>PVHX01001339.1:115413-212650 GCA_004024805.1 Geosciurus inauris | reverse complement strand
CGCTGAAGCCACGCCTCCTGGCTACCGCTGCCTCCCGGTGATCCTGTACTCACACATACACGAGCAAAATTCCTGCGTGGGATGTTGAGCTGCAGAATGATGCCAGGAAGCTGGCTGGAAAACGGCACCTCCACCACTTCCAGCTTTGGTCCCTGAGAGCCTAGCGCAGAGTGGACTGTCTAGGCCGCCATCTTGGAACTGCCCCCTGATGAGATAATTCTTGAGGACATTGAGTGCCTGGATCCATCCATACTGACCACCACAGTCACCACTTGAATTTTCAGTTACGCAAAGCACAATATTGGTCTTGCAGTTTCTTTCTTGCAAACTCTGGACATAAAACTCTCACAAGGTCTCCTTTAAGCAAGTGATGACATTTCACCCTTTAGAAGCTACATGCCACTCTTCTTCATCAGTCTCACTGACAATGATGTTGTCAAGAGCTTGCTCTCCGGGTTGCATGAGACAGAAATCCAACTTGGATTACTTCAAGAGGCTAATTACTGTTACCTTGAAAATGCTTTTAAAAAGCCCAAGTATTTGGATATCAAAAAATTAAGTGGTTAATGGAAGCTACAGTACTTTCCTTGAGAATCCTTGTGTTATTTTTTATTAATCAGAAATGTCGCCTACGATCTGCACTGATGTAAGCCTTGCATACAGAATTCCAGGATTCTGAGTACATGACAGGTGCACCTTGGAAGCTGCAGTATGTGTTCTGAATTCACGAGGTACCGACAAGAGGAAGCTCCTCAGGTCAATGATAGTACTTCCAGGTTGACCTGGGTCTTCAGGTTTCATTTACCCACTCAGCCAGCCCTTCCACAGATAACGAGTGCTGGGTTTGGATTGGTGCCTGGGTCTGGAAAGACTCTTTCCCTCCACGGGTGACGCAAGGAAGGGGTAGAAAGAGCGCAAGTAAGTAATCAAAAATGCCATCTTAGTTCTTTATGCCCCAGGGATACAGATAATTCTTGTGAAAATCACAAAAGCCTTACCACAGGGTTTCAATAGGATTCAGAGCTGAACCACATCAAATGTTAGGATGACTGGTAGATACCAACAATATCAGGAATAGCATTAAAAAGAGTCTATTTTACTTCTCTTTTTGGTGCATGTTGGAACAATTGTAAAGATAACATTTAAAAATAAACATATGCTTCTTATGTACCATTTTAATATGCCCTGGGGATTTTAATGATCTTTTATGGATTTCTCATGCATTGTAGAGAACTTTTCCTTAATAACACCTGCAGATCACCATGCAGACTGTAGGCAGTCTGAAGCAGCAGGAAGGCATAATTTTGAAGAGATCTTTTTCAGTTGTTGAAATTCCTATCAGAGGGCTATTCCTTTAGCACAGGAACATTGTCTGTCTTTGATTTCCTAACCCAGTTCCTAAGCACTGAGCAAACTTACAATGAATACTAGTATCAGATGAGTCGTGGATATTCTAATTATATGGCTGAAGAAGAGGATATCGCAGTGGTTAAGTTCATTTCTAGATCAGTATGACTGTCCTATTACTTTCTCTGCCATCTCTGTAAAGCTATTTAGCCCTATGCACCTCAGCTGTGTCATCTCTAGAGTGAGGATCCTCACAGCTTCCAAGCCATGGAGTTGCTGTGAGAATTAAGAATCAATACAGGAAAAGTACTTAGAACTGTTCCTGGAAATGGCTCACAGTTAACCATTCATACTATAATTATTATCATCACTGTTATGGGTAAGTTTCTACTTTAAATTGGGTATTTATATGCTATATCTAAATTCTAAAAGGGTTTTGCTTCTTCTTGCAATTTTATTTCATTCATCATACATGATTGCTACATTCTCACTAACTTATAACTGACCTTGTCCTTAGTTAACTTCCCAATTCACTGTTTTTCACCAATTCCATCATGACATTAAACTGTCTTATGCAACCATATTTCCCAGTGAGTAATCATATCCATTATTAAGTCTGAAGAGCAAGCTCAAGAAACCTGTCTGCATACACCTTCACAATCAGAACTGTGAATATATAAATAATGGTGTATTTGTAAGTTTTACTAATTCAGAACTGTTACTGGGAAAGATAAACATATTTAGTGGAAAGTTGTAAAGATAGAACCTTTTCAGTGTATGTATTTCCAAATCAATGTACTCCTTTTTCTAAGAGCAGCCACGTGATATACATGAGATTAGTGAGCCTTTCCTCATAATTAGGCAAGGATTATGTTCAATTGTCACATGAGCTGTTGCTTACAAATGGCTGCTAGTAAAGACACCTAAATGTTTTGCTGCTAAAATTTTGCTCTGTGATATTCAGTATGCTGGTAAGCTATCAGCCATGCTCTTTTTCCTCTTACACATAATGCAAAGATAAATGAGCAAACTTTCCTAATAAAATTAATGCTCATTAATTAATATCTAAAGTAGTAGGATTATGTTTATATATATTTTAAACTATCAATAACAATGCTGACCCATTATATTCAGCTTTATGTTATTAAAGTTCTTAGACATTTTAGCCAATAAATGTATGCTTCCAAATAAATTTGGAAATGACATATGGACACAGGAATAGATGCACAAAATTAATGACTAAACATATTCTCTGCCTCACTCCTTCATAAAATCAGTTAAGCAGATACATTTACTAGAGTAAATTTTGAAAATAAATTAAGGAAATAATTTCCTGCAAGTAAAAATATTAACGTGCTAACATCACCTAATCCCTTCACGCCCCTTTCTCATCACCTTTAGAATAAAAATAAGAAAGGAAAGAGCACAGATGGCTTGGCACATGGAATGCTCTCAGTCACTTTTAGCTCTGAAAAGGATAAACAGCAGCAACTCGAATAGGTGCACTGTGATAGAGCGGCAAGAAGACACATGGCCAGCTGTGCATCATGAGACTATTTCAACTGAAACTTCTGTGGGACCCTCCAGTATGTAAATTGCTGGCCTTCTTTTATTTTTGGTACTGGGACTGAACTCAGGGGCACTTGACCACTGAGCCACATCCCCAGCCTATTTTGTGTTTTATGTAGAGACAGGGTCTCACTGAGTTGCTTAGCAACTTGCCGTTGCTGAGGCTGGCTTTGAACTCGCGATTCTCCTGTCTCAGCCTCCCTAAGTGCTGGGATGACAGGTGTGCACCACCACGCTTGGCTACATCGTTTTTTTTTTTTTTTTTTAATACTTATATTTTTAGTTGTAGGTGGACAGAATATCTTTATTTTATTTTTATGTGGTGCTGAGGATCGAACCCAGTGCCTCACACGTGCTAGGCGAGCACACTACCACTGCGCCATAACCCCAGCCCCATGGCTACATTATTTTTAATAAAGACTATTTTCCTAGATATTCAAAAGGTGGGAAAATACATACGGGTTTTCTTGGTGGTCGCATTAACTGTGGCACTGAAGGGGCCGGTGCCGGCGCTGTTGTAAGCCCGGACAGCCGCATAATAGGCAAGGTTGCTCCTCAGGCCCCGCAGTCTGGCTGAGGTCTCATTTCCAGCCACCTTCACCTTGCTGGATGACTCCTGGTCTTCCCCACTAGTCCAGTACCGCACCTGGTGATGAGGACACAGAAGATGAGAAGGCTGGACCTAACAAACCACCTTCCCATTCTGTGGTTTTCATTAATATGAGGACTGTAATTTATTTTCTTCTTTATTTAACAAATACTTCCAGAGGAACCACTACATGCCAGGTGCTGCATTAGGCTCTGTGCCACAGTAGTGAACACATAGGAAAGGAACCCTAGGAGGAGACAGATAACAAACATGCAAACAGACGAAGCAGATACATTCAGAAGCTGAGCAGGACCAGATTCTGGGATTATAGTGGGAGAAGGAGGGAGAAATCTCCACTCCCAGCAGAGTGAGCTGCTCCCCTTTCTCAGCCCTTAACCAACTGAGCCCAAGGTCAAGTCCAGAACACTGGCATCCATGCATGTGCTCCATGGATAGCGGAGGTTCCATGGAGCACATGCATGGATGCCAGTGTTCTGGACTTGAACGAAGAAAGTGAACTGCCAGAGAAAAAAATCATCAGAAAGCCAGCTGGTCACTTGACTGTCCTGCAGTGACAGCCACTGTCAAGTGCCTACCTGTGCATGCAGAGCTGCACCAGAGGGAACAAAAGCAGTTCAAAGGGTTGATTTTCACTACGAATGGATAAACTATTTTCTATATATTTTATCATTCTGGGCCATGCAAAGCAGTCTTAGACACACTAAAGATATATCCACGTAGGGTGCAAAAATATGAATACAAGTTATAGACATTATTTGGTGAAGAGAGGAAGAAAGCAGAGAATAAGATAAAAATACATTCTTGAGTACTTCCAATTCATGTTTAAAGTACCTTCCTAAGTACTTCTAATGCACACTGTAAAGTTCTGTGTGCTTTTCTTGAACAGATGGTCTAAAATTAATAAAAAAGTAAAAATAAAACCAAAATTATGCAAATAAATGGTTTAGGGAAGTGCACCTGTCCCTTGTGTAGAGTACGACCTGGTGTTACCACCTGATGATCTAAAGCAAGGGCCACACAGTTAACACGACAGCAGATTGGGTTCTCACGAAAGCAGAAGTATATTTCTTACTATTATAAAGAAAGACGCTCCCTGCTGTCTTTACCGCAATGTATGATTACCTCATTCTGGCCTTTGCCTTTTACTGTTGATGGCAAAATACAAAAATAGAAAATATTTTTTATGACTTATACAACTAAACAGCAGTTCGAACTCAATGGGACTGGCAATAATTGATCCTGAGTGCCCAGAATCTTGGAAATGTAAAAGGCTCACGGCCACAAGGAACAAAAACAAAAACTTAAAGACTGAAAACATAAGCTTAGTGGCCAAAAGAAAAAGAAGAAAGAAAAAGGAAAGGAAAGAAGACTTGAAGACTGGGGTGCTGGACACAGGACAGAAAAACTTTTCCTTAATAATGGAGCTAATCAGCTCTGCCTGATCGGAGGAGGGTAGACTTTGCATTTATTTATTTAGTTTTAAAGAAAGCAGAGTTCTAATGTTCATGTAAAATGCCTTCAATTTAGGGTTGGCTTAAAAACAACACTGTGTTGATCAAACGAAATGAGCTTATGGGCCACAGACGATTACTGGTGTCAGTCCTCTGTCCAAAAGACACTAGAACTCACTGTTGCTTTAAAAATGAGCAACTGCAAGATTCTTTCTTGAAAACATCACAACATAAATGTTAAATTCTTAAATGATACGAATAAGCAAATCAGAGACTGTACTAGATCAAAATTCTCCATATTTTTGTGCATGTGGAAGGATAAGCCCCCTTAAACTCACACAAAATGCTGATCTCATGGATGCATTTATGTGAATTTCTCTCAGAGAAGAGTTATTACTTTTGATAAGAATCTCAAAGGGAGGATGTGAGCCCAAAGAAGTAGGATTGAAGTGAATACATAGCTTCTTTTCTAAAGCCACAGCCCAACAGGCTGTTAAATGGATGCTAAAAGCTTTTGTATATGGTACACCCACTAATAGCACACACTGTATGCATTGTTAGGTCTAGATGAGCCCCAAATGATGAAAAGCACCGGCCCCTGAGAGCACTGTCTAGCTATTAACTAAGAATGATACACTATCAATAATTATAATAAAATGTACCAGACAGAAAACCTGAAGCTTGGGATGTAGCATAGATGGGGGTATCATATAAATATGAAGTATAAAAGAGGTATGGAGGAGTCAGGTAATAAAATCAGGCTGATCCCAAGCTTTCCTCCCTTGTCAGATTCCAGTGCCTGGGTCATTCCTTTTCTGATACATCAAACTGCTTTAACACAAGCTGCCTAAGAAAATGTTCTTAGGAGACTGATTTAAAGAAGAAATAAAAATAATTTATAATTGGTAATGAGGAATTTCTTTTTATTAATCCATTTATAGAAAGTACTTGAAAGTTCTTGATAGTTGCATGTTTAAAAGTGCTTTAACCAATCTCCACGTATCAGAAGGAGAGTTTTATTTTTAGATCTTAGCTGCTGAGCAGTGTGAGAAACATTTAGACAGAGAAAACCTGTGACAAAGTTGAACATGATACTAGTTAGTGAAGACTGATTATATGATCTTCTTAAACAGCTTTACTTAAAGAGCTGAATAGATATTCATGTAACTAAAACATAAGGAAACAGCAGTGCCACTAATATTGCCAATTTTCTAAAAGTATTCTATCATGTTACAAGAAATTTTGTTCAAAAATGCTTCTATAAGGCTAGATCATTTTTAAATAAGGTAGAATAGTTAAGAAAGAAATAAGAAAGACAAATATCCCATTTTCCTCTTGGTTGTGTTCTGGATTTAAATAATAAAAGTACTCCAACTGAGAGAAGGGGAATATTTCTATGCTAATTTGGATTTTATGGTCACAACCACAATGCAGAGATGGAGAAGAAAAGATGTCTATGTTGGAGGAACAAACTTTGGAAATGTAATTGTGCAGAAAAAAGTGAATCTAAAGTTGACTGAATATAAAGGTGGCATCTACAAAGGATAAGCAGAGATGTATATTACCAAGCACATGAAAAACCCTGCTAACAAGAAAGCTAGCAGACTCGACCAGGGGAGACCAGCTAAACACACTGATAAGTAATGGATTGTAAAATAATTATACCCCAAATGTCCAAGTCTATTAGAAAAGAGATTGAATCTATTATGCAAGAATAGGAAATAAAGAAAAAAAGATCAGCCCGATTTGAAAAATAATAAGTAGAAGTTGTAGACCTGAAAAACACAATGGTTAAAAAAAATAATGAGCTGGGCGTGGTGGTGCACACCTGTAATCCCAGCACTTAGGGAGGCTGAGACAGGAGGATCGCGAGTTCAAAGCCAGCCTCAGCAATGGCGAGGTGCTAAGCAACTCAGTGAGACCCTGTCTCTACATAAAACACAAAATAGGGCTGGGGATGTGGCTCAGTGGCCGAGTGCCCCTGAGTTCAATCCCAGTACAAAAAAATAAAAATTAAAAAAAAATAATGAAACCAGCTATAGACCAATGTCGGAGGGGTAACCCAACCTGGACAAAGAGGTAAAGATTACCCAAGCAAAGCTGAGGCACTGAGGACAGAAGGCAAAGTTCAAAGAATTTCCAAAGGAGAGATGAAGGAAAGTGCAACTCACAGAGGGAAAAATGGCTGAGATCTTTCCAGAACTGAACGTATGGACGTTTTCACGGTGCAAACACTGAATTTAGTGTGTGGAACAATAAAAGGCAAAGGAGAGGTTGGTTAAGACTGCATGGAGTTTTCAACTATTTTCCATCCCTAGGCATCTGAGAGATCCACTCTGACCCTCTGAGCAGGCCTGAGCTGCTGAGCTGGGGTTTGCAGAGGGCTGGGGCCCGGCAGGGAAGGATCACATTTCCTGACACAGTGGAGAGCAGTAACGCAGGACGTGTGGGGCAGGGGCCTCTGTGTCCTGGTCATTCCCAGGCCCTATTGCTGAGAGCAGAGCCTATACACACAGCAGCCCCCCTGATCCACGGTGTGTCCCTGTATGGTCTCAGCTGCCCTCATTTAACATGGGCAAGAAGGGTGATAATACACACAAAGATACTTTGACTACATTCATAAAACTTTTACTATAGCATACTGTTGTAATTGTTCTATTTTACTATCAATTATTGCCATTAATCTCTTCATTGTGCCAAATTTACAAGTTGAGCTTTACTGCTTGTGGTTTTAGGCCGCCACTGGGGGTCCTGGGCCATATCTCCTGTGGTTGAAAGGTGCCTGCTGGACTGAACCCTCAGTATTGTGGAATTGCTAAATGACTTAAACGGCTTAAGTCTTCACTGTCTGTTTAAAAAAGCTTCCCTCCTCTGACCACAGAGATTCACCAAGCTCAGCATTCAAGATCTCATATTTTCTGCATCTATAAAACAATTTTAAACATCTATAATTCAATTTTCTGATGAGATAATACAGATTTTTTCTTCCTTCAGAAGAATAAAACAATTTCACAAGTCAATATATTTTTGTCTGGGTAAATAAACACAAACAAACTTGAAGAATGTCAGGACTAAAAATGGGATTTTTATTTCTGTAAGTAATTTGGTTATTCCCAAAACTAATGTTACCCTGCTGCAAGTCCTCCTTAATGTCACTGGGTCAGACCTTTCATTTAATTTAAACATAAAATGAAATGTAGATTATAAAAATAATGTCTTTAAAAATGGAACCTTTTTTAGGCATGAAGGAAACAGATGTTACGTTGGAAATACTCCTTTAATAGACTAAATTTTATGCATACTCACAGATTTTCAGAGAGGTGAATACTTTAATGTAGTTTTTAGATTGGGCACGTTTAAATCAACAGAAGCCAGGAAAATATGCATTCGAAGGTCTTTAAGGACATAAGTGCAGGTTGGACTTGACTCTGCTTTCCTCTGCTCTCAGCCCTGGGAGAGGTACTATGCGTCCTTGCCCCCTAGCTTCTCTTCGGATTTAGCCAATAGGTGTCAGGAGAGGCTGGGACGTTTACTCCCCAGCATCCTTAGTGCTGCACCAGGATTCAGTAGGGACCATTTAACAAAGAACACCAGCAGCACATGGGTAGTGAGGGTCATCCCCACAATCTCCTGCCCAGAGTGAAGCTGGCTGCATACTGGACCCTCGGCTCCCTGCTTGTCTCCATGGTAATGGAAACCACCCCCTTCTCCTGACATCACTAACCCTTCTGTCCCTCCCAAAGTCTGCCTTTTATTCACCTGAACACATTTTGCTTCCTTACATGGATGTAAGTATGTCTCAACTGTCTGTACCCAATTTTCCTTATGTACATGCAACTCATGCCAGAGTGAACTGAATTCTCTGCCAGACAGCAGGACATGAGGCTCGAGGCACATGGCTTTTCAAGTGGAATTTTCATATCCTTAAAAGAAAAAAAAAAGATACTCAAATATTTAACATCTTTTTCTATTCTTATTAAAATATTAGGCACTGTGCACATTCCGTACAGCTGTTTGGAACAGGCAGCTGGAGGAAGGCATCCAGAAAGTTTGGGTTTGGCATTCTGCTGAATACATTTCTTAAACTCCTCTGCCAAACTTAAAAAATAATCCTACATGGTTCCCCCCAAATATGTGACTCTATTAATTTGCAAATGTTGACTTTTTTCAGTTGCTTATCAACCCAAGGCTTATTCTTTCTTAACATTTAACTTTTATTAACATGTAGTCATTGTACATATTCGGCGGTGCAGCATAATATTTCAATGCCTGCATGTACTTTACATAGATCAAATCAGAGTTAATTATCTTTTCCATCTTGTTATCATTTTTTTTGTGTGTTTGAAGACTTGGAGTCTTCAAGTTCTTCATAGAAATAAGGAATAGATTAATGTGAACTAGATTTACTTTTTCAAAGCATAAGAGGACTTGAAAGGCATGGTATATTCCAGGCAGAAAGTTTGATGCTCCCTCCTTCTGGTGTCCACTCTTCATGAACTTGATGGCTCAGGTTCCTCTTTTTGGGGTCTGTCTCTCTTGTTCCTATCCAAAAGGGCATCAGGAAAGATCTGAGTCTGAGATGAAATAAATTGGAGTCGAGGGAAATGAGCTTAACTACTGCTTGGTCAAATCAGAAAGAAAATTAGTCTAGATGCTAATGATGATGTGTGCTCAGCATGTCGTGAGGCACACATTCAAGTCATGCCAAGATGAGAGAAAGGCAGGAGATATTAACAATTTTAAAGTCAAACTGGGGAAACTGCAACCCACCAAGTTAGCCACAGGACTGATAATTAAATACTCAGCTAAGTCATTTGTTTTCCTAGGTTAATTTTTAAAACATTACTGAAACTAACAAAAAACATATTTTTAACTTGGTGGAATTACCTAAATTGTTTGAGATTTTTCCAAGCAGTTCAGCTTTCTCTTAGGCTTGTTTTCTTTCTCCTCCTATATATCAAGCACTTGGGGAAGACATTTTCAATCATCGTTTTTCCTTTCAATATTAGTATTCCTGCTACTCTTTACACAAATAGATAAGATGTGATGCATTTAATCCATAATGGATACCAAGAAAAGTTCCATTTTCTTCTTATTTTTTGCCCCACAATGGAAACAGCACAAAAGCCACTGAGGATGGGGGTGTACTGCCACTGTGGAGATTAGAAAGTATTCCTCTACTCCTCTACTGGTTTTTAGTTTTCTTTTTCTTTCAATGAAATCTCACCCAGAAGCCCAATATCTAAACAGAGAAAAGCAGAAGCTGCAAGTCTCTCAAGGTGGTTTTGACAATGGCTGCATTATCCATCGCAATTCTCAAATGATGCTATGAGTTATGGATGACTGTTACTCCACTCTAACTGAGCCTTGGAGAGCTTTAGTAACTTGCTTAAGGATGTGCAACAGCGAGATAGCAAAGCCCAAACTGCATTTTTTGCATCAACACATAGTTTGTGCATGCCACTCATGTGCCAGATATGAGTCTGTGAATTTGGGGAAGATATCACTACACAAACACACAGATTCTCTGTCCCTTGCGGGGCTTATATAGTAACCTACTGGTTTCAAATGCAGGATTGTCTAATTCCAAAATGGTAGAGACTTAACTAGAAAATAGGGGTCTCCACTAGAATTCTCTGATTTTCCTTTCAGTCAAATACTCCTGACGGACATGGCCAGGGGAGGTGTCATTTCAATTTCATAGAGAATATCTCTCACTAAATGAGTCCTTATCAGTTTAAATTTATATGGTTAAAACATTGGCATCTCCTTGCTCTCCATGAACCACCAGCAATTGTCAAGACCCCTACAATGCTTATAAGCCCACAGTCCCCTTCCACATAACCTCTCCTTTATTTCTTTCCAGTATTACACAAAGTACAACCAGGTGGGGAATTAGGATCTTGCCATTATGGTTCATAAAGGGTAGTTATCCACAGTGGGCATGTATTTCAGTCCTTTTCCTTGATTGAGGAGCATCACATATGTTCATTTCTTTAAATTCCTTTTTCTCTTTCACATATGAGAGAAAGCATTGGACCCTGGACTTTCTATGTCTGGCTTTTTTCACTTAGCATGATGTCCTCCAGTTCCATTCACCTACCAGAAAATGCCATAGTTTCATTCTTCTTTAAGGCTGAACACTCCATTGCATATCTATTCCACATTTTCTTCATCCATTCATCTGCCGATGGGCACCTGGGCTGCTGCCTTATCTTGTCTATTATGAATTGAACTGCTATAAACATTGATGTGGCTGTATCACTACAGTATGCTGCTTTTAGTTCTTTTTTTGGATAAATACCAAGCATTGTGATATTTGCATCACATGGTGAATCTATTCCTAGTTTATTGAAAAATCTACATACTGCTTTCCAAATTGGTTAGTAGTAATTTGCAGTACCACTGACAATATGTGACTGTACCTTTCCTTCCACATCCTTGCCAGCATTTATTATTTGTATTCTTGATAATTGCCACTCCAACTGGAGTGAGATAAAATCTCAATGTTGTTTTGATTCTCATTTCTCTGCCTGCTAAGATCGTGAACGTTTTTTCATATATGTGTTGGCCATTTGCATTTCTTCTGAGAAATGTCTATTTAGTCCATTTTCCCATTTATTGATTGGGTCATTACATTTTTATTTTGGTGTTAAGTTTTTTGAGTTGTTTATATATTCCTGATATTAGTCCCCTGTCAGAGGAGTAGCTGGCAAAGACTTAAACCCACCTCTCCACATTTCTTCCTTTACTGTACAGAAGTCTATCTCATCCTGCACAAAAATCAACTCAAAGTAGATCAAAGAACAGACACTTTACACCTTCTAGAAGAAAACACAGGATCAACACTTTACCATATGTGTGCAAGCACTCACTTCATTAATAAGACTCTCAAAGCTCAAGAAATAAATCCAAGGATCAACAACGGGGAGCTCAATTTCAATGACAAACTCAGGTATTGTAGGGGCAGGGGCTCCATGGTCTGTGTGAGAAGCCTCACTGCTTCAGTTCTGTTTCTGCTTCATGTGATAATATTTTTTTATTCAAGCCAATGCTGTGTGGTTATAGGGAACAGAAACTCTCTCAAAGCTGTTCAAACAGAAAGGGGATTTACTGTCAAAAAGGACAAAGCAATATGAAACAGGATGCAAGGAGTCCACTTGAGAATTGAGCAGTTGTCAAAGAACTCTTCTAATTTGCTCCTTTAAGGTGGCAGGGACCTGTTTTTTCTTTGTGAGGATGAAGTGGGGACATATCTGCTCTTATTTCATCTCTGCAGACCTACTTTTTCCTACATGTCGATGGCCTAAGAAGTGTGAACTTGGCTACACATCTGACATATGACATTATACTCATTCACAATAACCTCCATATTGCATACTTAAGTATCGCAAACAAGAATCTGACTGGCTCAGCTCACTGTGCACAGATCATGTGGTCACCTGGGTACAGCCACTAGAGGCTGTTTTGGTGAGTGGAGGGGTATGTGGCCATGTCATGCAAATGTGGCTATGTTCATCTGCCAACGAATCAGCAGTTACACATGAGGGCAGTTTCCTACGAAGCCATCAGTGGGGCAGAGGATGAAGTCACAACCATGACCTCTCTAACAGCATTGCTGGATAGACGTGTTTATCTTACCACTTCTTATTTCCGCTGTTCCCTATTCAATATGGGGTCACTCCAAATGGTCCTTCTTACACTCAAAGCCTTCTGTGACCTGCTCTCCCATGACTGCCACAGCAGTCCCCCTCTTCAGTGGAACCTTGGTATACATGTGGCTTCTACTCCTTTACTCCTCCAAGGTGCTGTGCTCAATCTGGAATGTTCTCCTTGCTTCTACATTTGTTTCCTTTCCTTCTGAAGTCCTGGTTAAACCTTCCTGCCATCTGGAAGTCTACAAAGACTGGTCAGCCCTCTTCCTCAAACACTTCTTGCTCCAGAGACCTATTCCTACCTTCATTATATTTGGTCTTATGCTGGCTTCTCTTTTAGACATTTTATCTTATTTCACCAAACTCCAAGGTCTCTGGAAAACAATAATCATATTACAGGCAGATGAATTCTCCAGAACTGGGAAGAGAATCTCACAACTTAACAACACTTTACAAAACCCAAGGATGTAAGACCACAGCGAGAGGAAGGCGACCATCTATAACATAGCCATGCAATGAACAATGCCACAGCATTTCAATCTCATCCAAAGGTTTTAGTCATGATCTGGCTCACACTGCACATGACTGCCTTTCTTCTTCACTGTTTGTTCCTCTCCCATGCCACCTAAAGTGATATCCATTCCCCTAGCAGGGCTAAATTCGGTATGTGCTAACAATCAGATGGCACAAAGGGCTGGTAAGAAAAGAGCAACCCAGAACAAAATTCACCTAAGGTGTTATTGTCCAGGAGTTTTAGTGAAAAGACATCAAGTAGCATGGTAACATACAAACACGCGTTTACCTCATAGCCAAGCAAATGTCCATTGCTCAACTTCCAAGGAATGGCGTTCCACGAAACTCCAACTTCTGAAGAAGACAGGCTACGGGCTGAGACTTGAGATGGAGCTACTGTAGGCTCTGCTTAGGAATAGAAATTGAAACATAATGGTCATTTCTGCAGTTCTTTAAAACAACCTTTTGAAGTCCTTATTTTGGAAAAAGCATTTTAACATCAGTGAAGCTTTTATACATATTCTATAAACATACCTGAAAACAAGCACCATGTCTTGAACACAGACACGGGTCTATTGCTGAGGAAGAGGTGGCAACATGGCCACAGGACATTCCTTGCTCAGTGCCCACAGTGACCTGTGCATCCCTTCTTTGTACCCTTTCTCGGTATCTCCTTCTCCCCTCTGTTCTCTCCACCCTGTCTTATCTCTCTCCCCTTCACCCCACACCAGCTGCTATACCTACATATGCTACCTATTTATTTATTTATTTGGGTCAAACAAAGTTAAAGTCAATTTCAAGTGAAGATCATTTACTCAGTAAGCACCGAGTGCCTAATTCCACACAAGGGGCAGCGTGAAGTTGGACGCTGACTTTTGAAGGAGTAGGTAGACACACCCATGTGATCCACAGTAAGGACATCCCCTTTATGATAAACATGCTTAGGGATTTATGGGAATCACATAAAGCTCGATGATAAACTTCCTTCGATTCACTGAAGTGTCTGAGCATATTTCCAACAGGCGCCTCAAATTTTTCCTGGGGAAGCTGAATACCTTTCTTATATTTGGACAGACAGCCCTTTGACCAACTCCTCAGTGGGATAAGGATGGTTCTGGAGAAGGGAAGTGAGGGGCACAAGAATCCGTCCAAGGCTGAGTCTGTTCCCTGCTTCCCATGGCCAGTTCTCAGGCCCTGGAGGCTGAGGGTAGGCAGTGTCTGAAGTGCCGCTGACTAATTTCTATCACTTCCCAGACCCACGACCTGTCCTTGTAATTCCTGGAAGCTTTTGGAAATGGGGTCTGGCTATGAATGCAAGGCTCTGTCTTTTGCAAAGATGTCTAAAATACCTGTTTTTATCCTTTCCAGAACTCAATGGGAAATGACAAGACAATACAGGTGGCAGTCCTCACAAATAGTCTATTTTTAGGAACGACAATGGTAGGCCGCATTATTTTTTTGCAATTTACTGCTGGTTCTGAGGGTAGGAGAGACACTGGGATATACTGCATGAGCTCAGAATGCTTAAGGCCAATAGCCCTGGGTTCAAATCCTGGTTCTACTCTTATTACACAAGTTTTGGCAGATTTATTCATCTCTTTCATCTAGCTTGCATTTTCTCATTTGTCCATAAGAGACTCTTCATGTGAAAATTCAGATTAGGTAATACCTGGCAGATGGTAACTATGGAATATATGTTGGCCCCTTAACATCTTTGTTAGGTGGAACAAACTGAGATGGCCAATATTCAGCAGCTGTCATGTATACAATGGTGATTTTGTATGATTCTCTTAACTTTGCTATCATTTCCTAGTAGTGGTCTTGATGTGTCTCAGCATGTGGAGCAGATTTAAAAGGACAGCAGAATGACTCCATGGGTTTGGAGTGAAGTGCGTGTGTACCCAGCAGAATCACACAATGAGTTCGGAGTGACGGATGCTCACCTCCCTCAAGATGCACATTCTACATCTCTGCAATATCATCTTGGCCCCCACTTTCCATCTTGTTAATGATCTCTTCTCAGTTTCAGAAACCACTACAAAAATCTGAACTAGGGTAGCACCCAGGGACCATCTTATTCTTCCACCAAGAAGAACAGGATAGGTTGTAACCAATTGTTACACCCTCTATCTATTAAGTCTTACATGTCAACTCAGTTAGGGTTGATTGATCTTTATGACCTGCACTGGGGATATACCAGTAATAATCAAAAACTTTGATTATTGTTGTCTTGGAAAGAAAAACAAAAATCACCTGATGTCACAAAGAATTTTCTAATCAGGTTTGAACACAACTAGCTTATTGATATACAAACTTGTTTCCCGCACCTTCTTCTGCAGAGAACACTGTTGTCACTGGGCTAAATGGGCCTTCACCTCTGTTATTGTAGATACCAACTTTGACTTCATAGGGTGAAAATGGCATGATGCTTTCATTCCTAAAGACATATCTTGGGGTGTCAGGGGATGTCACCACTGTCTGGATCCAGTTGGTAACCCCAAGAGGGCGGAAAGCCACAACGTACCCAAAACCTTCACCATTCTGCAGCTCTTCAGGGACTGGCTGTAAAGAAAAGGCACATTCTGTCACCCTTAAAGACAAGGGCAAAGCAAAGTGGTGAGTCCTCATCCTTAGTGTTTCCTATGAATTATCAGATAATAACCGTCACCGCATCAAGTCGGAGATTTTAAAAAGAAGGGGAATACCAGTGGCCTATTGGAGACAGCTGCTTTTTAAGAGACATAGAACGCTCTTTCATAGGCATCTAGGTACTGAACTAGACTTTTCGGTGATTATTTGACATCTGTGTGTCTTTTAGTCCACGACTGAGTTTCTACTAACACATACTTTGAGTCTAACATACTTGATATTTTAAGTCAAATAAAAATGATCAAATCTCTAGTGTTGGTTTTATGGAAAGCAATCACACCTTGATAAAGTGACTAAGTCCAAAGGAGCTAATAAAAGAAAGTAAATGCAACTTACTAAACACAAGGCTGTAGGTAGTCATGCCAAAAATTCTACTGGCATTTCTTCACAAGCTCATGACTGTTTGTCAACATCTTCAATTAGCATAAATAATTTTAGTGCTCGTACCTTCTCATTTTATACATATAAATCATATTTTACCTCTAACTGTGACATAAAGCAAAGGATGAGAGGATAGTCCAGAAAGACAGAGAGCACCTGTTGGAATATGTGACATCATCAGTGGGACATTCAGGGACACAGGGAGAGCTACCAGGACACCTCAAGGATCAGCAGCTAGGACTGACTCTCACCCTCTGTTCACCAGCCAGGGGACCATGAACAAATGATTGTCTTTGTGCCTCAGTGTTTTAATATATAAATGATACAAAAATGAAATAAGAAAACTTTTGCAAAAGGACAGGAACAATGATCAGCACTGAAATATTTGCTGCCAGTGCCACCAACACCAGCAGCAGCAGCAGCAACACTACCACCACCATCAGCATCAATACTACCACCGCCACCAGCAATGTCACCAATACCAACACCAGCAGCAGCAGCATCACTACTCGAAATGGCATCAATACCAACACCACCACCAGCAATGCCACCAGCACCAGCATCAGATCCAACATCACAATCACCGACGCTAGCTCCACCAGTACCACCGACATGGGCAGCACAATTCCCAGCACCATTGCTACCAGCACTGGAGCCATAAGAACCAGCACCAAAACAAGGCCTGTATCACTAGTCCCAACACCTGTAGCAGGAGCACCTGGGCCACCCATTGTATCACCAACACCAGCGGCACCAGCACCAGAGCAACCACCATCTGCACCACTAGTACCACGAAAACCACCACCCAAAAAACCAGTGCTAATTGCACCACCACTACGACCAGTACCACCACCAGCCCCCACGTCACCAGTACCATTACTGGAACCAACCCTACCACTATAGGCACCATTAGCAGCACCACCAGTATAAGCACCAACACTAGCACCAACGCTGATAGTACCATCAGCAGCAGTGTCTGTCTCATCAGTAGCAGAACCACCACCATCAGCATTACCAACAGCACCTCAGCACTTGAAGCACCACCACCTGTGCCACCTCCAGCGCCAGTACGACCAGCAAAGCCAGTACCAGCACCACCAGCATCACCAGCAACAGGACAACACCATTTCAACCAGCCCTAGTCCCATTCCCTCCAGCATACCTCCATCAACATCACCAGCACCACCACCAGGATCACCACCAGCACGCGTGCCACCTGCATTATTGCAAGTCCACCATGAGCACCAGTGCCACCAGGTGCTGACTACTCCCACCAGCATTAGCACCATTAGCATCAGCATCACGTTCAGTATTATCAATGGCACCAGCACCATTACTAGTACCAGCAGTGCCACCAGAATCACCACTGCTGCTAGTACCAGGCACATCACCGTAAGCACCATCACCAACACTACTTCTAGGACTACCACAAGTACCACGGCCACCAGAACTGCCAGTGCTGTGAGCACTACATCACTACAGCACCACTAGTAGCAACACCATCAATCCCAGCCCTGCGAGCACCACCACCAGCATCAACACCACCCAGGAGGCCATAAGGATCGTGAAAACAGCAGCACCCTGATGAAAGAGGTGCTGCCCAGACACTTACATCCCAGGTGATCACCAGTTCAGACCGGCTCCCGCCTCCTCCACTGACTTCAGAAGGAGGCACTTCTGGGACTGTGTGGGTCAGAGAGAAAGAGATGAAACCCTCTTTGCATGTGGCAGGATTTACCTGAAAGAAGACTCATTGTTGCCTTTAAAATACGTGAAAGAGCTTCATCACTGGTACTTTATACACATGTGTGTGTATGTCATGTATGCATACATTCACACATGTGCTGCTAATAGGCCCTAGGTAGCATCATCAACATAATTTATATTTGCATGAAATTATAACATATTTCGATGAGGTCATCAAACGATTTTATTTTACATGAAATTATAAAACATTCAAAACCTCTCAGGCAGTAATAAAAATGAAGCCTAATTGAAAGGTGCATGGCTAACGGTGTGAAGGCTAATAAAACATGGAAAACTGACTCACCAGGCATGCTGGGAAACCAGTCCAGCATGAACCCTGAACTTGTGACTATTCCAGGCAGAGACATGAGTCTCAGAACAACAGTGGCTTTTATGGAGGAAGGATGCAGACTGGTAAAAGGTATTTAAAAACCTCAGGCAGGCATTTCACACGTTCACTGAGAACTTTCTCTTTTGTAGACCCAATGATACAGCTAGCACACACATTCTTTGAAGCTGGGTCGTTGTCATGCCCATAGCTGTATTTGCAAAACCTGCAAAGTGCTGAGCACACAGTAGACACTCCCTGAATACGTGCAGTGTGAATAAATGAGCAAGGTGCAAGCTGTCACGGGTCCCCGTATCTCCTAGCACCTGCCATACATATCATGTGTACTGGCCCGATCAAATGGCATTGCTAAAATGTTGAAACATATCCTTTGACTCTTTTCTTGACTTAGTTCCTACAATGACATGCTTGCTGTTTCAAATATCATATTAATTAATATTCATTAATATGCAGATTATGAAAAGGAAAGCTTAGGTCCCCACAGCTGTCTTAATAATAATGCTGGGTATACATTACGATTCTAAGTCTTAAAATTAGGATGATTTTAGGATCATAAAGCTTACATGAAAATTAATAATAATAATTCTTTCCTAATTGAACAGTTAAGAGGCCAAAATATACTGTCAATTGTTTAAGGTCGTTTGTGTTCACTGAGCTTGGTGACAGAATGAGATTTCCTAGCAGTAAAAATTCCAAATGCCACTGTTTTGCCAATTTGTCAATGCTTGTTATAAATGAAAACAGCTCTTCCCTGATAACAGGGTAATGATGTCAGATACTAATTATAACCTAAAGTGACAAAAACATATTCACCCAACATGCGCTAATGATGGTCGTTGACGAGGGACTGAACTCCTGGGAATGTCACAAGACAGAGTCACTTACATGTGTTTCTTCTGACTAAAGCCATATGGCAAATTTCATTAGCTAGGTCAGGTAATTGTGACATTGAATTATGGATACAGATTCCCTCACTGGCCTGGAGATGCACACCCAGGGAAATCTATTCACCCATTACTCAGAAAACAGAAACACTAACCTGCCTCTTCAGTTCTTACTTTTTCTGAGGGTAAACTGGGTTCTCCACCTCCGATTTTGTTACTGGCTACAACTCGAAACTCGTATTCCACCCAGGGGTTTAACTCCACTACCGTAGCGGTGTGCGTTTTCCCATCGATGAACTCAGGCACTACAAAGGAACAGTTCAGAGAGGTCAGAGTCTGGGGCGCCCAGCTGGGACATGAAATCCACTCCTAAGCGGGGACAGTGGCTGCCCTTCCCCTTACCTGTTGTGACGGTTTGCCAGCCCACAGAGAAAGGTGTCCTGGCCTGGACAGCATAGGAGATAACCGGGCTGTGGTTGTCGGTGCCTTCTTGCCAAGAGAGCTGGGCTGTGGTGTCTGTGATTTCTTCTACCTTTACATTTCCTGGTGGTCCAGGTGAACCTAAGGAAGGTGTGTACGCAAACCATTGTTATCCTCTTCCACCAAAGTGAAGAGTATGTCCCGTGACCACTTCAGAACCTACATGGGGTCTCAGCTTAGAATGCACATAGTGATAAAGGCCAGGTACCTAGTAATAATACCCCCCCCCACACACACACATTTCCATTGTTAGATCTTAAATCTGGATGGGAGGTCTTAATCCTCCATACTTCATCATGACTGCCTGTAGAATTCCTGTTCCTTCCAAATTCAGTGCCCCTGGCTTTGGGTGGGATGACTTTCCCTTAAACCCACTGGTTTACTCCTGTAGTTCTCAGCTTGTATTCCAGTGGTGTTTTAATTCATGATTTATGGTCATTTTCCAGGCCAAATCAGTACTTTGGACAGTAGTTCAGCTTGGCAAATTTTCTCAGGCATCCTGAATAAATAAGGGCATCTGATCCTTTTAGAAGGACACACACACACACACACAAATACTCTCTCCTATTTAATACATATGCTGAATTGATGGCATGCTCAAGAATATATCAGCTTAGCAGCCATTGTACAATCCCTGTCACAGTGAGAGCTATTTGAAAGGCAGAGTGGAGAATCTTGTTTCTCTGAATTGACACTCCTCTGAATTGCCGAATTGGCTGGCAGGAAGAGGACTCAAATCAATACTATAATTTGCATGCTCACATCCCCTCTCATCACGACCCTTCCTCCAGTAAGGAATCATCAGTTAAGATGTGAATGTAGGAGATCCAGGAGGCGTTCCAGTTACCTCTCACTATGAGCTCAGCAGCAGAGGAGACACTGTCCACCCCCGTGTGCACCATACAGACGTATTTCCCGCTGTGTGTCAGCTGGATGTTTCTGATCATTAGATCACCTGACGAGCTCTGTTGGGGAAACCAGTGATGGACACACTATTATTTTTAAAACACAAAGAATCTTGGAGACTATGTCCCAGAAACACCTGGCAATGAAATCCTTATTTAGAGTGAAAACTGAAATGGTACTAGACAGAAGATGCTATAACGGAATGTACGGAAATCACGCCAAGTTCAAAACCATACATGACTGCAGACAAATATTTCTGTAGACAAATAAATGACTACCTTTCCCCTGGGCACTTATGGTTTCAAAAATAAATGAGGGCAGAGATTATAGTCTCAGAGTCTATTTACTTCCACCGGGGTGACACTTCTTTTTATATCCACTGCTCAGCACCAGCTCAACTCTTTTCTCTGGTTCCAACCCCACTGCAATTATCTGCCTGAGAAGAAGCGGAAAGCATTTAGGTATCCAGTGGGAGATAAATGCAGCGCGACACAGGGATTACCACAGTTGAACACTATTCTGAACACATCGGAGCTTAAAAAGACTAATGCCATTTAATTCCCCAGCTGCAGAATTTTAGGAACTGTCAGTGAGAACCCCCTCAATAAGAAGAAGTGAAAACATTTGAAACCTTAAAAATATCAGCTATCCATAAAGACATTTGTTGGCATCCCCCAGCACCAATTAACAGAGCAAATATATTTCTAAATGCTCAACTTTAAACTATCTTCATTTAAAGAGAATATAAAATCATGTTCGTAAAATGACTAACTGCAGGTCGGTTTCATGCATTAGTAAAAGTATGGATTGAAATAAAATAATGTACAAAGCAAAGCCCTTTGAAAAAGATCAGCAGTTGATGCCTGACTTGGTACAGGACACAGCAGCATTTATCTTGCTAATTAAAAGCATAGCTTTACTTTTGGGTTTTCCTAGAACTTGTTGAAAGGGGGATCTGTTATCCTATTTTTAGGTAATTCCTAAAACCACCTACAGGGTACTTCCTTCCATATAGCTTCCTGCCCTGAGGATTCTTAATGGGCTGCAGATTCTCTGTTGGTTGGATCATATGGCTTGGGACGGAACTTCTTGAGCACTGGGAGAGACCAGATGTGAGCTGATTGATGGCCACAATTAAAAGATAATCTGGAAACTGTGAAGTTTGCAGATTTTACTTTCCACACACTGAACTTTCTTTCCCTCCCTCCCTTTCTCCTCAGGGTTATTTAGAAATTTATCCCCAGGATGAAATTCTCAATGCTTGCTGACCTTTACAAACTCTTCAGGTTTTATAGGTTCCATATACTCATAGGAGGGTGATTATCATTTCTATAGAAATATTTTAATTTTCAGTAAAAAAGAAAACCTGTTAACATTAAATGCCACCAAGACATTGGGGGTGAGGCTGTTGTCCTCCCTACCTTTATTTGCTTATTTGGAAAAAAGTTAGGTAAAAGAGAATTTTTTTATACCTTTATTTAATTAATTTATTTATTTTTAATGTGGTGTTGAGGATTGAACCCAGTGCCTCACGTGTGCTAGGCAAGTGCTTTACCACTGAGCCACAACCTCCGCCCTGTAAAAGAGAATTTTAACAGGACTCTCCTGAGTCTTAGATAGTCTGGATGTACCATTTTAGCACAGTGCTGGTATTGCCTCTTAGAGTAATGGAGAGTTTAGTATCAGGATTGTGGGTTCTATTGACTTCAGGTACTGATAAATGAAGAGACAGAAATGGCAGCCTAGCTTCCTAAAGAAATGTGGGCTTACATTCAGAGGACACACCATTTTTTAATTATATGACTATACCACAGTGAACCTCACCATCATGCACATCCACAAGAAAGTAATTTCAAAAAATAAAATAAAATAACTATGGGTAAATGAAAGAAAGATCCATAGAGAGAAGGGAGCAGAGGGAAGGGGAAGGAGAGATACTGACGCCCGAATTAGAAGATACATTCCATGCTTGTATAATTATGTCAAGATGGATTCTACTGTAATGTATGATAAAAAGGAACCAATAATAAAATTAAATATAAAAAATGTTGGAAAAAGAAGTAACTAAGATATGTAGACAATGGGAACCATTGATTTTTCTTTTTTTTTTTTTTTTAGCACCAAAATGGAGTCGAGTAGATGAATATGTAAATGGAAAGTAAAATTTAATTTTTGTCAGTTCAATGCCATGTATTTATATTGTACTTTTTAAATCTTGTCTGCCTCCAACTCATTATTGTCACTGTGAAGAAGTAAGATTCACCTTAACACAAGTTCATCCAGTCCTTCTTAAGCTAGATGTACTCAAGGACCAAGACCTGTCTGACACATGACCTTTGTTCTTCAGGATGCAAACACAACCCAGAGTAACAAGGAATGCACACGTGAGGCAGGTTCCATTTGCACACCCAGGAGGTTCAACTCGGGTCAAAGGACATCACGGGGCACACCATGTGTGGAGAATCACAAAGTGATGGAGATGGATATTTTCAAGTTTGACTGAAAATGTGGAACCAGAGCTCATACTCTTGCTCCTGGGAGCATAAATGGTGTAACCTGTTTGGAAGTCTCCACCCAGGCAGGGCATAAACCTCATCTATCACCCATTAATTTCATCCCTAGGAATGTACTTATCCTGCAGAAATGTGTGTGCGCATCGACCACAAGACATACACAGCCGAAAACCAGACAACTCAATGTCCGTCTCAGTAAAACTCATAAATAAATTAGTGGTAAAATCATTTAAGGAAATACTATTGGGAAATAAAAAATGACACAATTACATACATAGATCCATACGGCTGAGTCTAAATAACATAAAGGATACAAACCAGAAAGAAAAGAGGACATGAGTCTAATCACACTGCCTGAGAGATGGGAACTGTTTACCTTGGAAGGAATAAGTATTCTGGAGTGAAGCATCATGGGAGATTCTGAAATGAAGATCATGCTCCATGGGTTCTTTATGTGAAAACCCACTGCGCTATTTGGTAGACACACATGCCTTTCCACAGGAACACTCTAAGGAATAGGGCTGATTGGTCATGGATCACGCACATGCCCTGTGTCAGTTAATGATACATCGGCAATGTGCACATTTGGGGTAGAATATGATGGCTGCCCAAGGCCAGTTATGATGGAGTAGGACTCTGCCGCTCAGCGCTCAGCTTTGAATGGGACCACAGGCAAGGCAGTGAAACAACAGGAGAGCAATTCTTAACTCCAATCTCCTTCTTGGAATTAAACATTTAAGAATAATAACTAAAAGTGCTATTTACCAGGATGCAACTATTTCCAGACATTCCAAAAACCATAAAAATTCCAAAAGGAAGATTCACTAATGCCAAACCAACTCCTTTCCCCATCAAGCTGTCACTCTTGGAGAACAGAGTTGTTTATTGGGTAGCTGTGGGGAGAAGATTGGCTAAGAAAATCAAAGTAAAATGTGTCAAAATGTAATAAGCCAGTAGGTCACCTCTAAATATGTTTCTCAATATATTTATTAATGAGATTGCCTAATAGATTTAGAACCATTTTTATTCTTTAGAGTATAAAACAATTCAAATAAAGCAGATTATAACACTAATAACTTTTCAATAAATTCTTAGGCACACTAATAATTGAGTAAAAAACAGCTTGGGGTTTCCTCTCGGTTAAACTAGTCTGTAGTATTTTCCTAACTATTCTTTCCCTCCCTCCTTTCCTCAAATGGGATAGGGAGCAGATTGGCAAGGTCGGGGGTCTGGTTTTCACTTTTTTTCTTTCATTCCAATTTCCTTTAAAACCTCCATCTAAAAGCTTCCCCTCACGCCATGTAATTTCCAGTTTTCCAGAAAGCAAGTCATTTTTCTATGCTGCTGGCCACAGGTTTACTCAGAAGAGCAGATTTGGGTGGTAGACCAGATCTATTCCAATGATGACTCACAGAGAAACTTAGAGAGCAGGAGAAAAGTCCCTCAGTGATACAAATTTGCGTTTCTTCTTAAAAGCAGTCCCTTTTTCAAAGTAAGATCATTCATTCAAAAACTATTTATTAAGCAACTACTGCACTCAAGTTGCTAGGGATACAATGATGAGGGGAAAAAAAGAACAGTCCTTATATTCATGGAGCTGACAGCTGAGAGGGGCAGTAATCAAACAATGACACTAAATGATGTCAACTTACAGTTGAACTTGAGGTCCAGGAACACAGAAGAGTCTGTGGTTTTCTGGGGTTTCAGTGAACTGACAGATGGACCCAGACATGCCATGTAAGCAGAAGTCCAGGAAAAGAGGGTGAAGTGGTCTAAACGGGGCACACACCCACATGCAAAGACCTGATCTATGTGAGCACATAATCTATTTGTGTGACTCAAGAAGGGTAGGGTAGCTGGGTGCAGTGGGACACACCTGCAATCACAGTGGCTCAGGAAGCAGAGGCAGGAGAATCACAAGTTGGAGGCCAGCCTCAGCAACTTAGTGAGGCCCTAAGGAACTTAGTGAAACCCTGTCTCAAATTTTAAAAAGTGTGTGTGTGGGGCAGGGAGGGCACTGAAGATGTAGCTCTGTGGTTAAGCACCATTAGGCTCAATACCCACTACCAGCAGAAGAAAGGGTGGATAAATAGGTTGCAGGAATGGGGATGTCAGGGGTGTGGTTAATCCACAAACTCTTTATGTGTCCCTAGAAATTTAAAAGTTCACTGTAGCCAACATCAAATTCATGTTTGCATCAAAATGACAGTGATTTATTTTTTGTTTTATTTTTGGTAATTTTATATTTCTAAGTTTGGCTAGAATTATTTCCCCCTCTTTTTGGTGCCGTGTGTTGAACCCAGGTTCCTTACACACACAAAGCACATGCTCTACCACTGAGCCACATGCCCAGACTCTGGAATCATTTTCTTATTGAATTATTTGTTCACCTACTCATATTCATTTCTTCTAGGTAAAACATACATATTTTCAAAACATGCTACGGGTACAAGCAGCAAACAGATTTATAAACCAAATCATCTTGGATATAAATGTTAAGGGAAAATGCAGCGTGTATTGAATTAAATAGAAGAGGATCTTATTAACTTTTCCCGTGTATTTTCTAAGGTGAGGACGCTAATGAAATTTGGGAGGCAATTTAAAAGCCACTCTGCACTGAAAGGAAACCACTATGTGATATGATAACCCGTGCCAGGAGAAAGGAAATGAGCAGCAGATCATTACTAATTACAGGCAGGCTCGAAGCACACGGTGGTGTCTGCCGTGTGCTAAGCACCGAGGTACAGGACAAACTTCCGAAAAAGGGGAACCTCTTCAATGTCGCCAACAGAGCCTCAGCTTCGAGTGAAACAGATTATCAGCAAACACTAATTCCCTAGTAAGCACTCTCAATATAAATGCTACTGCTACACTGCCATGGAGCATAATTTCCCAGTTTAAGGGAAGAAAAAAAAAATACATGTTGATGGCTATTTGGAAAGCAAGGCTGAATAAGCGGGCCTCCTCCTTTTTTATCACTTTACGCAGCCTGTGACTGCAGAGCCACCTAAATTAATCATTGGTTCCCTTCACTGGCCTGCCTTCCAAGCCCTGACACTGCATGTAAATCACATCCAGGTGCCTGGAAAGCAATCGACCCATAGGTTCCTCCTGGAACCTGGTAGGTGCTTTCCTCTGTGAAGGTCTCCAAAGGAATTGGTGGTGACATGACTCGCCTCTGCATTTATGACCAAGCAAATTAAACCTTGCCCCTACCAGCCCTGGACAGCCGCCTCAGGGTCACCTTCCTTACACACACACACTCTGCTCAGCCAAGGAACAGAAAATGTAGGCAGCCACTGAAGCACAGAAACAGGACCAAGCATGGTACCCAGTGTTCACTTTTCTCACTAGCAATAGCTACTGTCACTTGGTTGTCTGAACAGGTGATATTTAAGGCAGGTAAATGTCGTCTCTTCATATCAGAATCTGCTGACTTTCTTTGGGCAGGAGATGCCCTGGAGCAGCTCACTAGAAATTGGTGATCTCAAGACGTCTTTTCTAGAGACTTCAACTCAGTGATTTCTTTGGTCACTTCAGTCACAATTACAGCTTTTTTTTTTTTTTTTGTACTGGAGATTGAACTCAGGGGCACTCGACCACTGAGCCACATTCCCAGCCCTGTTTTGTGTTTTATGTAGAGACAGGGTCTCACTGAGTTGCTTAGCATCTCGCCGTTGCTGAGGCTGGCTTTGAACTCGTGATTCTCCTGTCTCAGCCTCCCTAAGTACTGGGATTACAGGCTTGAACCACCATGCCCGGCTAAAATTACAGGTTTATGTGACACATCCTATTAATGGAAGCTCTGTTATTCACTTGATGTTTTCTTAAACTGGTTAACTTTAATTAATATGGAAACTGAGAGAGAAAAATGTATATTTTTGACCTAAATGTGAGTCTGCTCACCAAAATAATAGTTAACTACTGTTAACTATTCCACAGTGAGTAGAAAATAATAGAAATGGACACTGTCCAAGATAATGTACACAGACAGCAGCTGAATGCTGTCAAAGTTCCTGAGCCAGAGACCTTTGCTCTATTAATTAAAAAGGGAGATTAGCAAGTATTAGACACTTGTTATCAACAAACTCAACACCAGAGTTAGCCATTCTTATTCACTTAAACTCAGAGATTGAAAAAAATTGAAAATGGAAGCTTCTATGTTCTATTATTTAGAGCTGCATATCTAGTACCTGGTCTGTGTTTTCAAAAACACTGTGCTATCCAGTTTGATAAATCCTGTCATTCTCAACACTGGCTGTGCTATAAATTCACCTGGAGAATCTTTAAAACATACCAGAAATGCCTAGGCCACATCCCAGGACATTTGAGTCAGAATGAACTAGAAAGACGAGACCCTCTAGTTGACTCTAATAAGCAGGCAGGGTGAAAATTTCATTAACCCTTCTGGGATGTCACGTTCCTAATCTTCATTCCTCTTGGAAATAGAAGGCTTGCGATAACCTCTGTGGTCTCCCCCAACTCTGAAATTCTACAATTAGTAAATGAATAAAATAATCACTAACCTGGGCTGAATATTCCTAGACTCAGCTGCCAACAGACCTCCTGAACATATTTTCATTCCGGAAGGGAACCATGAAAGCTGGGGTTTCTGAAACTTGGAGTCTGTGTCAGGTAAAGGCTGATTCCCTTAACATTGCATTGTTCGGTGTGTTCATCGTAATTTAGAAATAGTCACTGAAGTCATTCAACAGTGATACACTTCTACGGATGCATATGGAAACTTACTGTTAATCAACCTGTGGCACTCTAGGCTTTTTGTTGATGGATGTGATGATTCTTGTATATTTCAAGTTAAACAGCTTATCCTAGAGGACAAATTAGGGATCAGATCTCACTATTTTGTTTTTCCTGTAATGGATGAATAAAGTATATTGAAAGTAGATCTGTCCCTTGTAGAACGGTGTGGCTATACATAGAAGAAAAGGGGGAAGGTTCTGAAGTTCTAGCTCAGTGGCAGAGCACTTGCCTTGCATGCATGAGGCACTGGGTTTGATCCTCAGCAGCACATAAATATATAAAAATAAATGAAATAAAGGTATTGTGTTCATCTGCAACTAAAAATATTTTAAAAAAAGAAAAAGGGGTCCATTGATGCAAAGGAATAAAATGCTATTTTTTCATGAACACATAAACAAATTGTGCTAAGCGTCTTAGGTTTACTTATAGTACCAGTTCATTTTGCCATGGAATAACTAACCCCAAAAACTTAATGGATTAAAATAAAATCACTTATTGTGCTCAGTAAACAGCAGAGAGGAGTGAAGGCAGCTCATCACTGGCAGAGGAGGTGAGCCAGGGGACTGGCAACTTGGTGGTGATGGTTAGCTGGGAGCTCAGCAGGACTATGGGCTGGGGTCCATGGTTCCTCTTGGGGTGAATCTCTGCACACTCTATTTTGGCTTCCTCATAGTTGAGTGGCTCGATTTCAGAGTCATTATGCTAATGGAACCAGGTAGAAGGACATGCATTTTGGGGAGTTAGCCTCAGGAATCCAAGGGCATTGCTTCTGTGGTACTTCACTGGTCAGGGAAGTCATAAAGGTCTACTGGGTTTCAACAGGAGAGGAATGGCTTTCTTGCTGGGTGGAGAGGTGTTTGTCAAAGTCATGCTGTGAGAAGAACGCACTGGATAAAACATGTTGAGGCCACCATCTTTGGAAAACACAATCTGCCACACCCCAGGTTCCTTCTGTACCTGCCATACAGCCAGTGCTGTATGACCTATAAGGATGACCTACAAGGACCATAGAGACAGGTCTCCATACCTTCTGCCATGGCTTTTGGGTCTCTCACATGGAGATCTGAATGAGAGATATGTGTGATTTGTGAGTATATATTTGCCAAGAGTCATCCTTGTGGGCTGGCCTGAACTGAATGTGCCAAGAACCTAAAATAGGTTAAAAAAAAAAAAAAAAAAAAGCAAAAAGCAAAACCCTAGACTAGACACCCTTCCTTTTATATCAGAAGCCTGTATATGGACCAGATAAAGGATTCCCAAGGGCTCAAAGAGAATAAAATTATACCCTCTCCAGGAGAGTTGCTCCCAAAGAGATCTCACTGTTTTCATCACAATTGTAGTCGATTGCATTCCAGCAGTTTTCCAGGTATTTCAGAAGTATAGATTTTTCATCTCCAAGTCATATTGAAAAAGATGAAATAGGAAAGACTAGGTTTGATATTAAATGTGACTATCAAAATACTATTTTTTATGATGAAAAACATGATCTAACATTTTAAAGTCAATATAAGAAAAAGGGTTTGTAAAGTCAGGATGTTTCTATAATAATAATTTTTTATTGTTAAAAATCAACCACTTAAAATTTCTGGTGTTGGAGTCTAAATTTTTTAATCACCCCAAATGAACTATTCATTCTTCACTTTCATGTCTATGTTCTGATCAATGAAATGAGTATAATTAAATAGCATATCTTACACAGCACAATGATTTTATTTTTTTGAAATTAGAACATAAAATATAAGACAGCCTGATTAAAAAGTGGTCCAGTCACTCTGACTTCTGGGGTCCAGTCACCATGTAAGGAGTTTAGAAGTTGCCACTATCTTAACAACAGGTAAAAATCTAAACAAAAAAATTTTTCTTCACTACGGCAAGGAAGTAGGGTCACAGGGCAAACTGTGGTCCTCAACAGTGGAGACCTAGCTGGGAAGATGCAGAAATCCACAAGCAGAAGCCTCCCTAGAAACCTCTGCTGGGGAAGGGAGCCTGAACTGTCACTCACTACCTGCTGGATGGTCTGAGGGGATAAATCTGGGGACCTAGTCATAGAGAAGTCCCAACAACCTCAGTGTTACCTCCAAGTCTACTAAATCATTACAGTAAATACTGGAGAAAAATTCCATGTGGTTCTGACAGGAGCAGAGAAAAGGAACTTCTCAGACTGTTCCCCTCTTCCTTACAAGGTCTGCCTTCAGGAGCAAGTGGCCAGTCAGAAAGTGGCCAGCTGGGTCTGATCACAGCCTAACCTACTAACAGGAGGAAATATCATACTCCATCCCCTCCATCTGTCCTGTCCCTCATTAAGAGGAGAAAAAAGACAGAAAAGAACCAGAGAAGCTCATAGTCCAGGGGTGCTGGCTCACCCAAAAGACGGAGCCCTAACCATAGGAGTGGACACCTTCCTCGTCAGTCTCTTATTAAAGGCCTATTTACCCCGCTGCCTTTTCCTAGCACATCATGTCTGTCTTTCACCAAAGTTACAGGCACATAAAAAGGTAAAAATCTAACAAATGACAACAAAGAAGGTTTGAACAGATAAAATAATCAGGGTAGGAGTGTTGGAATGATCAGACTAGGAGTTGAAAAACATGATTGGAATGCTAAGTGCTTCAGTGGAAAAAAAATAACCGTATGTGGACACAGGGACAATTCAAGCAAAATAATGGAGATGTCAGGGAAAAATCAAAGAGAAGTAAACGCCGAACAAGATCATCAATGATAAATGCTGGCGAAGATGAGGGGAAAAGGTAAACTTGGATTGTTGGTGGGATGGCAATTAGTGCAATCACTTTCAAAAGTGGTACACAGATTGCTCAAGAAACTAGAAATGGACCATAACCCAGCTGCCAAGGAATGGAACCATCATGTGACCCAGCTGTCCCACTCACTGGTGTTTATCCAAGAGGTCTAAAATCAGCACATTATAGTGACACAGTCGTATCAAAGTTCATAGTAGCACAAGTCACAGTAGCCAAATTATGGGATCAGCCAGTGTGCCTGTCAATAGATTCATGGATAAAGAATCTGTGGTAGCTGGGCGCGGTGGCACACACCTGTAATCCCAGCACTTAGGGAGGCTGAGACAGGAGGATTGAGAGTTCAAAGCCAGCCTCAGCAATGGCGAGGCGCTAAGCAACTCAGTGAGACCCTGTCTCTACATAAAACACAAAATAGGGCTGGAGATGTGGCTCAGTGGTCGAGTGCCCCTGAGTTCAATCTCCAGTACCAAAAAAAAAAAGAATCTGTGGTATATATATACACGATGAAGTTTTATTCAGCCTTGAAGAATGGAAATATGGCATTTTCTAGTAAATGGGTGGAAACAGGGAACATCATGCTACGTGAAATAAGCCAGATTCAGGAAGTCAAGGTTTTAATTTTTTTTTTTTTTTGTATCCGTGGAAGCTAGAGTAAAACAAGGGGAAAAAAAAGGTGGGGGTGGATCCCACAAAAGCAGAGGAAAAGTCAGCAGAGTAGAAGGAGACTGAAGGGGAAGGAGGAGGAGGGGTGGGAAAGAGAGGAAATGTGGAATGAAATTGACCACATTATGATATGTCCATGTGTAGTAGGGACAGGCAGGGCAGGCACCGAGGACAGCGGGAAACAGTTTTATTTGACTGCAGTCGGTTCAGAGGGTAAAGCTTTTGCTGTAATCAATGAATTCCACCGAACTCCGAGTTCAGGCAGTTTCAGAACTTTATATCCAGCGTGTAAGGAGAGGGGCTCAGAAGTTCATAGTCTGCAGAAGTTTATTAAAAAGCAGCTTTTACTTTTACTGTTTTGGGCAAGTTAACCCTTCAAGGGCAGCACCTGAGGAAGAGAGCTGCTTTTCCCCTTTCTTTCCTCCCCCTGCCAGCTGCTACCAGGGAGCCCAATCAGTAACATCTCTTCTCTTTGAAATGTAAACATCTCTGTGAAGCTCAGGCCCAAGGCCAGAGACCTTGTTAAAGGATATCTTTCTATTATACTTTGTATTTGCAAACCCACTCTTACAAATATTATATATATTTATGTTATATATATAATATTTATTTACATTATGTATAATATATAAATATGTAAATATATTATAATATATAAATATATATATATATATATAAATATATATATATATATATATATATATATATATATTGTTACTTATACTAGATAGTCCATAAATGTCTGCGAAAAAACTAGTAAAGGGGCATTCAGCACCTGGAGGGCTGATCTCTTCCAATCCGGTAGCCAAGTAAGATGCAGCAACAGGAAATACGAAGTCTAACCACATTGAACTCTTTGGTAGGGACTCTTTTGCTGCTAGTCCTAAGATCAATTATGGTGAAGATTTTCTGGAGAACCTTAACTAAGATCTTCTGTGGAGGAGGGGGTGCCACTACACATGTATGCATATACCACTGTGCATCCTACTTCCATGTATATCTATAAAGCACCAATTAACAAATAAACAAATAAATAAATAAATAAATAAATAGAACACTAGTAGAGTGGACAAAAGGAAACAGGGGAGGCAGACAGGGAGGGACAGAGGAAGCACTGGGAACTGAAAGAGAGAAAATTATATTCCATTCATTTATGTTTATATCAAAACGGACCCCAGTATTATGTGCAACTATAATGCACTAATAGAAATATTTAAAAACAACACTCCAGAGAGCAAAACATTGTAACTGAAGTGGAGAGAGCCTTTAATGGGCTCATTAAAGAACAGACACTGAGCAGGAAACCTCTGAGCCTGAGGACATGACAACTGAATTTTAAAAAACAAATGGACTGAAAGGAAACAAACATTTCCAAAGACTGTGGCACAACTACCACAGGTGTAGAGTATGTAGACTGGAAATGGCAGAAGGAGGAAAATGTAGGGAGGAACAGAAAAAGAAAAAAAAAGATCAAAACAATAAGGACTAAGTAAATTTCCTTAATAAGTTTCAGACAACGAATCACAGATGCTTTGTGAAAGACAACCTCAAGCAGGACAAAGTCAAAAAGCAAAACACACCAAAAGTATACCTGGGCATATCCCATCCCAACTTCAGAAACCACAGACAAAGAAGAGCGAGTTATCCAAAGTGCTGAGAGAGAAGCACTCCTCTACCTAGAATCCTGCAACCCGTGAAGTCATTCTTCAAAGATGAAGCAGCGGCAACAACTTTCTCAGGACAGACAGACAATTGGAGAACACGTTTCCAGGAGACCTATCTTGGAAGAAAGTTTAGAAGTTCTTGAGAGGGGAGGGAAAATGGGTATCGGTCAGAATTCTGAATGTACAGTAAGACAGGAAGAGTGCCAGAGAAGAGAGCAGGGGAGATAATAGAAACATCAGCTTTCTTATTATTAATTCATTAACAAATAACACTTTGCTCTCACTGACAGCGACCAAGTATCCGATCAGGTGTGTTTGTGTGTGTAGGCGTGTGTGCATGTGTGTGTATTGGTGCCTATGTGTGCCCATGGGCAAGTAAGATGAATAGCGATGACACAGAGAATGAAAGGGAAAATACTGGTTTCTTAAAATCATGAGGTACTTTTGTTATTAGATTTTTATTAGTAGGTACTTTTTATTATAAAAGCACTACCTAAATGAACTTGAAAAGGGTCTCAAGGTACTCTGGAAATGGACTTGGATTAGTTATGTCTGTCCATTTCCACTTAGAAAAAAAATGCAGCCTGACCGGTATGGGTCCTAGTCTATCTGGGTTTTTTTCTCAAGGTCTGGAGGCTAAGAAATTCAAGGCCAAGGTGTCTGGTGAGAGCTTTCTTTCAGGTTCATTGATGGTGCCTCTCTATCCTCCAGTGGTAGAAGGAACAGGCGGTCTCTCTTGGGGGGCTCTGTTTCCAAATCTAATCACTGCCTCACCTCCTAAGACCATCACCATAGGAGTTAGGTTTTCCAACATACAAGTTTCAGACAGAAAACACATATTGAGCCCTTTAGAAACAGGTTAAGAAGTAAGGAAAATGGAATCCTAAAGAATGCTCAGTTAAGACCATGAAATTCAGATGATGTCTAGAAAAATAGAAAAAAAATAAGAAGAGCAACCAATAGAAAACAGTGAGAAGTATAGTAGATAGTGATTCAACTATGTGAGTAATGACATTGAGTGGCATAGTCTACATGCATCCATTAGAAGACAGAAATTTTCAGAGTAGCTTAAGCTAGACCCAACTATATATTCTTTACAAGAAACATACATTGAGTAAAAGGATCATGAAAGACACACTGTGTTAACATCTATAAAAGAATGCATGAGTAGCTATAGTAAATTCAGTCAGAACAGACGAGGAAAGTCATCAGGGAGACCAAGGAATATTATCAGTGCTGACAAGGACCACCACCTAATCATAAAGGGTCCAGAATTCTTGCAGATGTAATAATCCCCAATGTGTATGTGCCTAACAACAACAACAAAAAATATGTAAAGCAAAAACTGAGAGAACTACTAGGCAAAAGAGAGAAATCTACTACTATATTTGGAGACTTAAACATTGCTTTGTCAGAAATGGACAAATCCAACAGGCAGAAGTTCAGAAAGGACCTGATTGAACTAAAAACCTGTATCAATTAAATGGATATAATGGCACCTAGGGGCTACCTCACCCAACAACAGCAGATAGTACCTTCTCCAGTTCAAATGTAATATTCACCAGGACAGATCATATCTGGGGCCATCAAACATACCTTACCAGGGTTAAGAGCATAGAATACAGACCATGTCTGTTTTGAGACTATACTGTAATTAAATTAGAAAGAAATAATGGAAAGATGGCTAAAAAATTAAACAACGCACTTCTATATAACATATGGGGCAATGAAAAAATCTCAAGAGAAATTATTAGAAATATTCTGAACTAAATGCAAAAGAAAATAGAACTTATCAAAATCTGTGGGATGCAGTGAGAACAGTGCTTAGATGGAAACTGATAGCACTGATTGGATATGTCAGAAAAGAAGAAAGATCTATGATCAATAATGTAAGCTTCCACCTTAAAAAGCTAGAAAATGAAGAGCAAATTAAATCCAAAACAAGCAGAATAAAAGAAACAAACATAACAGAAAAAAAAAAAAAAGTGAAATTGAAAACAGCAAGTCTGTGGAGAAAACCAACAAAACCAAAAGTTGGTTCTTTGAAAAGATCAATAAAATCAATAAGCCTCTAGCCAGCCTAACTATGAAAAAGAAAGAGGAAATACACAAATTATTACCATCACATATGAAAGAGAGGCCATCACTAAAAACATCACGGGCATTAAAAGGATAATCAAGGAATATCACAAACAACTCTCTGCCTGTCAATTTGATAATATAATACAGATGGAATGGACCAATTCCTTGAAAAATGCTACCCACCAAAATTCACTCAAGAAGGAGCAGACAATCTGAACAGCTCTACATTTATTTAAAAAATCAAATCAACAATCAACAATCTTACTGATCAGAACATGTCAGGTGCAAATGGATTCACTAACAAATTTTAACAAACATTTAACTAAGAAAGTATAGCAATTCTCTCCAATCTCTTCAAGAAGATCCAGGCAGAAGAAATACTTCCTAACTCATTCTAGGAGGTCAGCTTTACCCTAATAACAAAACCAGACAAACGTATTAAAAGAAAACTGTGTAACACCAATATTCTTTACGAATATAGATGTGAAATTCCGTAACAAAATATTAGCAAATTGAATGGAAGAATGACTTTAAAAATTGTACACCATAATCAAGTGGACTTTGTGTCAAGTCTGCAGGACTGGTTAACATTTAAAAATCTATTGATGGGTAATCCATCCAATAGTGAACCAAAGAGGAAAACAACAGATGTAAACAGAAAAAAGCATTTGACAAAATCTGTCACCCGTTCATGATAGAAGCCATTAACAAACTAGGGATCCAGGAGAATTTCTGCACCTGATAAAGAATATTCACAAACAACCTACAACATAAATTATGCTTTATGATGGCAAACTCCAAGTTCTAAGACCAGGAACAAAGCAAAGCTAGCTCTTTTCATTGCTCTTTTTCAATATCATATTGAAAGCCCTAGATAATAAAATAAGACAAGAAATGGAAATTTAAAAAATACATAGATAGGGAAGAAGAAAATACAAATCTGTTTATGTGATCATCTCTGTAGAAGATCTGAAAGAATCAAAAGAAAACTAGAACTAATAAGTAATATAGAAGGTAATATTGAAATGCAAAGTCCAATTGTTTCCCTAAATGCCAGTAATGTATAAATGGGATTTGAAATGAAAACATACTACGATTTACACCAACACCAAAAATACTGAAATACTTATGTTAACATCTAACAAAGTATGTACAAAATGTAAGTAGAAAACTACAAGTTCAATGAAAGACATCAAAAAACCTAATAAGAAGAGAGGGAGATTCTATGTTAATGGATAGAAAGACTTAAAAATGTAATGATGTCAGTAATTTCCTACTCGATCTATAGATAGACTATGATGCCAATCAAAATCAGAGCACTACGTTTGTGGATAGTTGACATCCTGGTTCTCAAATTCATGTCAAGGCAAAAACTCAGAACAGCCCACTCAATACTGAAGAGAAACAAAGACAGAACATGTAGACATCCAACTTCAATATTGATATTAAGGCTACAGAAATCAAGAAAGTATGGTCATTGTGAAAAGGACAGACAAACAAATCAATGCAACAGATTAGAGAGCCCAGAAATAACCCACCAAATTCAGTCAACTGATATTTCACAAAGGAGCAAATAAAGTACAACAAAGAGAGCCTCTTTACAATATGGTCCTAGGAAAAACTGGATGTTCAAATGCAAACAACGAATCCAGACACAGACTCTCTACTCTGCACAAAAATTAACTCAATGTGAGTTACACTGTTAAATGTAAAATGAAAATCAATAAAAGTCCTAGACTATCAGAAACGGGAGAAACCTAGATGACCTTGGTTATGGTAAAGGCTTTTTAGACACAATACCAGAAGCCCAATCCATGAAAGAAACAACCAACAAGCTAGTCTTTATTAAAATGAAAAAAACTTCTGCTCCATGCATGATGTCAAAAAATGAGAAGGCAAGCCACACTCTGGGAGAAAGTTCTTGCAAAAGATGCTTCTGATGAAGAACCTTTATGCAAAATATACAAAAAACCCCCCAAAATTCAACAATAAGAAAATGAATAACACAATTAAAAAGTAGACAGAAGACCTACACAGACATCCCACCAAATACATGCAAATGGCAAGCAAAGATATGCACGTATGTCCAACATCAGTTCCTCATTAGGGAATTGTGAATTGAAACATCAGTGAAGTACCAACACCATTCAGAACCCTAACACCAAATGCTGGAGAAGACATGCGGTAGCAGGAATTCTCACTCACTGATAATGGGAATGCGAAATAGAACAGCCATTTGGAAGGTATTTTGTCTATGCCTTATAAGCCTATTCTTACCATAAGATCCAGCTTGTACACTCCTTGGTATTTACTCAAATAAACTGAAAATGTATGTTCACACAAGGGAAGGGACTAGTACTGGGGACTGAAATGGAGAAAACTGTGAGAAAATATATATATATATATTTATGAATATGTCAAATGAACTCCACTAATTCGCATCACTATAATAAAGAACAAAAATAAATCTAGAACAACCCAACACATGGGTTGTTTTAGCTACATCATAGCTGCTTTATTTAGATTTGCCAAAACTCAGAAGCAATGAAGATACTCTTCAGCAGATGAGTGGATAAATAACTGGGGTACCTAGAGAATGGGAAATTATTTTGCAATAAGAAGGAATGAGCTGTCAAGCCATAAAGGACAACACATGGAGGAATCTTAAGTGCCTGTAATTAGGTAAAGGATGCCAATCTGAACAGACTAGATACTACATGATTCCAACTGCATGATGTGGTTTCCAGGGGTTAGAGGGATGAACTGGCAATTATATCAGGCAGGAAATGACCTGTACATATTATGAATTGGTGTGTAAATGGAAGATTTCCTGGTGTGTTCCAAAAAGAATGCTGTCCCATGGACATCTGAAACTGATGAGATGAAAGTCTGATCTACACAAATGTAAATTGCATTACTTGGTCTTTAGCAAAAACAAAAACATACCCCCAAAATTTAAACCACTCCCCAAAATTCCTGTGTAGCTAATGGTTGTTTTAATATAATAGACATTTTGTTTGTGCAACTTCTGAAAGTAATTCCCTACTTCTATATTTTAAATAGTCAACCACTTTCTATACAATCAAGCACTTGTGTGTGTGTGTGCGCACATGCATGTACGGGAGTACACGTGTGTGAATTTGTCTCTGTAGGAAATGTTTTTTTTTTCTCTCCCTTGCATTTCATTAGAGGTAGTGTTCACTGCAGTATTTGGAGGACTTTGTTATAATGCTAAATATTCCCTTACTATCCCAATCAGTATAAGCAACTGGAGAGATTTTTGATCTCTGAGAAATGAGAAGTTGGCAATAAAGAAGATATTGTTTTTTCAACCATCCATCTGCTAAAATCTGAAAAAGAAAAATCAAAGAAAAAGCCCTGTGCAGGAAAGACTACGGGGGAGCCACCACTCATGGGAGCAGAAATTGCTGAAGCTTTCCTGGAGAACAATTCAAAAGCAGCCCAACCATCATAACAATAGGAGCTAACCTGCACTGTTTTTAAAACCTCTGAATCAAACAGTATTATCTCCTCAGTTTAACAGACGAGAAATCTGAGGCCAGGAGAATTGATGATCAATAGCATATAGGAGAATGAAATAGCTTCCAAAGCTGGCTCTCCACTTCGGTCTTTAACAACGAGTCTATTTGTGTGTAACTCCAATCTGGCCCAGCAATTCTCTACCTGAGCAGACACCCCCAGAACCCCAGAACTATCTATGAGTCAATAACCTTCCTTCAAATACTATTAACTATTTTATCTTTATTTCTTATTCTAAACATTCTCAGAATAATTCAAAATGAGATAAGATTGCTTCATTTACTTAAACTGAGATCAGATTTAAAACCACAGAAAAATCTGGTAAAAACTGAAATCTTACAATATAGACCTGTTCTGTCTAATCTAAGAATCTTGAAATTTTAATGCTTCTTTCCCTGTCTCTCATTAATCATTTACTTATATTAAGAAAGTATTGCGGTTTAGTTAGGCCTCATAAACTTCTTGTGCAAATGATTAACAGGCATTTTCTTTCTTTTTTGGGGAAAGTTTTTGGCCTTCCTATCATACTTTCTGATGTGTTGTTGTTGATACATAAATAATCTATTACATTTCACAGTTAATTTGTATTGAACATAACATAGAAGTTGACTGAACTTTGATTAGTTTTATAAATGTTATAATTGATACTACTGGGTATTGAGTAGCCCCAATATCATTATGTCCTCAAATAATTGTTTCCTTATTTCAAAGGCTGCTTTTATTCATTTTTATACTTCATTAAATTGGCCTAGACATCTCCAAATGGTTTAATTCATGATGTTTGTGAAAATCCCTATTTTATTGCTGAGTTAAGTAAAAGTATTTCTACTATTTTCCTTTAAAGATAATTTTGGGAGAGGAATAATCTTATACCTACTTTAATATAAATTTAAATCTCAGTAATTGGTTATTAATTTTACTGAATATCTGATAAGAAAATCATGAACTATTTCATTAGATATATTGATACAGACACACATATACTAGATGTCCTGGGACATCTAGTAGCTTATGAAGGGCTAGTCCTTTAATATAATGTTAAGTCTGAACTGGTAAAATTTCACTTAGGTTTTCCTACTGTATTCATGGAATATTTTTGCATTTACTAATTTATTTACTATTTTCCCAGGATTTGTCCTCAAGAACATGCTAGCTTTACAAAATAGAAAAAAAATTTTAACTTTTTATGTTGTCAAAAAGTTACATAATACAGACACTTGTCTATTTCTTTAAAATTTTAAAAAAGAATTAGTACAATTATCTAGCCCTAGTGAATACATAATTTTAATTTTTAATGAACATTTATATTTTGATCATTTATATTTTTCCAGATATTCTCTAATTGGATTTTCACTTACACAGAAAATCCTCTGGTTTTGTGTTTCTTTCTTGTCTGTTATATTCTATCTCACACCTAACTTTACTATTTTTCTTTTTTCTTTGATATCTCCAAGACATTATCTTGTGCTTTTTGAGATCATATCAATTCCATCTCCTATCGATGCATTTGTTATTTGTTATGTAAATTTTACAAAGGTATAAAAAAAAGAAAATGAAAGTACATTGTCCTTCGGAAGGATAAATTATTCATGTGTATCTGTTTCTTCAATTAATGGTGGCATCAAATGGTCTTCTTATAATATTGGGTCAATTGATCTTCCGGTGTTTGAAAGAAAAACACTCAAAGTCTACACAGAATATTGTTTCTCATCATTTCTTTCTCTTTGATCGGATGTATTTTAATGGTATATTATTTGTAGCACTGTGGTTTCTGATTATTACAACTTCATGGTACAGAGAAAATTTTTCAAACTATATTTATTCTCTTTCTGTCCTTCAGGTTTGCCATGCATTATTCTTTGTTTGAAATTAGCATTTGTTTCTCTCTTTTGTTGCAGTTGCCTGATAAATATTTGCACACCTCTTCATTTACATCCTTCCCCTGATAGTCTTATTTTTATTGTAACTTTGCTGTTTTTATGGGTCTTAGTACAATATGTTACATGGTGCTTGGGTTGTCTCTTGCTTATCTTGTAAATTCAAATTTATTTTATAGGGTTTCCATCGGGGGTGGATATGGACCATTCATCTTAATAAATATTAGACTTGAGAAACATAGTTCTGGGAAACCAATTGCACTCCACAGGGCCTGAGCCTCTGCATGAGAAATGATGAATTAGGGAACTAAACATCAAGTGTTTTCACATTTGTTTTTTCTGGGTGGAATTGCAGAACCCTGATTTTCATCCCCTAACAGCAGTATAGGAGGTGATGTGCTTTGTGGAAGTGTACTTAAGATGAAAAATAACACCATCTCTGGTGAAGCCAATTTTGTGGGCTGATTATTGGAAATATTCTCTGAATGTTCTTTATAGGTTGGCCAACACCTTTAAGTTGGACAAGATATAAAATTTACAATAGGAGTAAGGGGCATGTTTAAAAACTCAAAGTGTCACAAAAGGGCCACAGATCCATATTTAAAATCTACAAGTGATTTTTACCTGGGTTTGTATTGCAAAGAATAGATAGCTGTTTTCAAAATTTAAGTTCTCATACCCAAATAGTTCAAGCCAAAGTGACCACATTGTATTATCACACACAATTTATCACTTTCGATATTTCTCTCTACCATTGAGAGCTAGAAAGTACTTCAAGCATCAAGCATCAAGTTCATGAGTAGCTGCTGTAACTGGAGTGAGACTGTGGCCTGGGAAATCAATCATACTGAAGTGAGCCAGTTAAGTGAATGGTGCATTGCCTGTCACTGCTAAAATTCTTACTACTTCCAGTGACTTCTATCCACACACATTCTAATTCATCACAGAGCCAATCCCACAAGTATTGGTAAAACTGCACAGCTTGGCTTCTGACATTCTTCATTGCTAAAGTACCTACACAATCCGAAGATTCTCAGAGCACATACAGTCAACTCCTAGTGTGTCTGGGTTTGAAAACTCTTATCCACAGTGAGCTCCCATCACAAAAAGAATCTTACATCCTGAATTTAGCTTATTAAGCACGTCAAAAATATCTTTAAATACCCTTATACTCAGACTTAAACTGCCAGGCCCCAGGTGTTTAGATACCAGCCAGTGATGTTCTTTTGTTTTTCTTGCACTCTGGACAATGGCTTCCCTTTTCCTACCTGTGGAAAATAAGCTGTATTTAAAGTAGGAAAAGGAAGATGTTACATAGGTGTAAATAATGGAATCTCTTGTTCTCCCCCCACCCCCTGCAGGCTGAGTGCATGCAGTGGCTGGTTAAACATGGTTTAATTGGTTCCAAGGAGGGAGGCGTTTCTATAGCCTAAATCACCCCTCCATTTCCCCATTGCTTGACCTGTATCTCTTCTTCCACTGTGCATATGGCAGACAAATTGCACATGTGCTAATATATACATTCTCTGCATAGACACAGTGCTACAGGGATATACGGAGACATAGGCAAACAGGAGAGAAAGCGGCATTCCAGAGAGACCAGTGTGTACTAGATCTCAGGAAGGACGGGACAAGATAAATACAAACATTGATATGAAAAGAGATCAGATGATAAGGAACATAAACTCAGGAGACCCACTCACCCACAGGCATCTTTTAGCAAGCAACAACACTCTAGAACTCTGGTGCCTCTGAACACAAATTCCACGTCTTGAATCACCCATACCCTGCCTCTAAAGACATGCTTGGCACACAGTGAGCTTGAGTGGAAGTCCCGGCTGCTAATTTCATTAAATGACTTCAATGTGTCCCATGGGCACAGGCTGAAGCACTTCTTTGGACCTAGACTTCTCCTTTGTGCCAACTTGTTTTAGACACTTGGTTTAATAAGCTTTTCTGAATATATAATTCTGACCTTGCAGAAACCTGCAACTACTATTGTCAAAATCACATGGCACAAAGCACAAATCTAACTAATCCATCTGGTCTAAATTATTGGAGCTTTCTGAATTTATGCATTTTTTTGTAAAGGATATGTGCTTTCAAAAATGAATGAGTAGGGGGGCTGGAGATATAGCTTAGTTGGTAGAGTGCTTGCGTCTCACATGCACAAGACCCTGGGTTCAATCCCCAGCACCCCCCCCCCAAAAAAAAAAAGAATGAGTAAGTAATGAATACCTACTGTAGGCCCAAGGACAACTGACTGAATTGGTTCCAAGGAGGGAGGCATTTCTATAACCTAAATCACCCCTCCATTTCTAAACCTTGGTTCTTATTCACCTCTCTGGGCAAGTTCTCCACTGAATAGCTTCTTTGATCACATTTTGCTATTTTGGAAAACAATGAATATATCTATAAACATACTTGAAAAACAAAGGCAAGCAGACTATCTAGGTATTAATGTGTACGCTGCAATGAGTACAGAATTAGAGGACAAGAGCTGTTACATAATTCCCTTCTCATGCAACAGAAAACAGATTTACTTAATTACTTGTGCTTAAGGGCAGTGTCATCTTGCATGGCTTACTGTCTTATACTGATGGGAGAATATTAAGTTACTAATGGCACAAGTCTATAAAAAAATTCATACGCCATGAACTAGCATTTTAGGGAAGGAACAGAATTGGCAAGCAATAGCATTAATTTATGAAATTCCACGTTTCAGACGCTTGACTCTTCACAGAGATGACTTTATGCTTCTGTAAAGCTCATCAGTGCCATGGAAATCAGGAGGGTTAAATTACATTATCAACCCCGATGTTCTCAACTATGAGTTTCTCTTCTAGAGAGCAGCTATGGAGTCTGGCCTTTGAGTCTTTCTTTGTGGCTGTGGAGTACATGTTACAGACTAACTGCTTTGGATCTTCAGTCTTGCAATACACATTCATTCAGCATTGAATAAGATAGAGAGCTCTGTATTGGATGGAATATGACTAACAGCGTACATTCCAGCTGATGTATCTCAAACATAATCATCTACATCATATGGCAAAGGTCATTAATATTTCAAACTGAATTTTTTAAAAAAAATTAGCTACAGATGGATACAATATCTTTATTTTATTTATTTATTTTTTATGCAGTGCTAAGGCTGGAACCCAGGGCCTCACCCGTGACAGGCAAGTGCTTCACCACTGAGCCAAACCCTTAGCCCCTCAAACTGAATTCTTGATTTAATAATGAAGTTCAGAGAAGAGCTGAGATACAGAGGAAGTCTCTTCCACACTGGGTAAAGGACCTTCAGGGGAGTGACATATGAGCTTTTTACTCCTCCTACGACTTCCATCCAAGAGGGAGAAATTGCAAGACTCTGTCTACAGAGTAGCAAGTCAGCTGAGAATATTCGCACAAGCCTTTTCCTGTTGTGATAAAAGAAACCAGTCACAATTTTTTTTTTTTTTTTTTTTTTGGTACCGGGGATTGAACGCAGGGGCACTCGACCACTGAGCCACATCCCCAGCCCTATTTTGTGTTTTATGTAGAGACAGGGTCTCACTGAGTTGCTTAGCGCCTCGCCGTTGCTGAGGCTGGCTTTGAACTCGCGATTCTCCTGTCTCAGCCTCCCTAAGTGCTGGGATTACAGGCATGCACCACCACGCCCAGCTGACACCAGTCACAATTTTAAAAAGTAGGATACATTTAAACTAACAGGGAAAAAAAGGCTAAGAGACTATACCAATTAATAATGTCCTCCAAACTTTGATTCGGTGAGAACAAGTAGAAAACTAAAACTTCTAAAACTAGATAAAACAAACAGACAAACAAAAAATAGAAAACAGAAATGGTACCGAAATTGAACTTAATTCTAGCCAGGTGTCTAACATCTCAGTTTTCCATTTTCTTTTAAAATTTTTCTCTTTTTCATACTCATTTCCTGGGGTTGCCTTAGCAAAATCCCAAAGTGGAAGGCTTAAAGCAACAGATGTGTGTCCTCTCGTGGTCCTGCAGCCAGAAGTCTGAAATCTGGGTGCTGGTGTGGCCCTGCTCCCTCCAGAACCTCTAGATTTGGATCCCTCTTTGCCTGTTCTGGCTTCTGGTAGCCCAGGTACCTCTGGGCCTGTGCAGCATAACACAATTCTGAGCCCACAGTCTCATGACCTTCCATGCCCTGTGTGTCTGCACCTCCCTGTGCCTCTGTCCATATAGCTTTCTTTTTATAAGGACACCAGTTACACTGGATGAGGGCCTAGCCTACTCAGGATGACCTCCAATTGATTTTACTAAATTATTTTTGCAATAAACCCTTATTTCCAAATACGGTCATATTCTGAGGCACTGGGCATTAGGGACTTTAGAATATATTAAAGAGGACACAGTCCAAGTCATAACACCATCCTTTAAAATTGCATAAGATCCTGATACATTAATATACTTGTATAGGCATATAGATACATTTAATAAGGTATTGCCAAATGAATGTAGCTGAATCGACCCTGATATGGTTTTCTGCTTTAATGGATGCCTACATAGTAAATGCACGAGGACAAACCCAGGTTTGGCATCTCCCATACAACAGGAAGTTACCCTGAGTCAGGCACTAGGATGGCAGGTTGGCTGGCGCTGCTATCCTAGAGTCACACACATGCAACCCATAGATGGTCAACCGTGGAGGCTCAGCAGTCCTGAGCCATTTTCTAAATGTCAAATTTTCCTTGACATCTGTAACATTTTCTTCAACACAGAACCATTACCAATGAGAAAGCACAATGGAACAGAACCCTGGAGAAGACCTGGGCTGTGCAGATACTCAGATCTGGGCTTGAACCTCCCCCGGTAACCAGATGAGTGACTCGAACAAAGTCTGTGCACGTTTCAAGTCCTCAATTTTTATCCCTGCAAAATGAAGACTCTTATACTATTTGTCCAGAGCAGCTCCAAGGGACACTGAGATGAAGCACTTGGATAAAAGATTTATCAAATATAACTCACCTCCCACTCCATCGTGAATATGCCCTGCTCAAAGTAAATGCCTGTATGAGAATGCTTTCCACTTCATGGGACACTAACAACAAACTGTCACGCAGAATAGCATTTAATATAAGTGCAACATGCATCTGTTTTAATTAAGATTACAGGTTGAAGTAAATGTGCTCGATTTCTGGTAATTACACAAACAAAATTCGATCAAAACAGAGAAACCAGGTTCTGTCATTGAATCCACATTTCTAGGGCATCACCCGTGTGCCTGATGTTCTAAAGGCAATGTGTCACAGGCAGGAGCAATAGAAAAGGTACGACAAAAGGGTCACAACTTACCCCACCGACTTTCTCAAAGTGAGATCCATCTTTCTTAAAATCCGTGAGGACCCCGTTGAAATACCAGGTGAACATGATGTCTAACAGGGGATCGTGTTGCACCTGGCAGGGTAAAATGACGCTTTCACCCACAGAGACATCCATGTTAGATGGCGCCAATGTTATTCTAGTTGGTTCTATTGGGGAGATAATTTGTAAGTAAAACTTTAGCATTTCTGTTATGATGAAAGCAATTTGTACAGGTAAACCATTCATCCACCCTAGAGTGTGTAGCTTTCTATAGGCTTAGGTATACACATACATCTATGCAATTAAAAGGTTCCATGGCTAAAATAGATGTTTTGACGCAGTGCTATAACACATTTGATCCACCGATTTTTGTTCAAGGAATTAGTGTATCTGACTTTACAGGTTGTAAAAGTTTAAAATGAAAGTCAACAGTAAACGAGAGTTCTACTACTACTGACAAAATTGATTTCAACTTAGTTTTATTGTTTTGTGAGATACAGTGGTAGAAACAGAAACTATTGTGTTTTTACCAACTTTCAGTGACTAATAAACGCATTAACATCAAAATTCAAATAGACTCAGACCTTTGATGTGTGCAGGGATTTGAGAAACTATGCAAACGACGCTCAGGATAAGTGCAATGAGAGGGCACTTTGCTAAAAGGTTAACTGATTTTTTTTTCCCAGTGGAAATGTCCATTGCATTCTTCCTACCCTTTTCATGGACCTTCCATCTTTTGTGAATTAAATTTCCTTGATCCAATTTTCCCAATGTCATTCCCCTTGGTATTATACCATGTGGCAGCAAACGTCTTCCATTTACATATGTGGTCTGGACTTGCTGGATTCAATGGCTTCTTTAACCCAGTACAGCTGTGCACAGGTGTCCCTGACCCACCTGTTCTCATCAAGGTCCCTTGCTATGATATCCAATGATAAAGTTTTGGTCTCATTATTTGAGCCTCCCAGCTCTGTCACACTTGATCGCTGGTTCTCCCTGGTACTCTTTCCTCAGCTGGTTTCTGGGACATCACATTCCTTCCATTTTATTTACTGCCCTGGTTACCCCTTTTCTGTGTCTCTCTTTATGGTCTCTCTTCTGTTACTACATTTCTTAATGTACAATGAATGTATCAAGCTTGATCCTTTTTTTTTTTTTTTTACTTTTTTAAGGTGATCTCAGGCTTCAAGTCCTCATCTATATGACAACTGTCAAAGGTATTTCCATCCTTGGTTGAGCCAAGTTCAGATTCATATGTCCAACCACCTACTGACTGTCTCCACTTATGTGTCAGTCACCATTAGTTCCTGTAAAGGTACATTATAGGATCAATCTCTTAATGCTTTTGGTTTTATGCAGAGCTGAATGTTATGCTTTAGCTGATGAAATGTATGTAGGAGTTGCATGTGTCACTGACAGCCAGAATTCTGGAGGAACTAACAGGTAATGGGATGTGTCCCCTTCCTGTTCTGTGATGACGTTCACTATCCCAGATGGTGGAAACACTGGGGCACTTTGTTCCTGAATGAGGGAGCAAAGCTGACTCACCGAGGACTTGCAGTATGAGTGAAAAGTGAAGCCAAGCTTTTTTAATCCACTGAGATTTTGGCAAATCTGTGATCTGCTTTACCAAGAAAGAGCCTCACAATATTCCAAACACCAAAACTAAGCTCATGCTCTATTTTCACCTCAAAGCTTTGAAACCCACGACCTGAGCAATCTCTGATGTTCAGCCATTCTTCCATTTGTTCACCCAAAACCCTGAAGTCCCCCTTGACTCCTTTCCCAATCTGAGACCTCAAATCCCATTTGTACATACTTTCTCTTTAAGACTGTGCACACAGAATATATGCAGAATCGGATCCCACCCCATCAGCTCCTCAGCTGCCAATCTCATTTGGATCACCGTCCCCTCCTGCCTGGTTAATGGTCATGGGCTCCTGAGACTTTGCAAAGCAGCTAGTTGTCCTTTCATGTCACCTCGTTTCTCTGCTAAAAACTTTGCACTAGTTCTAACTTTCAATTCAAATGAAAACTAAGTCTTTGCAAGGTCTACAATTTGTCCACATAACTGTACCCTAGAAATCTCCTGGTGGACAACTTCCTCTCCCTGAAGTCTTGGTACCAAACTCTCCATCTCCATAAGGTCTACTGCACTCATCTTGATTCAAGCTCTAACTCATCTTCCTCCATAAATTCTCTTGACTGTCTCAATTGTTTGCAATTTATTTCCTTCTCATTATCTCCTTGGTTCTTCCTCCTAATGTTCTTCTCCCTATCTTGGGTAGAATGTAAGGATGATGAGTACAAATTCTTTTTCAATGTTTCCACTGACCAAGCTCAAACACTGGGGACATAGTAGATGCTCAGTTTTTTTCCCTCAATGGATAAATGAGCAAAATTAATCCACAACTTAAATCAAATCTGATTGATACCAATAGTTATATGGTGAACTTGAACATCTCCAGAAAAGATCAATTGCAATGAAAAAGAAAGAGTATACCCAAAAGATCTGACATAATAAGAGAGCATAAAATAAAAGGTATATGCTATTTTTCCCATTATCTCAGCACAGTAACCAAGGTGCCCACCGGCCATGTCTACTGTGCTGTGCTATAGAAGTATTAAGGGTCATGCCCTTGACCATGACTTCTTAAAAACATAAGTGCAAACACAGTTTCTACCTTCACAATGTACTGGATTTTATGGAGAAAAGATGGCCAATTTCTTTAACCATGATAATATACATGTCATGAAATGCATCCCTGGTAAACCCAACTTGACAGAACACACCCACCTGTAACAACCAACTGTGTTGTCCCATTGGCTTTCCCAAACTGGTTTTCTGCTGTGCAGGTATAGGTTCCAGAATCAGCCTTTGTCACATTGACTATTTTGAGTCCTCCATCTTTTAAAAATGAAATTCTAAAGGAAATGTAAATTAGATCAATACATGTGCAATAGTATCTTTTTTTTCAAAAAAATAAATAGCAATTTTTTTGGTAGAATATAATATCTCATGCTAATATTTTTAAGGTATGATACAGTAAGCCTTGGCCTTTTGGGAATAAAGAAAATTAAAAGAAATACACATATATAAACAGAGTTGAATAAGAAAAGATGCTCCACCAAATTGAATTTTGCGTGATATTTTTTGCAGCATTACTGAACATTGCGTCTAATTTTGTAAATGCCTTTATTAAATAAGTGTGAAATGTTTTCCAAAAATATATATTGTGGTAGATTACTCATAGGGTAGCCTTGTAAGTTTTCAGAAAACAAAAAGAAGGCATGACATCATTTCCCTTAAATTCGAAACAATATACGAAAACCAAGAAACCTGTTTGTCTTTCATTATGAACTAGGAAAGTCACATTTGACTTAATCAATTTTGTAAAAATTTTGTAAAATATAAAAATTGTGTGGTCACCTATGAGCTACCGTAAAGATTCTGAAAACTTCAAATTATATTATTTTTAAGTTTTTGAGCATCCAATGGAAAAACTTAAAGGTTTTGCATCTCACTAGTTGATCAAGGAAATGTTATAAGTGTGTTATATACGACAGGCACTAGGAAAGTTCCTGGAACTTTTATCGGTAGATAAAAAGTCTCCAGCTTTGTGGAAATAACAGTCTACTGAGAGTCATAGACACTAAGGCACTAAGTAAATGTGAAAGGTTCAGCGATTTGAGAAGTATTCTGAAGGGGGGAGAGAGGGTGAGGGAGAAGGATTTTATGTGAACTTCCAAGGTAGGGGGTTTCAGGAGTCCTTTTAGAAGGGGAGTCACTTGCACCAAGAAAGAACAAGATAGGATTGACATCTTATCAGTCTGATCCTTGTACTTTTGTGGCCCAACTTGTCTACTCATAATTATATTCTTTGAGTTTCTAAAATCATTACATCTATATCATCTACTGACAACTCAGAATGACTTTTATCTTCTATGATTCATATTCTATGCAAATGGATGGCGAACTACTTAAAAAGCTTTAGAGCCCCGTGTCAGCATGGTCTCCACTTTGAGGGCCATCCAGTAGAACAGACAGGTAAAAGATAACCAGGACATTAGAACAGAAGGTTGGATATCAACTCAGGCTTTAAATATTATCTTCTTTGTTGCAAGATTTTTAGGTGTGTAATATCACTGTGATTACAGAGTCACAAAAATGTCATTGTGAGTAGAGTTTATATATCAACTAACGTATGCAGCATTGATTTTGTATTGTCCTTGAATAGCCTGTGATCCACTTTCCCTTGGATCCTGCTACCTTTTCTTGAGTACGGAAGTCCTGGAAGAATTAGCACTAGCTCACAGGGGGCTGTTCATGATCCTGGATCCTGAGGACAGCTATCCATGAATGTTTGCTAGTCATGTACCATTTTTCTTAACTATATCAAGACAGGTTAATAACAAGAGTTTGGAATATACAGCCTAGAAAGAAAATCAAGGTACAAGAATATTTTATTTCAACTTGGGGAAATTACATAAAAACCTGAAACATTCCAAGAACTCTCCTAGGAATCAATAGAAAAACACGTTGTATTCGATTTCCCTCATGAACTGTGACTGTTTTGTTTGGTATAAAATAAAAGCCCATTTTGTCTCAAAAAAGTAATCAAAGTCCTTTACCAAAAATATCTTTCTTAGTCTCCCAGAGAGCAAAGACTTTTTCAGTGAATAGGCAATAATAACTGAATTCCCTGCAGAGTAGAAAGACCAATGGAAAACGTAGGATGTGGAAATGCAGGAGTTTTGAGGAACACGAGGAGTAAACTTAAGTATAAATCATGCAATTCTCCCTGCCCAGTCCTTGCTGGGCACCACATTGACTGTAGGAAGAAGACTATGTCCTAACTCTGAATACTTAGAAATGACTTACCTAAAGCAAAGCTAAAATCACCACTACTTTTAAAGAAAAAGCCAATGGAGAGGAAGAGACTAAAGATAAAGTGAGAAACAGATTGAGCAAAAGAAGAAAGTGGTGGGATATCTGATAGAGAAACCTCTGGGAGGAAAGAGAACCTATAATTAAGAACATGGCTCCTGGCACATTCGGATTGCCAATCCCATCAGTGAAATTTGAGGACCTTGACACCAGAGAGAGTAGCAGTTGATCTAAAGCACTGCTCTACAAATGTCACCCATGAAAAGAAAATACAGATTTGCTGGAGACTTTAAGAATGTAAAGAGAAGAAGCTGGCCAGTAATATCAGAAAGTTAGGAAGACATTTAAATGGCAAAGACAGAGGTGGGGCTGTGGCTCAGTGGTAGAGCTCTTGCATCGCATGCATGAGGCACTGGGTTCAATCCTCAGCACCACATAAAAATAAATAAAGATATTGTGTCCATCTATAACTAAAAAAAATATTAAAAACATAAAGTAAAATAAATGGCAAAGGCAAATTCATGGGTTCTGAATTACAGGATGGGAACAGAACTGCAAACTCCAGGAACCTGAAATGTGCCACTTATGGATTAGTAAGCTTTCAAACAAAGAAAAATAATTGTTTGAAATGAATCAAATGCTGTGCTTTAATTTAGAGCTTTGATTTTGATATCACAAAAGTAAAAGAAGAAATTTCAGTTATCTCTTCATACTATGAATTAGTAAATTTCCACTAAAAATATGGAATGCTTTGGAATATTGGGAGAACAAGACATCCTTCATTGGATGAGGCTAAATAACTAAAGTTACTCAAATTAAAATTGGGCAAACCTATCTTCATGACTATGTTGACATGAGGCACAATTTCATAGGACAGGGCTAACATCTTAAGAATCACACAAGGACTCCAAAACAAACATAATGACTCTCAATGTAAACTGAGTATATCATAAAAATTGAGCTAATTGGTTATTTTCTTCCTAAATTGGTTCTTTCAGTAAGTTCTAAGAGGCCCACAGGGCATTTTGCACAACATAAAAATAAACAATATTCAGTAAATGGATGAAGTAATTGTTTCTCAACAGAAAACCTTCAATAAGCCAAGCTTCCCTACAGAGATTCGAAGTGAAAATTTTATACCACTCCACTATAAATGAAATTGCTTTCTAAGCTTTCTGGGAACAGGTTTTCTGCAAACAGAGCTGAAAATGTAGATAACAATGAGTGACTCTAGTCTTGGCACAGAAAGTTAAAGATTTCTGAGATTAACATTCAGAAACATGGTACTCCAGTTTGCTTTGAGTAATGTGCAATTTAAATCACTGTGGCATTTTAACTTCTTGATCAGTTTCATAATATACCTTTACATGTAATTTTTATTGGTCTTTCCTGTTGTAGCAAGAGGTTAATTATTTCCCTTAACTTTATGCAGTCTGAGGTTGGTTTGGGATAAGTCAATGTAATTGCTCTAAGCTGCTCTAATGATGCATGCTGTAATTCAGTGATGCTACTAAATTTATGACTTTTAAAAAACGCTGTTTGTTCAGAAAGTGTGGTCTTGCCTAGGCAACACTGACCTGTACTTAATGATGGTATTTAAGCATCCATAATAACTGTGTTGCAGAACACCAAGAGTGTGAAGTGCTCCATACACAAAGCAGGATGTTTGAAGGCACTGTACTTTCTCTTTGACTGTGTTCTGAATGTGATGGCAACTGATTCCACTCAGATTTAACCAAAACACTGCCACTCTACCCATACTCAGGAAATGCATCTCAGCAGAGACGAGACCATGTCAAGTCAAACTGGAAAACGACGGTGCTATTTTGGGCAGTACTTTCTCAGAATGTATTCTAAGGGGTGGAGGCTTACAACTAGCTGAAAGACAAAAGTACTCACCAGGCATACACTACAGGACAAATCATGACATTCCAGCAAAGGAAACATGTATTGATGAAATGCAGACAAAATAAACACCAGAGAAAAAGACAGTGTATCTTCTCATGTACCAACTACTCTCGTGCCTACAAGTTTGGCAGAATTACTATCCCCCCTGCAGTTGAAAGATCACCTGCAGACAGTGTTTGGAAAAGTAATACTAGACTTTTTATTCTTTTTTGGTCTTTAATCTTATAAATCCAACGGTGTTGGATTAGTGATTCAATAGTCAGACAATCTACTAGGAAAAGAGAGGCAGAAAGGGGAGGAGCCGACTGTTAATTATATTTTTGAGTCAGGCAGCAGGGCAATCAGGAGTGGCTCTGTGGTTCTGCTGGACACACATGTTCCACGGAGCAGACATCTGAGGTCCTGGAGGAGATGGAGCTTGGCTCCACTCCACAGCTGGGGAAACTCCGAATTCAGACCAACAGACATGCCTGCATTTTCATAAGGAAGGGACCAACAATAAAAGGACATTTGCTTCACTTCTATTTGGTCTTTCTAAATGCATATTATCAGGTCAAATATATCCAGATCTAAATGGATTTTTACGAAAGTGACAATAATTTCTCTCTAAAATGAACTCGGATCTATAGGAGAAAAGAAGGGCCTTAAAGGAGATTTCCAGTCTAAATGATCATATACAACTGTGCACCTAATTCGTTCATGTGGCCCAGGAAATAATTCATTTGAAATCTTAGCATCTGCAAACAAAAGAATATCCACAAAAATTGCAAGTACTTAAATATTAGATGAAAATACAAACAGAAATCCCAGACAAAGAAGATAAATGATGGTCTGATGGCTTATGTATGATTATGTATTGAAAGAAAACTTCAAAGAGTGTAATAATGAAGACTCAGAGGGTCTCCACATTGGGCTCTATTCTTTTCTGCCCCCTGACTCAAATCAATAAAAACCAAAACCATCTACTTTATTGCTTATATTACAGATAAAGTGATGCAAACTGTTCCAGTGAGCAACCCCAGGCTCCTAATACTTCCTCCCAGAATGCAGTAGACTTGATCTCATGGGCAGCTGTGAACAATGACGGGGCCTCCCTGGATGGGTAGCCCTACTGTGTGATAAGAACAGCAGGACATGCACTCCCACCCACCTGGCAGATTCCAAATAGAAAGCACAGAGGGGACCAAGCTATGTCAGGATCTTCCACAGACATTCAGGAGCCAGACACTTCCCTGGAAAGGAGCTGGAGAAAGACCCTGATGATACTCTAATGAGTGCCCTCCTACTTGGAGAGACCCTGTAAAGGAAGTCACTTCCAACGATAATGCTGAAGTGCAAAAGACATATATGCATAGGAGGAATTTCATCAACTCAGGAGTTACAGATGATGCCGAATTATTTTTGTGGACCCAAACTGATTTTTTTTTGGTGGGAGCAACACTGATCTTCCTTTGGGAATTCTTGGTAGGGCTATGAATCATGGTAGTCTGTCCTATCCTAGCTAAGGGGCAGGTGATTTAGTTTACTGGGTACCAGTCACCTGGAGGATTTGTTAAAATACCAGTTGTTGGGTCTACTTGCCAAATTAGGCTGGGGATCGGCCCAAGGATTTACAATTTTAATAACTACCCAGTGTAGCTGGTGGAGTTGAAGTGGGGACTGCACTTTAAGAAGCAGTATTCCAGGGCATGTCCGTTAGACTATCCATCTTCAAACTATGTGACAAAAAGAGAAAATATTGGTCCTGAGAACACTGCATAACGGCAGCCGCCAAAATTTCTGGAGCCATCCAGTTTCATGACAATTCCTAAGTCAGGCTCTGTAACTTGTTCAATAATTCTGTGTCTTATCCTTCAGTTAATCCTCACAAAGAGTTCATAAATTTTTAAAGGAAACAGGCTGCCAGGAATCGGTATTTTGCACATAGCATTCTTTTCAATAAACATTAGTTTTCTCAACAAAAACGAATGGTCCATAAACCATTTTCTATGTAGAAAAGTAAGGGCACCCCCAAAACACCTGCTTTGATGTTGAGCTCTTACAAGACAGAATAGTTGTGCCCCACCACTCCAATTCCAAGGTCATCCTCTTCTATAGATTTTCATCAATATTCAAGTCATCCTTTGCAAATTTATTAGGTGTTATTAGCCATTCTAAGATGCAAAGTTGTTTAAGCACTTGAAAATTTTTGAGGTCACTCTCTGCAGAACAAATGTGTGTGCATGCACAACAAGAGTTCTGATACAACTGAGAATGGGACAGACCTATGATTCTCTGGGCATCAGGTTGGGACCTCTTGTTAGCAATTCAACTCACCCAATGATTCAGAAGCATGTCTGGAATTTTCGTCTGAGATCCTCCAATGTTAGCCTTTCTAGAAGTGCCTTACAGAGAGACTTTATTCTATGATGACTATGCACATTTGGGAGTTTGTTCCCTTGTAAATCATCTTGCACAAAAATACGAGTGCTAATGTTGCATAACTCAAGTTCTAGAGTCATACATCTGCCCACCCAGTGGAGTTGGTTTCAATCTGTTTTCCACGAAAAATCTCCATGACAACCTGAACTTTCTGGTCCCTCTTCCATGCAGAGAAGCACTAATATCCTATTCAGTCACAGGTCCTGGTGAGCTACCACATTTTTAGTAAAGATGATATAAACTTCAATACTAACCTAATTGATTCTTAAGCATTTGACTCTATTATCTTCACAGAACTACTTCTGTTCTCCAAGTTCTTGATGCTGAACATACATTTGAGCTTATTAAAAACATGCACATTAAAAAATCCTACACAGTTAGCCATAAGAAACCTGACTAACCCATTCTTCCAGAGGCTTGAGTCTCTCCCTCTTCCTTTCCCTTGCAGTATTAGTAACTGAACCCGGTGGCTTGCATTAGCTAGCCAAGTGCTCTGCCACCAAGATATTGCCCCAGTCCCAGTACTCACAATTATCTCTGGATGGTGAGAAGAAAATTAATTGATTAAATTTTGTTTTAAGGATGTTGAATCTTAGTTCTGTGTTTCTTCTCATGAGTATACACTGGATTTGGTTACACACATATGCATTTCTTGGTCTGTTGAGGGTGCATATTTCCTCATCAAACTGTTTTATTTCATTCGATGGATACTGTGGATTGTTAACCAGCAGTATTTTTCTCTGTTCACGTGTTGGCACAAAGTTCTGGGTCCAAACTGTGGACCTCCACTAAGGAATACATCGGCTGGCCTCTGTTCTATAAATTAACTTCACACATTTATTCTGCAGCTCTTTTCTGAACTTGTAGTATGGAACATGCTCTGCTATAGGCAACGAAGTTTCCCTAGTAAGGGTTTACATTATGCTAATGTAACTTACATTCAAGGCAATTGGAACTCTGGCATATTTTTTCTCTCCAAATTTTTCCTCTCACTCTTTGGTCTGTGTATACTTTCACAAACCGTCTCAAATGCTTTGGAAAGAGACATGATATAAGTAAACAACATAAACAAGAAGACATAAAGTTATTAAACCAGGCAAAAGTAATAAAAAAATATGGTGAGGTATAAGGTTTTTCAATTATCTAAATTAGTAAAACAAGATTTATATCCAACTTGAAACTACTATGATTTTTCCAATGAAGTAAATTAATAAACACCATAGAAAATTCAGTGCCCAAAAATATCTTCATACTAAAATGAAAGGTATTTGTTTAGCACTTAAATGTAAAAGATCAGAAAATCACCTCTTCCTTTTTTAGAAATAGAATTTTTTCATATATTCTACCTTAATTATAGACTTTCTCCCAGGATTTCAGATTTAAAAAGGGTCAGATACTTTATCTTCCCACAGAAACTGCCCTAGCAATGAAATCTACATTAGGACAGAAGTAGAAAATCTACAAATAAGATCACAGAGTAGAAAACAGGTCACAGAGCAAAATGATATATATTTTTTTAGTTCTCTAGGCAGTAAGAAGTTGACCTCAGTGTACCAACTTGATAGAGCTTACATAACAGATCAAAAACTGCATAACTCCTCTTCAAGCATCAGAATATGGAAGGCAGCAATCATCATTAATACTCTGCCTGTTAACTTCCTTGTATAGAAATGCAATGGCAGTTGTATCTTATCCAACCATCCCTTTGACCTACCATCTGAGCATCCATCCATTTATCCATTCATCTACCCACCCACCCATACACCCATTCATTCATCTACCATGCATCCATCCACCATCTACCTACCCATCTATCCATTCATTTGCTCATCCATCCACCCCTCATCCATTCACCTATCCACTCACTTCTCCATCTATGAAGGATTTCTGGAAGGGGAGAAAATACTAAAACAACACTGTCCATATTTTAAATAGAAGATATCAAAGATAGAAATCTATTTTAAAATCACCTTTATATATTTCAAAGGAATAGTTGCAGTAATAAAAATTATAGGTACGTTGAAGTCATGGCAAATTGTCTAAGAAAGAATGAAAACCATTGTAACAAATATTTGTTGAGTACTTATAAAGCACTACCAAATTTTGAAAAACATCAGTAAGAATTAGATCCTAATGGCCAAGGGTGACCCATGTAATTCATACACAATTAATCATATATGTGATTATTACATATGAAAATTTACATCTGAGGTACACATTCATCCAGTTCTACCTCCCAAATATATAGTATCCTCTTCTCCATTTCTACTAACTCTAAATCATCCTCCCCTTACCCCAAGTTGTCTCCTACTCAGATTCCTTGCTTTCCTCCTTTTTCTATTCAATCCACTCTCCACACTGCACCCAGAGTTATCATTTAGTCAGATTATGTTACTTTTGCTTTCAAAGCTCAAATGACTTCACATTCCATTTAAAATAAAACTCAACATTTTTGCCAAGTCTTCGATGATGTTCATCTCTGGGATTTAATGTTTTCTTACTCCCCCCAATCATAGAACACCTCAGTCACACTGCCCTTCCTCTTGATAAGTTTTCTATTAAAAAAAAAATTACTTCATTAGTAAGGCCTTCTTCAAATACACTATATAATTATTCTTTTCATTTCCTTTATGTCCAGAAAAATGATCATTTTTAACTTTTTTTAATATTCTACCTCTCTTTATGCAAACCCCATGAAGGAGGAGGCATATATTCCTAATTCATCTCGTATCCTCAGAGCCCAGCACGATGCAAACCAAGCACAGGGTAGGTATCTCAGAGTGCACTTCCCAAAAGTAGCCACAGTAATTTCCAACCCATGGAGTTTTCCTGCTGTTAGTCAGGTTTTTGTCCCTATGACAAATACCTGAGAACAACAACTTAAAAGGGGGAAAGGTTGATTTTGGCTCATGATTTTCCAAAGGCTTTTGCCTATAATAGGCAGGCTTCACAGTGTTGGGCCTGAGATGAAACAGATCATAATGGTGGATGGTCATGTTGGAGGAAAGCTGCTCAGCTCATGGCAGGTAGGAAGCACAGAGAAAGAGGTGACAGAAAAAGGGGCCAGGCACAAGATACAGTCCCCCTGGGCATATTCCCAGTGACCTATTTCCTCCAGCCATGCCCCACCTGACTATAGTCTCTACCATTTTCCTAGTGCATTCAGCTATCAATGGATTAAACCATTGATGAGATCAGAAGCCTTGTGGTCCCAATGCTGAACATGACTGCATTGGGGACGAAGCCATCACATTGGGATACCTTGCTTTTGCTGCACTAAGAAGTCCACTAGTACCTGGCCACAGCAACTCACAACTGTAATCCTAGATACTTGGGATTACTTGGGAGGCTGAGCCTGGGCCAATTAATGGGACCCAGTCTCAAAATAGAATTTTAAAAAGTGGGTTTCTGGTGATGTGACTTAGTGATATATGCTTGCCTAGCATGCATGAGACCCTGGGTTCAGTCTCCACTACTTAAAGCACATCAGCAGATGAACACATCAGAACACAACAGAAGAAAACCCTCTCATCTGGAACAACATGAACGAACCTGGAGGACATTAGGCTAAAGGAAATAGTCCTGACGCAGAAAGACAAATAGTGCATGATCCTGCTTACAGGTGGAATTTTTAAAAGTCAGACTCATAAAAGCAGAGTGGAGGACAGTGGTTGCCGGAGGCTGGAGAGTAGGGGAGATGCTGGTTACAGAATATAAAGGTTCAGTTAGGTAGTATGAATAAGTTCTGAAAGTCGAATGTGCAGCGTGATGATTATAGCTAATAACTTTCTCCTGTACACTTAAAATTTGCTAAGAAAGCTGATCTTAACTGTTCTCATGTGCATTAAAAATGGTACTTATGTGGAGTGATGGATATGTTAATTAGCTTGATAGCAGCAGTCATTTCCCTGTGTGTGTCAAAACATTACCTTGTATTCTTTAAATATATATAACCTTTACTTGTGGAGTACACCTCAATAAAGCTCCAGAGGAAAGGGGGGGGGAGAGTCCAGCTCCTCTCCCTCTGATCTTTGGATCCAATGGAATGCAAGCAAATGGCACTACGTCTTGGGAGCAGCCACAGTTTGGATTCTAAGTGTCCATCAAAAGGCCATGTAGAATCGGCTTGGTCTCCAGCTATTGGGAGTTGGTAGAACCTGTAGGATGTGGATCCTTGGGGGAATTCTTTCGGTAGATGAGGACAGTCCTCAAGAGGGATCGGAGGATGCTGTTCTCCTCTTCTCTTTCCCTTCCTGACTCTGAGTGATTTTGCTTCAAACATGCTGCTATCATGATGTGCTGCCTCACCAAAGGCCCTGAACAATGGGCGATGATTCACAGAAACTTCTAGAACTGTGGGACAAAATGGACCTTTTCTCTTTATAAGTTGATCATCTCAGATGTTTGTTATAGTAACAGGACATTAACTCAGAGGCCTCAGTGAGTTGGTTTCCACCTTGCTAGTCTGAATCCTCACTTTTCATGCCTCTGGCTGCTCTAAGGCATCAGTTTGACTCCCCAGGAGGGCATCTCTTTGGGAGGAAGCCCACAATAGCTGTGTCCAGAGATCACGAGGAGAGGTCTTGGGACAGCAGAAGGAAAGAGGGAGGCACAATATCTTCTGGCCTCCCTTGCTCCAGCCCTCTCTGAGATAGCCTGAGTAGGAACCATGCAGCCAACTGCAGTTTTCCTGGATTTCTGACCCATGGAAACTGTGACAGATAACAAAATGACTGTTGCTTTCCACCATTAAGTCTTGGGGTTATTTGTTATGCAGCAATCGTTAATGGGAACAGTAGATGCTAAATAAATATTTGATGAATGAATGAATGTTGACATGAACAAATATATACGGAGGAGGAGCTGGGGACACAAGGCTGGGTAAAGTGAGGGGTCTGCCAGAATGGAGGTAAGACCACATTCTGGAATAACTCCCAATTCCCTGGGATAACGGATAGGATAGACATGAGGGAATCCCTGTAGCAAACTGTAAAGAGCAGCTAGGGTTGCTCACGGTGCTTCAGGAAGGGTAGTGTCGGCAGGTAAGAGCCAAGCCAGACCTTGAGACGTGAGTTGGGGTTTCCCAGGTTAAGAAGAAAACAGATTCCAGCCAGGGGAAACTGGAAGAGCATACATGAAGAATGCAAAGGAAAATCTGCTTTTTTCTCTTTTAGAAATTGAAGGGAAAGCTCTTGCTTCTTCTTATTGCAAACTTGTTAGCAGAAAAAAATGCAAAAGTGATAGGCAATGATATTTTGGTTTTATACAATGCATTAATATACACACACACATATATATACATATAAATAGTTATTTAATTCTGAGTGAGAGTAGAAATAAGGACAATGGATTGGGCTATTGGCAAGTGCACATGGGATTAGGGGGTTTGGGTGAGAAAGGCAGAATAACTAAAAGAATGTGCATGGGAACATCCTCCAAATAAGTGAAACATTTAAGTTGGGCATGGATGTCAACTGATTTACCCAGTTCTTACAACAAACTGGATTGATGTGTTTTCTGATAGGCTCATTTGGATTCATTAATCAGGTTTCCCTTCCCAAAACTTTCATAACCCATATAAAACAAATCTGAAATCTCGATGTAAGAAACACTTGGTCATCTGCAAAGTTTCATACACTTTCAGTGACCATCTGTCAGTGATGTCTTTAAAATACTATTTATATGGAATTCATGGACTGAAGAAGGTTTAAATAATAAAGAGTTGATTGCCCCCAAAAGAAAGGCATGTCCAAAGGAACCATATGTTCTTCTGCTTGTCAGATACAACCAATTTCTTTAGGCTGCCTCTTGCCAAGAGCATGTACTAAGCAAGTGGCACCAACAGGCTCACTAACCCTGCAAGTCAAGGATTTTTTAAATAAGGAAACCAAGACTTAGAAGTTACACCACTTGTCTGAGCCACACAGTTTGGTAGATCCAAGATGTGACCCATGTCTTTATGACTTTGATGTGTTGTTCCTTGTACCTGCTATCAAGTTAAATAAAACACAAATGAAACTTAATATTTAACTTCATCTGACACAATGCATAATGTGAGGAGCAATTACTATACTACATGTCAATTAAGTATGAATGATTCATGCAAAGAATGATTCAACTGCACTGAAACTTTAGCTATCCTGCAGTTAATGGAGAAGCTGTGTAGGTATGTGCTGGGAGGCGGGTGGATGGTATGGTGGAGAGAACGTGACTTCACAGAATCCCAGCCCATACCCCAACCCTCGGATAGCAATGACCTCACTTGTCTGCACTCTTAATCTTCTCTTGGGAAATGGGAGTTTTGAGGCTGATATATAGCCTCACAAAAACCAAAATAATGCCAAACCCTCCAGCCATCAGAGAAATGCAAATCACAATGACTCTATGATTTTATCTCATGCCAGTCAGAATGGCAGTTATCAAGGATACAAGCAACAATAAGTGTTGGTAAGGATGTGGGGGAAAGGGTGCTCTCATACATTGCTGGTGGGACTGCAAATTGATATAACCACTATGGAAAGCAGTATGGACATTCCTCAGAAAACTTGGAATGGAACTACCATTTGACCCAGCTATCCTACTCCTTGGTCTATACCTAAAGGACTTAAAAACAGCATACTACAGTGAACAGCCACTTCAGTATTGATAGCTGCTCAATTCACAAAAGCTAAACTGTGGAACCAACCTAGATGCCCTTCAATAGATGAATGGATCAAGAAACTGTGGTATATACATACAATGGAATATTACTCACCATTAATAGAGAATAAAATTATGGCATTTTCAGGTAAATGGATGGAGTTGGAGAACATCATGCTAAACGAAGTAAGCCAATCTCAAAAAACCAAAGGCTGAATGTTCTCTCTGATAATTGGGTGCTGATCCATAATGAGGGAGAGGGCATGGGAAGATGGAGGAACTTTGGTCAAAGAGGAGGGGGAGGGGAGGGGACAAGGGGGCAGGAAAGACGGTGGAATCAGATGGACATCATTGCCCTAGGTACATGTATGACTACACATATGTTGCAACACTACATCATGTACAACCAGAGAAATGAAAAGTTGTGCTCCATCTGTGCACAATAAATCAAAATGCATTCTGCTGTTATGTATACCTAAGTAGAATAAATACATTTTTTAAAAAAAGCATGGGTGATGTGGAGGTGGGTGCAGGTTGAGGAAAGCAGACTGGGAAGGAGGCTCTTCTCCCCATTCTGAGACTCTCGTACACATTTACCCTGGAATCGCAATTGTCCCTTTGAGACACACAAACTTCCTCCAGCATTCACCTCCCTGGAAGAAGAAAGATGGGTGTCTGTTGGGAAAGATCTCAGGTCAGGCTTTCTAGATTTTGTGATCATGAGAGATGACCTTTGCCACTGACACAATGGAATGCTGGCATGGATAGGTGGCCTCGCTTCTTAACTAAGCAATGCCTTCTCTGTAGACAGAACTACTTCTTCTCCTTTTCTGTGCTCTCTTTCACGTCACTTCCTGTGCAATGTCCCTCTCAGACAGGTGCTCTTCCAGCATCCGGGGCTGAGACAGCATGTCTTCTTTGCGCTTCATTCTGGTGGAGAAGCTTCATGGACAGGACAGTGGTATCCAGCATCCTATTTTATTCATGCTATCTTGAAGGCAGTTACAAACAGTCCCCTCTTCCCTTTGAAAACATCCCAGTTTGTAGAACAAACCATATGGTCACCTTAAGACTATAGAAAAGAGATTCCCCTGTGATCAGAGGAGCCAGGGAACATGAGACAAGAGGAAGGAGTGGAGATAGAAATTATCTGGCTGACATGGTGGTGGAGGGCAGGCACTAGCCGACTATGTGCTGGAGAGCAGCAGACCTCCCAGGCACACCATCACCAAGCTTTAAGGTAATGACAGAAATGCCAAGTGGACTCAGCTTTGTACCAATTATCCTGGTTCCTGGAAAATGTTTAGATTCTCATTGGTGAATTATTCAAGGTATCTCAGACGCACTAATGATCAAATGGGAGAGAATTGCTTGAGCGTATTTTAAACTGCTAGAAGGAGCTACTCAGGGAAACAGGTTGAAATGAATGTAAAATTGCATGTGAGTCAAAGCATAATTTATATAGAGTTGAAGTCACTCTTTAGGCACAGTTCTGAGTTCTAAGAAATCAAAGCAGTCACGAACATAACAGCCATTGCAATCAAGAGTTAGAGAAGCTTCCTCTGTCCCAGAATCCACCTCTTCACCCATACCCAGCCTCCAGAAAGCAGCAATCACTCTTCTCTGTCCCTAAAGCTGAACCTTCTCCAGGACCTTCATATAAATGGAACCAACGGCATAAAATACTGCATTTTAAAGACAGCTCCCAACTTTATGCAAAACATGCATTAAGAATTGATTAAGATATTTTTAAAATGCTACCTGGATTATAGCTATTCACATTTGGAAAAAGAGAGTTTTCACTATTTCTTTAAAAAGCTCATAAATTTCTATAGTATTAAGCACTGCATAGACCATCTGAAACAATTTTAATGTGTTTAATTAGATGTAATGGGCCATTCTTTGACTTTCATTTGAACTGAGGCTATTGCAATAAAATATTTACTATTATAAGCAATAACATTCAAATGAAAGCCCTCATTTTTTAAAATAATTGGCTAATGTGTCTTAAGTACCACTAAGTGGCAGAGAAAAGCTAAACATTCTCTAAAATATGCCAACTGGCTATTTCTTCTCCCAAGCTAGGCCTGTTCATATTCCCAAGAGTCTTTTTCAATTTTACTTTGCTTAAAGGAGACAAAAGAGCCAAATTTAATTCGACTCTCTTTTGAAAACACACAAATTCAAGTGAATAAGTAAATGGAGTTGCATTAAAACAGTAACACGTGGTCAAATATTATCAGATGTTCCAAAGGGCAGACACCTTTGTTTATTCAGAAATAATGCTTCCTGCAGGGAGGAAAAGTTGCAGCAACTGAACACAATAATGGGTAATGCAAATACAAAAGAAAAAAAAATAGCCCCAAATGATCTTAGCTCGATCCTGAATGCTAGAAATTTCAGATTATGAAACTGACCTTTATTTCATAATCACTCACGGAGCTTGTAAAAACAGTACTCTCTAGTTAAAAACTGAGTGTGTAGTGCTTCAGGGGTAAACTTAAGCCACTTCTTGACATCTACTTTCCAACACAACTGTGTCCAGGCCAAGTGCTGATTATCATCTCCACGCTGGTGCTGCCTGCAGTTCCAACCCTCAAGTTCCACATTCACATAGGCACCCGCTCTCTGCACAGAGGTTAGGGTGTGGTATGCATGTGTAGGGATGGATGGATGGAGACACACACGGTTCACTTGGCAGTTTACTTCTCAACATTCACTTTAAAAATCAACCAATCCCAAATGGCGCTCAGTGTGTGTGTGTGTGTGTGTATTTTTTTTTTTTTTTTGGTAACAGGGATTGAACTCAGGGGTACTCGACCACTGAGCCGTATCCCCAGCCCTATTTTGTGTTTTATGTAGAGACAGGGTCTCACTGAGTTGCTTAGCACTTTGCCATTGCTGAGGCTGGCTTTGAACTCGTGACTCTCCTGCCTCAGCCTCGCTAAGTGCTCGGATGACAGGCGCACGCCACCAGGCTCAGCATATTTGTCCCTACTCCTTCCGCTCTGGAGAGGTTCCTTGTCTCAGTGAATGGGTCCACCACAATGCCGGATGCCCAAGCTGGAAATGCAGGTTGTACCCTATGCCTAGCTCCTTTTCAAATCTAATCAAAGACTAGGTCCTATACTATTAAGCTCTTCCCAGAACCTCAGAGGCTTCTGTCCAATCTCACTTCCATTTGTTTAGTTCTGTCTGTTTTGCTCTCCTGTACAGACTGGTGGATGGCTGCTAACTGGGGCTCTTGTCTCCAGGTATCCACCTACCCTAATACACCCAGGCTGCCCTGGACCTCTTTCTCAAACATAAATTTGATCTGATAAGCCTGCGGCTACTTAGATTTTATTCTGTGCCTGGCCCTTGTGCTTTGCACATGCTATTTCTTCGTCCTGGAGCATTCTTCTCATGTGCACGCTAGCACTTTCCAGTCTTTGTGTAGATGCTCCATACTCCAGAATGTTTGTGCAGACCCCTGCCTTGGAGCAGGAGCCTTCTTGGGAAATCCCTGAATATCCAGAATCTTGGCAACTGAATTTGACTGGCACTCTCCTGTGCTGCCTGGCTGTATACTAAGAAGCTATGAACAAAAGTGTGGCCTTCTCTGACAGAATGCAAAATCCTAGGGCCTGGCCCATAAAGTATGTAATTAAGGAATTTCCAAATGAATGCACAGAATGGAAGGGTTCACAGAGCTCCGGTGTCTATTCAGAGCAGCTTCCCCAGGACTGGATGGGTGGGAATCCTCCTGCAACATAGCTTATAGGCTCTCCATACTTGAGAGCAAGGACCCTTCTTTCTCAGTAATTACAATTCAGTAATTTAAGTGACTCATTGATGTAGATCCAATTATCATGACTGATTTATAATTTCAAAGCTGTTGAAATTATAAAAATATAAAAACTTTAAAAATAGGTGCATTATGGTCACTCAAACGTATTATGTATGTACATAACATATATATAGTACATGTATATGATTATGTAATTCACAAAAAATATATATGTTATGTATTAACATATATATATATATATATATATATATATATAAAGTTTCTACATTTCTTAAAAAAGGCATAATTTTAAAGGTCTTTTATTAGTTCACTGCAGTTATGTAACAGTGGGGTTCATTCAGACACAGTCATAATGCATGGGCTGTAATTGGCTCCACTTCAGACCCCAGGGCGTTTCTTTCCCTCCTCACCTCCCTCCCCCTGTTCCCCTTCCTGGTATTCCTTGTATTTATTTGTATTTTTTTAAATTAGTGCATTATGGATAGAAATAAAGGTGGCATTCATGGTGGTGCATTCATGCATGTCCATAGGAGCGTCTGATCTGGTTCGTTCCACAGGTCCCCCTTTCCCGTCCTTCTTTCCTCCCACTCTATCCCTGAAGTCTATTCCACTGATCTCTCATCTATTTTCATGAGACTTCCCTCCACCAAAAAAGAACCTATTTAAACTTTTTCTTTCCTGACTTAGGCTTTGGATGATACTATATATAGGAGAATATTTACTTAATCAAAATGCATTTTTCTATCAATAGCCACTCAGCTATTCTGGGGAAAGCTTTCCCATTTATCATATATTTCTTATTCTTTTTTTTGGTATTGGGGATTAAACTCAGGGGCACTCGACCACTGAGCCACATCCCCAGCCCTAATTTGTGTTTTATACAGAGACAGGGTCTCACTGAGTTTCTTAGCGCCTCGCCATTGCTGAGGCTGGCTTTGAACTTGCGATTCTCCTGTCTCAGCCTCCCTAAGTGCTGGGATGACAGGTTTGTGCCACCGCACCTGGCTATATATTTCTTATTCATTGACGAATCCAAGTTTGCCTAACCAAATAATTATCTCATGAGAAAAAAATCAAATGAACGTCAAATCTTATTAGAAATAACCCCGAAATGTTATCAAAAATTTCATCTTCCTTTCTAGTCTCAAATGCATCGATGAATTCATCTGTCCCCAAAATGAGACTTGAATCGGCCTTTATAAGTTGGATCAGCCCGAAACTGAACCACCACCGCAAATCTAGCATTTGATGAGCTTCCCTGACTTGGCTGAAGCCTGTCAGGGCTTCAGGGAAAACAGGGAAAGACTCGGGGTTTCCAAGCCAAGTGGCGGCTGCAGCCCACTCTGATTGCCCGTGAACTTGGAAGAGAGTCAGATTTGCAAGTTGTTCTGTAATTGCTTCTAGCAGCTTTCTCCCTGAGCGTGAAGACCCTGGCTCATCCATGTTTTTGCTGTCCAAAGAGATAGAAATAAATTCAAACCATAGTCCTAGGAAGGAATGCAGCACTCTGGACCCTCTCCTTAAACACGTTTCTTATTCTTAACTTTACCCTCCTATCTGAAAATCTCCTTATTATGTGCAGCAGAGATGCTAGATGTACAGAATGCTAAGTGGAGGGACAGTCAGCCAGAATGGGCAGAGAACTATGGGTCCTCAGCAGGGGACACTGCTGGAGTGGCCAGCACTTACCCCTTTCTCCTGAGTAATGCACTCCCTGTTCTTCATTGGGACATTTTCTTCCAGGAAGAAAGAAGGAAAAAAAAAAAAGAAGAAGAAGAAACAAAGAAAGAAAGTCCATACTTCCCAGCTTCTCTTGCTGTCCAGTACAGCCAGGGAACTAATTCACTGATTTATAATCACTAAAGTACAAGGGAAAATGTTATATGGGATTTTAGAGAAGTCCCTTAAAATGGAGAAAGTATACCCTTCCTTCATTTTGCCTGGGATGTCACTGGGAGGTTGGAGCTCAGGCAGCCTTCTTGGTTCATGAGGTGAGGACAGTGGCAGAGCTCGAGAGCAGGTGCCTGACTGGCTGAGTCAAGGCAGACTTGATGTCTGCCTTCAGAGAGACCAACCAACCACTGAACACCCAATCAATACTCAAGAAACTCCTTTTTCAGCCACGGTTACATTCAACACTTTATTTGTAACATAACCTCATCCTTAATGATCAATGTATCTACAAATATCATTATGCTAAATGTTTATATTATAGCAACTAGGTGAGGCTCAGAACTATTATTATATTTAACAGATAAAAAAAACCCCTAAGGTTGTACATGTCCAAGTCAGAAATTCCAGTATAGACGCTGGAACTTACACTGTGTCTGCAACACCCCCCGTATATTGTGGGAGTACATCACTTCTTTATGACTTTAGCTAAATCTCCTTATCTTTTTATCCCCTTTTAAAATTAAGATTAAAAGCCTCTGCTTACTCCATATACTACTGTGAGGACAAGTGTCTTTATTGTTGAATAAGCCACAGAGTACTTGGGAAATAATCACTGTCTAATTTATGTATGCAATTAAACTACTAAAATGTCTCCACAACATAGTTAGTGATTGTTCAGAAGACTTAACTTCTAGCACGGTCCAAAGGAACCGGTTTTTACTGCAAACCTATCCTTGTTTAAACCAGTTTACAAAATCAAAGTCCAAGTCACTAATGAATTTCCATTCCAGAAATCTCTTCTGTGTGGCCCAGCACTGGCCTGGACTAGGTCCACCCACTTGGGTCCCAGTTTTGCCTGGTCCTCCTGTGGTTGCCTTTGAAAGAAGGTGTCTATACTCTTAAGAAATAGCAAAACTGCGTATGCCGTGTGGTACTGACTCAGAAAAATATCTCTGGGCCCATGATCTAAAAGCAGTTTAACCCGGTTGCCTGCAAGAGGACTTTGTGATTTTAGAAAAGCAGATCTGAGTAAGTTGTCCTGAGGTTTTATTACATGTTTAATTATATTTTATTTTATTTTTTCCCTTCTCATTTCCAAAAGTAATGAGTCTGACTTCAGAGCCTGAGATCACCTATAAGATCCTGGAATCCTATACAAACAGTGAGGCTGAAAAGGCTCAGTGGTTTCAACCTAGAATCAAACAGTCAAGCCTGTGACTTGAAGCAAATCACATAATCCCTCTAAGCTTTGTTTTTTTCTCATTAGCTGCAGAGATCTTTCAAGGAGATAATTTGTGTGTTAAGTTTCCTGTTGCCAGTGTAATAATTTACCAAAACTTCATGGCCTACACCCAAGCAAATGTGTTCTCCTAACAATCTGGCGTCCAGTCTAGCTCTCACTGGGTCAATATTAAGGTGTTCGCAGAGCCTAGCTCCTTCCCAAGGCTCTAGAACCTTCTGTGTTCCCTGGGACTGTTGGTGGAATCCGGTTCCTGGAGGTCATGGGGACAAGGCCCTGTTTCCTGAGCCAGAGGTGATGTGTACAACCTACAAAGCCAGCCACACACACTGTGGTCCTTCTTGTACCTCCAATCTGGCTGCTCCTTTGATCATCACATCTCATTGGCCATCCTTCTGTCCTCCTCTTCCTCTTTTAAGGACTCAGGTGAGTTTGGAGCCACCCAAGGCATTCAAGTTAATTTTTCCATCTTAAAGCTGACTAATTAGCAAAACTTCATTCCACCGTCAACTTCAATTTCCTTCGGCCACTTACTGTAACAGAGCCACATGATTCCAACTTAAGAACATGGGCTCTTTGGGGTTATTAGTCTGCTATTGCAAGCTCGCAGCACACTATCTGGCAGGTAGTAAGCATGTAATAAATAGTAACAACAGCGCAGACATATGCTTATTCTCTGCCAGGGATTGATCTCAGAGCTTTATGAATATTTATGCATTCTGTCCATATAATCTTCTCAACATGAGGCACAAACTGTCATCATTTCCACTAACAAATAAGGAAATGAGGCCTAGAAAGATGGGGTCGCTTCACTGAGCTAGTAAAAGACAGAATGAAGATGGGGGGCCCGGGCCCTGTGGCTCTAGAATTTGTGCTTTTAACTAAGCCGCTTGTACCTCTTCATTTCAATGCTATTACAAAAACCAGTAAGCCTTGGCTGAAACTAAATAATCGTGTTGTGTATGATTCAGCATGGAGGGCAGCGCCATGTGCATATATACACCTCTCTTGGCACGGGCTAGGGGTTTTCATCTCTTCTTTGTTCTGCATGATGCTACCTTGCTTCTGGGGCTGGCGCTCTTTTCTCGTTCTGGTGGGTTCTCCCCAGAGGACTGGGGAAGAAATCCTTTGCTACACGAAAGCTTTCTATGTGGGTAGCAATGAGGTAAGGGTGCTGTCTATTTTCAGATTCCACGAACACATGACTGTCACCATGAGAGTCATCACAGAATAAACTACCATGCTGCTTCTTGGACACCGCCCGGTTCCACTGAAATGCTACGGTACTGCGGCTCACGTCAAGACCTACTGTGACCTTAACGAACGTGAGAAGGCAGTCGGCGGCCACTCCCGTGGACAAGAGAATACCTTTCTTGCTCTTGCACCACTGCGTCCCCCTTCTTCCAGAAAGACAGGGCCCTAGGGGAGGCCTTGGGCTTACATTCCAGGCTAACCAGGCTGCCCACCTGGGCCTGAACCAACTTCTTCATTGGGTTCTTTGAAAAATCCGGAGCAGAGGCTGCAAAAGAGGAAAGGAGAGAGAGAACGAGAATCACATCATTGATTTAATGAGCATTGGATCATGTTTTTAATTGCCTGTAAATCTGAAAGGTTCACAGTACAGCCATTTTTAGATTGAATGTGACAGGCGAGATCTTGGCGTTGGATTTATTTGATTTACTGTGTGCCACAGACGGGGTTTCAGTGTTAAAAATGAGATGTGTGCTAGGGTGCTTGGGGCAGTCCCTAAATCTTGAAACAATTACTTTATAAAGGAATTTTTAATGTTGACTGTGGAGACTTAAAACAGCTCATTGAACTAAAGCAAATCACTTGGTACACAAAGCTTTTAAAACTTGATCCCATGAAGATGGGGTTAGAGCTTGCCTCTGTTGACCTCCAGGGCATGGCACTTGGATAACCATTTGTGCAGAGAGCAGTCTTGGGCACTGCAGGAGCACTGGCAGCCTCTCTGGCCTCAACCAACCAAATGCTAATATCATATGAGGGTCCCATCCCTCCCCCTAGTTACAATCAACAATACTATCCCCAGGCATATCCAAATACACCCTGGGGCAAAACTGTGTTCTGTTGAGAGCCAGTGAGCTAATCCAATCAGGGCCTTGTTACCCTCTAGCTACATGGACTGGTCAGCTATAAGCAGATGCATAATGACTCACATCTGGCTACCTGAGGCTTCTGGTTAATAGCTATTAAGAAAGCCATCAGTTTTTTCCTCTGGACTGACTATGATAACAAACTCAATTTCTTGGGAAATATCACACGGAACCTAATATCTGTGATATTTGCATCCTGGATCAAGTTAGGCTGAAATCTACAGTCTCCATATAAATTTCATGGACGGATGAATTCCTTCCTTCCTCCCTTTTTCATTCCCTCCCCTGCTCCTCTTCCTTCATTATCTATTTTATGCTACGCTAAAATAGGATCAGTAGTCAAATTTTCAATCATTTGCATTATTAGCATCCTGGATAACTTCCCTGAACATGATACAACATATTATTTTTCCTCTTATATCTAAAGTGCCACAGGAATAAAATAATACATAATTCAGTCAGTGAAGGATTGGTTAATTAAGGTTTCAGTATGCTCAGTGTTTGATGCTAAAAAAGACAAAAGCAACCCCTTTGCAATCAAATAGTATTGATTCGAATTTTGGTATTTGCTCTGATGGCCCATCAGCAGGAAAAGCCCAGATCACTTTTGCTCTAAGAAGCCTTCCTTCATCACCATCCTGGAGTTGGACAGAGACAGGTGAGGCCAACATTTTCCTCCTTCTCTGGATTTACTTCTATACTTGGTTTTTAATTTTGGCCATCTTGCTGTTTTTCCTTAGAAATCATTCAAATACATACTTTGGTTAGAAACCCCAAATGATCATGTTTTAACCCTCTAAGCGTTACCGGACACAGGAATCAAGCACATATTTCAGTTTCTGGCCACAAGGGAAGATTTAAGAACAATGAAGAGCAGAGAAAATTGGTCTTACCGACAACCTTGAGTTCGGCACTGGAATAGACGAGGCCATGTTTGTTTTCTGCGACACATTGGAACATGCCAGAATCAGTCACATTTAAGTTTGATATTGTAAGGGCACCGTTTTCTATCTGTATTCTCTCCTAGACAATAACAAAAATGTCTTGTGCATAAGCAAAATTTCAGAAGAAAAATGAGTACTACTCCTACTGTTTCAATCAGACATAACACTTGCACCTTTTCTTCAGTGTATTAGGTGGGTGGGTTCACATTGAACATTTGAACATCTTCCTTCTTTATTGATTTTTTTTGTTTTGGGTACTGAGGACTGAACCCAGGAATGCCTAACCACTAAGCCACATCCCCAGTCCTTTTTTTAATATTTTATTTAGAGACAGGGTCTCACTAAGTTGTTAAGTGCCTCACTAAGTGGCTGAGGCTGGCTTTGAACTCGCGATTCTCCGGCCTCAGCCTCTGGAGCCGCTGGGATTATAGGTGTGTGCCACCATGCTTGGCTCTTTTCCTTCTTTGAAATGTGAAAGACACATTGGAAATATAAATAAGCATCATACAGCCCAAAAATATGTTAGTAAAATAAATAATAAAGCCAGAAGTAAAATAGGGCTGTCCTTCTATTTTTATTTTTTTTACCCACGTTAAAGTTTCAGACTTTAAAAGAGTTTTCATTCTGCCAACTGAAAATATTTTCACTACAGTTTTTTAAAAATCATGTGAGTTGAAAAATCATAAATTCATTGCATTATAAAAAGGGTTCTTGAAAACACACATATTTACCAGGGTTTTTTAAGAAGTGTGGATAATTACATCCAGGAATGCAAAGGAATATAATTGGTTTAGTACAAGAAAAAAAAAAAAAAAAAGAGCCAAGATTCCATGGCTAGAGAGGGAAGGTGAATCAGAAAATAAATGCTCAGGTAACAGCGTAACTGAGTAATAGGCATAATTATTCTCCAGAGGCCATGCAGGTTGAAAAACAGGAAAACATTCTACATGAAATTAAAGGAAGACCTTCTCTAGTTTCAATACCAAATCCATAGCGTATTATTTTATAGACTAACTTCACAAAACCACAAATAACCCTCAGCCAATAAAACCATGCAAAGTTGCAAATATCTCCTCATTGGCACACTGGGTACTTGACTGGGTTATTATTCTCCTCGTCCCACTCCTGAGATACAAAGGGAAAGAGTACAAACCACCGATCACTTTGGCAGTGAGAACTAGAGAACGCACTTGGGTAACAGAGCAGGCTGAGGGCACAATGACCAGGCAAGCTCTCTTACCTCCAGCACCAGGGCGGCTCCATTCTTCAACCACCGGTAGGAGGGCTTGGGCTTTCCACTTGCCCGACATTCCCAGTAAAGACTGTCCTCCACAGCCATCTCCACATCTTTTATGAGCTGAACCAAATGAGGCTTTGCTGTACAGCGAAACAGAAAAGGTCTGAACGATCCAGCAAATAAAAAATAAATGCCTTATCCAGGGACGTATAAATGAATATTAGGCTCCAAGTAACAGATTTAAAGGGAGCCGAGAAGCCAGAATCCTCTTTGATTCACTAAGTAGCTACTGAATGGACTCAGGAAATAGTTCCAGATCTGAGGATGGATACTGCAATCTTTCATTCCCTAAGCCAAATTCACTGTGCTTCCTCTGTTTTCCAAACTCTAAGATTTGCATGACATTCTTCAAGTGTCTATTAATAGTAACACAGGTACACAAAGTGAATTTTTTTCAAGTGTATTTCTGAATCATAAGATCACAAGGGATGACAACTTAACTGATTGATGGCAAAATGCTGGTCTTAATTAGGAACTAAATATTAATTTCCATAGGAGAGAAATTTCTATAGCTGAGCAAAATTATTTCCTTCAAGTTAGAAATAACTCTTAATTAAATATAAACCAGTGAACAGCTCAGGAACCTCTAAGTGAATTAAAATGAAACAGCAAAAGATGGATAAATTGGTTTAATTTGAATCCTATTTTTACTAGAAAAAAAAGAAACTGATGCAACTTCAAATTATGTATGCAAATCAGTTGAATCAAGTAGATTAATCATTTTCATTTATGTTTTGCAAGGTATTTGGAAATTCTTTTTGCAGATGAAAGCAGCGTGCACCACTTGCCATGGAAGCCACTTGCTATACACAGTGTATGCAGCCAAGTCTCAGCTTGCATTTTAGATCCAAAACTGGGAGGTGAGATGTCTTACTGGTTTCAGTTGCATTATGCATGCAGTGTGTACTGCCAGAGTTACATTTGCATCCTCCATATGGAGAAACAGTTTATCTATTTCTATTTAATTGCAACCAGGGAAAGATTTGTCTTTCCATTTCTATCTCATAAAATTGCTTTTTTGTAAATGAAATTGAAATGAAAGTAGGGCTATTTAGCTTTTACCGAAAATGTACCACCCTAAGTTTTCCTTGTTTTGTTTTATTTTTTTTTAATATAAACTTCTTGCCCAATATGAAGTATAGTTCGATCCAAAATCACTTCTCTCCACTATATATTACAACCCATTTGCCTTTTTCAGGAATTACCACCCTGAGATGGAATGAGATCACAAATAAACTCATGGGTTATATTTTTGATGGAGACTTGAGTTTCCAGCAAAAATTTCCAAGCAATGCCCATGTTAGTATTCTTCTTCTCCAAATGGGAGGGTAACTTGCTGGACCAAGCCAACCCTGAAATTACACCTGTCACATTAATCATAGTTTCCTTCCTTATCCATCACATGACATCCAAATATTCTTCTGTCTGACCACATTTTACAGGAAATGCTAGAAGAGACACATAACTACATGGCATTTATCGAATATATAATCTTAATATATAATCTTAATGCCATATATATATATATGGCATTTATTGAATATATAATCTTAAGTCAAAATGATGTGGAAACTTCCATGAAACTCTGTCTTCAGTTTCTAATTTATTTCTTAGGTACGTATCATATTGTCTACAAAACAGACTATAGCAATCATCTACCTTCCTTATGAAGTAGAGCAAGTAGATCCTGCTGGTTTCCTATTGTGCACTGATTTCTTCTTTTTCTTGTTCCTAAAATAACCTCATGTTTTCATTCTCTCTTTGCCTCACCTTTCCCATAAACTCTACAGAAACTCCATCTTACACTGTGTTCCAGAAGGAGGATCTTAAATCCTCTCATTCCGTTTCCCTTGCACTGGTTGCTTTATGGGTGAACATGCAACCAAAAGGATCTGAGGAGTGGGTGGCTGATGCCACGGAGTGGGGAGGAAGGAGGGGACATTGGTCTGCTGCTCACTGCCAGTGGCTTTTCGGGACTCTAACAGAAGCAAACTTGTGGCAAAAGGAAAAGAACAGATAAGGGCAGACAAGAGAAAATAAGAGACTGAGCCACGGTCTGATGACAAATGCCTCTTTGCCGTCATCTGATGCATACAGTGCTTTATGATCGAGGCAGGGACTCTGCTACAGAGAGGTAGAGACACTGCAAAAACATCAAGACAGCTGGACTATGCTGTGAGATCTCTCCATGGTCACTTCTTTCCCTGGGAGTCAGCAGATGCTCAGAAAAAGGCTATGTAGGGCAAAAGGTGACTTGCTATGCAGGGTGCGGGGGCGGGGGTCGTTGAGCTGGACAGCCATGGAAGTTCAGGTCTCACCTTCCCCGGACCACCTTGACAATCCCCACCCCATCCCACCAACCCAGACTTGGACACCTGGGATGCTTCCCTCAATACCCTACTGCTGGTGTCATAGAAGGGAGAGTCACGGGACAGAAGAACTCACGCTACCTGTTCAGGTCTGTGTTTCATCTCTGACAGATCGTAAAAGCTCACAGCATCATAACAGGTATGGGTCTCGTCCGAGCGGATGCTCCTGCAGACTTCAGGTATTTGATGGGGACTATGAGAAGCCCTAGCGTTTCAATAACAGTCTGTGTGAACACGTTCGTCCCTGCAACTTCCACGCATGTGACCCAGGTTGACATTGCGAGCTGCTTCAGTTCTCAGTTTCCAAAACAAATAGACCATAATGCAATGGGCCTTCCACAAAATTGGTGAATGCGCACTAGTGTTTACAATGTCTCTAATGATTAAATTACAAATACATATTCACAGAGCTTACATTTACACGTATTTTAGAGGTGCAATTTATAAAATTATGTATTTCTACTTCCTAAATCATGTTTTCATCAAAACCAAGGGACTGTTTTTTCTTAAACAAAAGGAATTTGGAAACAAATTTTGAAAAGAAAAAGACAATCTAATTTTCCTCCAGAGAGAGTCCAAATAAGGATAACATTATTATTCTTTCCTTACCCAAATTGAGCAGTACATCAAATAAATGTGATTACAAATTAAGGGCAGCAAATAGAGTACAAATACATTATTGGACAGGACAAAATAATTCTGATAAACTCAACAAGATTCTGAGTTTATTTGGTTTGTCTAATACTGTAATTACAATTTTTCCCAGTAGGCATTTTTTTTTTTCTTAGAAAAAGACAATAAAGAAAGGTATTAAACCTCCTTTCATAGAGAAGAGAGCAGACCTAAGAGAGATCTTTCTCTAATGTATTTAAGGGTATGAAAGGTCATCCTTTAAAAAGTATGAAATACTTCATTGCCATATGAATCATTTTAAAAGGCAAAAGGAATACATGCCCAGCTTATTGCATGTTTTTATTTATTTTTAATTCATCCTTGCTATGATAGATGTCTATCCTCATTTAACAGAATGAGAATAAAATGCAGAACAAGTTAAATGTTGGCATTCTGCAACAATCTCCCCCCACCTCTGAAACAAGACAGCAGAAATTACAAACCCAATTGGCCCACGGGGAAGCTTACCATAGTAGGTGAGACGCCCTTTGGCTACGTTCTTTCCTCGTGAATTCTCTGCGATGCATTCATAGGAGCCTGCATTTTCCTGCTGGAAGCTGGGGATTTCAAGTACACCATTGAACTTCCTCAATTTGATTTTGCTGGGGAAAGGCATTCCATCACTTCTTCTCCAGTTAATCTGAGGCACGGGGCTAAGAAGAAAATCATCAATCGGTTTGCTATTGTCTGGAAGCCTTTGGAACTTGAAAAAAGAAAGCTTTGGGGCAGTCATAGTCATTTTCTTGAAAATGTCAAATTACATTATATATGTACATTATATATGCATAATCTTTCCTGCATTTAATTATTCCCTTCCTTCTAAATGTAAGTAGATTTTAGCAAGTAGAAAGGGGTCTGTCACAATCCACCCCAATTTCTTACAGCAACCGTGTGGTACAGCATACAGAATGAACATTACAAAACTTACTTTCCAAGGGCAAAACATTCCAATTTCACAGTTGACCCCTTAGCTGCGGGAAGAGTTTCTGGAAACTGAACTTCGATTTTGGGTTCGTATTCACCCATCACACCTGCAAATCCAGAATATCAAGTTGATGGCGCTGCCTTTGAAACTGCCTTATTTTCTTAAATAATATTTTCTTCTGCTCCATTCGGAACCAGCTTCTTGTAGTGATTTAAGTTACTCACTGGTGCTAACTGGTCTCAAACATACAACATTACTAAGCACTTAAGAACTTGGGATTCTCAGATTCATGAGTATTTATAAGTTGTCCCATTACAGGAAACACGGTGTGTTTTATATTGTAGAAAATGGGAGGTTTTTGTGACTCTCTATTCACTGTGGACGTTTCTAGTCAAACTGAAATAAACAATGAATGCATTGAGACTTCCTGAAACTTACTAAGGAACAAAAATTATAGCAGAAAAAATTACTTCATGGCACCCAGGTAGCATAGATACCAACCTTTAACTTATTAAATGGCTCTCTGGAGTCAAGAAATAGTGACTTAATAAACAGGAAAGGTCAAACTCAATTCTGAGGGACTGGAAGGTGTTTCTATACTTTGTGTTCCAGTATCATGCCATATCAGATGTGATTCAGTATAAACGGGTACCTAGCTAAGGGGCAGCAAATCTGCCTACTGCTGCTCATAGACTCTTAAAGCAGCAGCCATGGAGGTGTTCATGAAGCAGATTTTTAATTTTGTTTTTCAGTGATGTCTTTTAGTCTCTAACAAAATACTTTAGTTTTTCTAGAGTTTTCAGAACCTCCAGCTGGCCAAGTCAGAGCTGGTGACTTCCTGGGGTGGATGGGAACAAAATCTGGCTCCCAGCTCTGGGTCCTCAGGCCTGCTTTAATGCTCCCCTCCTTCCATCCTGAAATTCATCATGATCTTTAAAGGAGGAACCCCTCTTTCCATTTTACAGTGGTCCCTGAAAGCGATGAAGTTGGTCCTGGGTAAAAATTATGCACAAGGACCTAAGGTTTATGGCATTATTTCTGTCATCTACTCGTGGTGGCGCACGCCTGTAGTCCCAGCACTTTGGGAGGCTGAGATAGGAGAATCGCGAGTTCAAAGCCAGCCTCAGCAACAGTGAAATGCTAAGCAACCCAGTGAGATCCTGTCTCTATATAAAACACAAAATAGGGCTGGGGATGTGGCTCAGTGGTCGAGTACCACTGAGTTCATTCCTCGGTACCAAAAAAAAAAAAATCTACTCATAAATAATCTTTGCCTCCCCATCCCCAAGTGATAATGTTTCCAGATATATTTTTCACTTTTTCTGGCTTGCTTTTGCCTGTGGTCAGGACCCCATTTCCACCCAGAAGACACTGAGACATTTCATACCATCAGAGCGCAGCAGCAGAGGAGTCGGGGAGCCCAGCACCCTGGCGTGCGTCACCATATTTGTAACCACGCACGTATAATTCCCCACATCAGATGGCTCCACCTTAGCAATGTAGAGGTGCCCCGTCTCTTGAGAGACAAACCTCCGACTATCTTCTTCAACAAACGATGGATATTCGTTGAAGATCCAAGCATAGGATAGTTCTAACAAAAGGTTGGAAGAGAGAAATAAATTCCATGACTAATGCAAGTTTCCCATAGGAGAACTGAAATATAGAAAATTACTTTCACTTCAAAGGCATGCTGGGGGGTTTTGCTGCAGTTCCAGAACAGAAAGTGTTAGATGAAATGATTCTGCATTCCTTCTCTGCTAGGATGGAAATGAATAATCAGCATCCTCGTGAGAGGCATGACATCACCGTCAGGACCACCATCAGGATCATCCCTACTCCACAGGCCTCCTGACCAGCCTCTCTGGCCTGGGTCTTCCTCTCTTTTAGTCTGTACCTCTGTACTGTGCTTTCTATGCTATTTCAAAATTACCAACAGAATCCAGGCAATTCTGACATCCATCTTTGCATGACTTTCTATCTTCTTGGAAATAATGCATAATTGCTTAACCTCAGTCTGAGTCCCTTCAGGGCCAAGTCGCCCGCTCAAAGCCTCTCAAAGTATCTGAGAAGCCCTTGTAGTCCCTTACACCCAGGTCTCTGCACACGCCACTCCAGGGTCTGTAAAACCCCCTGGCCCCACCCTTTCTTTTGTTTCCTTCCCTTTCAACATTGTTATTATTTGGATGTGCAGTGCTCTCCAAAAGCTCCTACGTTAATGCAGGAATATTCAGAGGTGAAATGATTGGACTGGGGGAGCTGCAACCTTATCCCTCCACCCTAGTTTGAATGGATTGACTGGGTGGTAACTAGGCAGGTGGGGCAGGGCTAGAGGAGGTGGCTTGCCGGGGGTATGTTGTGAAAGGGTGCCTCTTCTTTGCAGGAACTTCCTGCTGCCCTCCCAGCTTCCTGGCCACCATGAAAGGAACAGGAGTCCTCCACCAAAGTCGGCCTCATCTTAAACTCAGAGTAATCTCTAGAACTGTGAGTCAAAATGAACTTTCCCTCCTCTAAGTTGTTCTTGTCAGATATTTTGGCCATACCGACAGACAGCAGACTAATGATCACGAAGCCACATTCTGGTAACTTCCATGTGCAAAATTTCTTCCCAACATCAGGAATCACCTCCTCAAGGAAGTTTTCCTTCACCAGCCTATTCTCGGTCAGGCTCCTATATAGAGCGACTCTAGACACATTGAAGGGAAGCACTTATCACCTGGGAGGTGATGATCTATTTACTTATCTGTCTTCCTACCACGTGATAAACAAGTAATACTAATTTGTACTCCAACTGTTCCTCTCTCCTCAAATTAGCAAAATGAAGCATCCAAAGGCATTTAATAAATCCTTGATCAACACTTGTTAATTAAGGAGGAATTCATGCTACTGACTCGCAAGCAACGTCTGCTATGAGTGTTTTCACGAACTTTAGGGCCAATGAAAAGCAACTTTATGCAGAGGAGCTCTTTTTCTCTGTAATAACAAGGGCTAAAGAATACCATGCTGCTTGGTTCTAGGTGCTCAGATTGTTCAGAAGCCAGTGGGTATTGAAGCCGCTGTGCTTGGGTCTTGAACTCCTTCTACATTCTTTTTTTCAGTTGTGTTAACCTTACTGTATTGGTTAAATAATGTAATATGAGAAAACAGGTACAATAAAAATAACTTTAATAAATAACAAGTTCAAAGGCATGTGAGGCATCACTTCAATGGTTCAAGATCTTCATATCTGGTAGAGGTAGGGGCAAGAAACCATCATACAAATCAGACTAAGTCAGACTAAGTTGAGAACTGGAATGGGTTGAAGTGGACAGGTGATTCTTTCATGGCTGAAGAATAAACCTGGGAGGACCAGAGAACTCTCAAAGAAAAAGGGATAAAAGCACCGCAGGTAGAGCCTGGGCATGTGAAAGGCCCAAAGTGGAGAAGGCTTGCAAAGCACTTGGAAAGGAAGCACCACGACTGACTCCCACCCCCAAGGCAAACATGAATGCTCACGGTCAGCCAATGAACGGCAAATGGGACCCCTGGAAATCTGGTTTTAAGGTTGAACCGATTTTTCAGTCAGGTTAGTAGAGAATGTTTCTTGCAGGTCTAATGAGTCAGGCACTAGGCTGTGAAATATGAAGTTGTCTATCAAATTGTATGAAAGTAAAATGTGTTGTGAGCATCCACCCAGCAGTTATTCTCATGCCTAACCTGATTCCTATTTAACCATCATTATAATAGTACTGGATGAATTATAAAGACAAATAGTGCTGATGGAGTAGGCTGAATTTAATAACAATTAGCAGCTGTTGTAACTACAGCCCTCCAGGGTCTTCCTACTGCTCTCAGTATCCAGGTCTATCCTAACATTCCCAATACACGCAGCCTCACCTGGCTTGAAGGGGGAAAGGAAATTTGCTCTTCTTTCTAAAGTATTCTGACCTTGAAATCAATATGACTGCCCTCTCTGTTTCCTGAGGCAGCCAGAAACTTCTACTGTTCCCCAACATGGTACATTTTTAGTAGGCATTTGGATTAAGAAGTCAACTTATTAAACCAGCTGATGTTACATGAGAATGGAGGATGGAGAGAACTCACAACTGCAGTAGAAAATCTACAGTCTGGTAAATGCATATAAAAGAACATCATAGAGCAACAAGAAAGTAAGGATAATAGCTTTGTGCAACAAGTAGGAAAAATGTAATTTTGACTGAAAATGTTCAACATAAAACAATGTATGTTGTATACTCTACTTATAGAATTTCTTTTAAACCCAAAATTAATATTGTTAATACATAAATATTGTTATAGTGTTTCATTATGACAGAGATTATGAAGGTTTTGTCTCTATGACATAGGAATGATTGTTAGGAAAAATAAATAAATCAAATTAAAGTCATTTTGAGGTTGCTCCCTTAATGAGCATGGATGAATGGCTAGGAATAAATCCAGGGGATAACTCTGGCAGACAGAGAGGCTCCACCTAGGTATCATTTTAAGAGAATCCACTGCATAGAACACACTTGACTGACAGCTTCTGCCTGCAGTCCTGTGGGGGCTGTGGCCACACCTCCCAGTGTAGCTCAGAGCTGTGAATTCAACAGGTATGTTAATGAGAGTTAATGCTGACCTAATTCTGACTGGCATAGGATTTCTCCAGTTGGCAGCTATGGCTTGGAGAGCCCCCATCATGATGGTCATGGTGTTCATGGAGCTGGGTGGCATCTATCTTCCTGTGTGGTTTTCCTCCTCTTTCCTTGTACACAGATATGGGAATCCAATTATTTGTGAATCCCAGTCCTGGGGACACCCAATCTGTTTCTGTTCTGTCCCTCTCACCCTTCACAGGTACTTCCCCAGATTTTTTTTTTCTTTAAGTCCCATCCTTTAATGGCATCATGACTTCTACTTTTTGGGAAACAGAGGAGATGAAGGTTGCTGAAATTGAGTCACAGACTCTTCTGTATTTGGAATGTCCTTCCCCTTGGATCTGCAGGAAATGTCCATCTTACTGACTTCCTTTCCTGGGGATCATTTCCTCTTCTCACTGTCGCCAAGTTAATCCTCTCTGCTCACCCCAGGCTCTCCAAACACACACAGCAAGACCTGACTGACAGCTAGAGCCTGCCATCCAGTTTACAGCAGTTTACAGTATCCCAGTTTACAGCAGCGTCCACTGACCCTGTCCTGATGCCCCGCCATGGGAAGAAGAAAACAGTTCTCCATGTATGGGACCCTCACCTCTGTGGGCTAGGTTATCAGCAGAGGCCCTAGACCCTCCCACATAACCTAAAAGACAAGGAGAGAAGGACTGCTAAATAATAAAATGGTCTTCCTCTCTAATAGCCTTGGAAAATCAAGACAGTAAAGATCCTTGACTGGGATGAAGAAAACCTAACGTGATTTTCAGGAAGGATCAGTAGAAGAAACAGTAGAAGCAGGAAGAGGAGCCACTCTGGAGCTAGAAGCAGTTGTGCTGAAAATCGATTCTGCAACTGAGGCAGGAAAGCAGAAGTAAATGCCCTTGGAGTTCTTAGAACATTTAGATAAAAGTTTGAGAGAGAGAGTTTGGGCCTAATACTCGTGTGGCAAGCACAGTATCTGCCCCAGAAGTCCCATATCCTATCCCTGAAACCTGGAAACGTGGAGCTTGACATGCCAAGAGGGACAGTACAAATGTAATTAAAATAAAGATGTTGAGATGGGAAGATTGTCCTGGACTTGATGGGCAGGTCAAACGTGATACTGGGGGTCCTTAAAGAGAGAGGCGGGGTGTTTAGGGCCAAAGAAAAAGGAATGTGTAGAAAGAAGTAGGAGTTGAAGACAATGGGAAAAGCCATGAGTCAAAACTAAAAGTGGCCTAGGGAGGCCAGAAAAGGCCATGGAACAGATTCTACCTCTGAGTCTCCAAAAGGAGAGTGGCCTTGCCATCTCCAGACAACTCGATGTTAGTACCATGCACCCCTGTTGGTCTTCTGATCTCTGGAACTGTAAGGCAATACATGTGAGTTTTCTAAGTCACTAAGTGCGCAGTTATTGGTTATAGCTACGATGGAAAACTAACATCAATGATACCAGCTAATAACAATTGAGAATTTATAATGTGCGACATACCATGCTAAGTGCGCTAGATAAAATTTACAAAGAAAAACAAATGACCAGAGCCAAAAACCTGGAGGAAGCCTGTATTGGGAAAGCCCAAAGCAGAATCAGGTAAGATCAAGGTAATGCAGGGGAGGGTATACATGGAGTATTCCAAAAGAGACAGATAGACGCCAAAGTACAGCAGCTCAAACCAAATGAATTAGTGATGAATTTTTTACAGAACTTCAGACCCTTAAAGACTTATAGAAGGGAATCAAATCTGCATTTACTATGGTGGTGTGTCATGAGAGGTCTGCAGAAATTTGTAGCACCTACCTTTGTTTATAGACTTTCTCTTTGAGATGGAATGAAACATAACTTTTATGTCTTAGATCTGCACTAACTTTTCATTTATTGCCTGCATGACTATGTTAAAATATACAGGGCCTCACTCTGAAAGCATTTGAGAACTGTGTGATTTATTGCATTCTGAATAAAGTAAAAAGTATCTGTTATAATACTATCAGAGTTTACTTATCATAAAAATCTGCATTTGCAATAAATGTTAATTGTATACTGCAAAGTAAAATATATATCAATTCAGCATTCTTTGGAGGTTTTTTCAAGATTATTTTATGTACTATGATAAATAAAAAGCTGTAATAAAAATGGTAATTTTATACACTCAAATGAGCTAGACTTTACAAAACCTTTCACAACCTCTTGAGTAAATCATAAGCACATTATGCCAAAACAACATGGCCAGTAGGCTTTCTATTAACAATGCTATGTGAATATTAGGAATATGAAATATTTTTTATTAGCTAAGAGATTTTACCGATCAAAGCCATAAATTAGGAAAATGAAGTACTGACAATCTACTTTGTAAAAGTAATATGTGATGAATGATTTCACTTCTCTGGCCCCATTCCTTTCCAGGTCACTCAAATATAAAACCAGTCAATTTAACATGAAATATGTCACTCCAGTGTTTACCTGCAGATATATTAATACACATGCTGCTGGCACTTAAGGGTTTATTTCTAGTTCCATTATAAAATTCTATTATGAAGGAGATTTAATCCTTTGCCCAGGCATTTTCTAGAAGAAATTCTGTCAAACAAAATTGCAGTTTGGCAAAATTGTAAAAGTCACTTGGGCCATCCTTTGTGGTGCCTACTGGGAAGTCTGACCTACTTTAAAACAAGACATGTTTAAAAGTGTGTGCAGGCTTGCCTGATGTCAGTGAAGATACTTGTCACTCACACAGCTGGGAAGAGAATTCTGCTCTGGTGCTTACCGGTGACACTTCCTGGGGGGAAAGGTCTGTTGCAGTACAGACTCAACCATCGAAAACAAAGCAGAAAATGGAGGATGGTTTAAGGTTCGAATTACAAATGGTCAGTGGTCAGGAAGAAGTCTGTACTGAAAAGCGAAATGTAGGCTGGCACTCCTAACAGGTCAGGGTTTGTCTTTGAAAACCTGTTTTGCAAATTGTTGCTTTGGAGGCAAGATTACCATAGAGAATGGCTTGCTAGTTCCGACTATAAACATCTACCAAATCCATTCTGATTTAGAGGGCTTCTAAGTCTGACTTGTGTGAGTACGCAAATAAAAAGAACAATGAAAGGAACTGGTTTTCCCTTTCTTCCTTCTTCCCCAGGGCTGGTGCACCCTGGTATGGCTAGAGGTCAAGCCTAGACTCTTGTCTTTGTAAAATAAGCATTTTGCAGCAAACTCACATACATTCAATCACTCTGGTCTGCCTGTGGCTCCTTGCATGCTGTGACTGCAGAACCTAGCAGCTGCGGCACAGACAACATGGTGGGCAAAGCTTTCAATATTTATCTGACCTTTCTAGAATGTTCTGTGACCCCACTCTAGGTCAGTGTTATTTACAGACCAAGCTAAGAGCCTGGCGATGCCCTTGCTATTCTTCATTAAGTTACCCACTCTTTGTTGAGGATCATGTTGTCCTGACTCCCTCAGGAAGCGCCTGCAGGTCCCGTAACGGGGGAGTACTCCACGACCAAGTCTGTCTGTCCTATTTTAGAGACTGCCTTAATGAGCTCAAGTGAGCCATGCTGCAAGGTCACAGACCTGTCCAGTAAACAATGCAGTATTGTGATACGCTGTCACCTCTGTTTTTAGTTCCACCCTTGTCTTTTAGGAACTGCAGTGTTCTCTGTGGGTGCCAACCTCTTCCACCATTCTCTGACTCTCCGAGGCACTGCCATCTCTCCTCTTCATTTTAAATGCTTCTCCCAGGAGGCTCCACTCCTAACAAGTGCCTCCATCTCTTTCCTGGTCCTACAAGGATCTGGCAGCATCATTGCGACGCCCAAGTGAAGCTCTTTCCTCCATATGTGTTGGTGTGGAAATGTAGAGAGCTCCTCTAAAGAACATTTTATGTATTTGAGTGTGTACATAAATTCTTTGTCTCATAAAGAATTTATTTATTTATTTTAAATGAACTTCCCCTTTCTATTATCTCTCTCTTTTTTTTTTTTGGTACCGGGGATTGAACTCAGGGGCACTCGACCACTGAGCCACATCCCAGCCCTATTTTGTATTTTATTTAGAGACAGGGTCTCACTGAGTTACTTAGCGCCTCGCCATTGCTGAGGCTGGCTTTGAACTTGCAATTCTCCTGTCTCAGCCTCCCTAAGTGCTGGGATTACAGGCACGCGCCACCACGCCTGGCTCTGAACTTGCCCTTTCTAATCACCAGGTCAAGGTATATGGGTAGGACTGACCCTGCTTTTCCCTTTTTCTCCAAGATCTCAAGATGAGGAGTTGGAAGTTTGGGCCATACTCAGTGACTCTCAAAGCAAGATGTTCAACAATGGCTTGAAATAAATGAGGAGGGCTAGCAAAACCATGAGACATTTAGTTCCTTCCACAAAGCTGCCGAAGAAATATGTCATTGCCAAAGAAGAGACTTGACGTTTTCATAGGGCAAAATGAGAACTGACCAGATCCACATGGGGTTACTGTGATGCTTTATGAAGACCTGGTTTTTCCCTCAGGCCACAGACCCAACATACAATCACCGTAACCCCCCGCCTGTACATATATGGACTTGATGTACAGCGAGGAGACTACAGAGGAGAACCCCAAGTGTAAAAATGACAGGAATGGCAGAACAAACTTTGCATTTTTTCTATGCTTCCTCATTGTTATAAAAATGCACCTTTTCCAAAGAGTTCAGAGACCCCGACAAATGGGTTAAAGCAATCTTGAGATGAGCCCTAAATCAACACAATGTAGGAGACTAGAAGTTTCACTGCCAATAGCTGCTTGGACAGCTAGAACAAAGTGCTCTGCGGTGGCATGTTCTGCGTCTTGCCTGCTCGATCTGACATGCATGTTGGAATGCATATCTCAACTATCCACCAGAGCGCTGTGTGGCTGCAGCTGTCCTTTCTTCTTCACTTATAGTGAACAGTGGATGACTTTTTATGACTTCAGTGACAGTAAATACCATTTTCTTTTTAATACAGTCCAGGAGAAAGTAAAGAATCCTACAGCTCATGGGAGTGCTAATTGGAGCCAATTATAATTTGATTGACCTGCCTTGCTATTAAAATGATATGCAAAATTTACACTGCCCTTGCAAAATGGAAATTTTCTTCAGAACAGGCTAACGAGAGGAAGCCCACCCTTTAATGAATCCAGAGGTGGTGCTTTTGAGTTATAACTCCCACATCAATCCTCACAAGCTAATTCTAGAGAGGGGCTACAGAGGGCCGCAAATGACACAAAGGAACCCTGTAGATGGGGAAAAATAGGCAATAAAATAACTAAAGTAATTAAAGGCTAGGGAATAAAGGAATGGCATCACAATAACTGTCCATTCCTCATTAGGTCTCATTTTCTTTTATGAAAATTTAAACTCTCTTTAAGAAATGTCATGGGGCTCGGCTGTTCTCTTGCTGTGTGGCTGATTTTTTAAAGGCAGAATAAAATGTCCATTTTCACTGGTAAATAGAAATGAGGTCATTAGCAGAAGATGAAGTCACCCTGCCAAATCATCTTCTTACTAGGGATAATAAATGACTCCTTAGGAAGTTGGAGAAATTTATGCTTTATCCCTGTCTCTCTTACATCCCAGCGCTCCATGTATACAACTGCATGGAGCGCTGGTCCTTACCATGAGTAGCACATCAAAGCAGATTTAGACACAGTTGAAAAAGCTTATTTTAAAAAGAATCTCCACCTTTTCTGATCTAAATTTTCCGAATGACTGGATAAATAAAAAGTGACAGTTTCCTTGTCAATTACACTTTGGGAACAGTACAAAAGCAGCCAAAATAGTGGCTATTTAAATATTTGATTAGAAACGGGTATGTAATTAAGCCTGAATATCTGAAATAAACATGGGAATGAATGAAAACAAAGCCTAAGGAAATCAATAATCAAAAGTAAGTTGTCTGTCCTCCTAATCAGGAGCATTCTGTCGATGCCAATTTCTTTGGACTGAAAGGATAGGCTGGAAATTTCTCAGCAGCATAGAATTCAAGTTAGGTACAGAGGGCAGTTAACAGGCTCTGAGGGAAGTGGTAAAAAACAGAGTTGGAAAATCAGCATTTGTGCTACCTCAAGGTCTCTGCTCCTCATGCTATGTAATAAGTATATACTCTTACTCATGCCCCCACAGTTTCTAGGCCTCCTGTCTCCACTATGCAGAGATATAAGGAACGTTCTATCACACCATCACCCTGTAGAAATGTCTTGCAAAGCCTGGAACACAATCACAGCAGCACTTTCTACAGTTTTAAAAATTCAGCTCTAAGAAAGGGCTGCTGGTGTTAGGATATGCTATGTGTAAGAAAATACAAGGTAACCGTTCAAATTCAAATTTCACTTAAATTTCTTATTTCATGTTTGAATCTTATAGGAACTTTTCAAATCTTTAATTGACATTAACAGTATATTTTTAAATGGGATATGACATGATTTTACATATTGGTATAGCATGTGAAATGGTTAAATCAAGTTTATTACCATATCTATTAGATCATACAATCATAATTTATAAGTATCATAGTTATCATTAGCGTAAGTACCATATACTTATTATTTCACAGTGAGAACATTTAAAATCTACTCTTTCACCAATTTTGAAATGTAAGATATCTTATTATTAACAATGCAATAGATCTCAAAACATAATCCTTCTTCCTAATAGAATGAAACTTTCCCCCTTTGACCATATCTGTCTATTCCCCTATTTCACATCTGATAACCCACCATTCTAGTCTCTGCTCCTATGAGGTTTATTTTTTTAGATTCTATATATTACTGAGATCATGCAGTCCTTGTGTTTCTGTGTATGGCTTATTTCACTTAGCATAATATCCTCCAGTTCCAAACATTCAGTTGCAAATGACAGAGTTCACTTCTTCCTAAAGACTGAAAGCTATTCTATTGTGTGTGTATACCCCATTTTCTTGGTCCCTCCACCTTGTTGATAGGTGGATTCCACATCCTGGCCCTTGTAAAAGATGCTGTCATGGACATGGGAAGGTACCACTGTCTCCAGAAATAGTCTTTTTCTCATCTTTGATTGCAACCATTTACTATGCAGACCAACCAGCATATTGACCAAATCCTCATACTGCTATCACTTTACATTAGATCTCTTCTTATTTATCTCTTGCTCTTTATCATACACTATAATCAATGCAAAGAAGATTTTCTGGGCAATGAAAGATTCATGCCTAAGCTGCATGTGGTGGCTCAAGCCTGTAATCCCAGCACTTAGGGAGGCTGAGACAGGAGGATCGCGAGTTCAAAGCCAGCCTCAGCAACGGCGAGGTGCTAAGCAACTCAGTGAGACCCTGTCTTTACATAAAACACAAAATAGGGCTGGGGATGTGGCTCAGTGGTCAAGTGCCCCTGAGTCAATCCCTGGTACCAAAAAAAAAAAAAAAAAAAAAAAAAAGATTCATGCCTAAAGGAATGAATCTTTGTAGCTTTCTTACAACTTCTATTTCCTTTTTTGGAACAAAACAAAAATGAAAGACATTAATTCAGTTAGTAAGTATAAATTTTGCAAAAGTTCAGGGACAACTGTAAATAGAACCACCATACTTAATTATGTATATGGGTTGGTTTAAAAGGCTATTCTCCTTTCTAACTACCAAGAGTTACTTTCTAACAATTGACACTAACCCAGTGTCTCTTCCACTATTTGTATTAATCAGCAACAAGGAACAGATATGAAACTTAGCTAGGAAATAATATGTTGCTTTTATTTTATCCACACCTTTTCCTTATGAGCCCCTTGAAAATGATGGCTGTTTATAACACATGAGATTATTTAAATTTCTTCTGATGTAAAATTAATTTCTACTAGTAATTGCTCTACGTTTGAAGTAAGGATTTTCCTTATTTCTATCATTTTTCAAATTTCCACCTTACCACTTACTAATATACCAATTCCAGTAATAGACCAATATGCTGTTAGCCAATAAAGGGGGATGAATAAGAATGTAAGGGTGGCATCTCCATCCAGTCTCACAAGGCAACATTGTAACCACATGGTTCTATACAAGGCAACATTGTAACCACATGGTTCTATACAAGGCAATATTGTACCTCAGGAAGGCAGTGGGAGGGGGCATGGGGACAGTAAAGATGGTAGAATAAGATGGACATCATAGCCCTAGCTTCATGTATGACTGCATATATGTTGTGATTCTACATCACATACAACCAGAGAAAGGAAAAGTTGTGCTCCATCTGTGTACAATGATCAAAATGCATTCTGCTATCATGTAGACCTAAGTAGAATAAATAAATAAATTTTTTAAAAAATAAAATAAAGACCTAAAAAAAAGCCAAAAACAATGTAACCACGGAATTCTCTAATGCTGGGTCCCAGCACTTCACAAATCACCAGTGACTGTTTCTGGCTAATGGATTAGTGACCATTCTATTCATCCTCAAGGAGATAACTATTCTGACTCATGCTCTAATGCAAAAACATGAATGCATATTGGCTTCAGTATGATTTTCAAAACTGTAGAACAAGTGTTCATTGAGGTAGGTAAAGTTAAAAAAACGAAAACAAAATAAGTCCTAATTCAACTGAAAATAGGCAGCTGAGCTCATCTTGTCCTAGGCAAAAAGGTTTTGAAGTTCATGCCATAACTCTCAATTGTTAAAAAGGGAATGGCCTTTTAAGCCAACACAGATACTTAATATAATCTAAGTATCATGGTTCCATTTACAGTTGTCCCTATACTGGAGTAGTTTATATTTAGTAATTCAATTAATTTGTCATTTGCATTTTTTTCCCAAAAAGCAATAACTTAAAATAGAATGTAAGAACTCTTGTGCTTTTCTCTTCTTGATTTCTTTTGTTGACTCCAAATATATTTACCTGAAATAATACCAAGAAAGGGGGAAAAAAAAAACAAAGAAGAGAAAAATCAATGTAACTACCTGCTCCTTCTTTCAGATATTTCTCTATGAAGCAATTCTGATAAAGGAAACAGGCCCATTTGTGAAAAGAAAAAATAGCCATCATGCAAGTAATTTTCAACCAACAAGATGCAAAGTTTTTCCATTAAGAAGTAAATAAGTAGACCTGTAGTTGAAGAGCATAGGGCTCCCTCTTGATCAAAGGCAAGAATCACTTACCTAGGAATTCTAATCTGTGTTACAGAAATGTTCAGTGTTCCTCTTTCCCTGGAGGGACAATAAACTTCATTCCATCAACTACTAATTCAATAGTGCACCCTCAATGTATTCTCCCTAATGGTACTGTATTTCTCTTTTCCAAGTAAATTCAGAAGAAATAAGTTGTTCTGCTGATTTCCACTGTTTTCTTTAATATTATGTCAGGTGACATAAAGAGAGGCAGTGGGTGCTCTGCAGTGTGTGACAACTCAAAACCTTTTCTTCAGACAGTTTTCCCATCTTTCTGGAGATCATGTGTTGTTCAGGGCCCTGAGAATTTGAACTGCCATACTGGTTTTGAATTGTATTGTATTGTATTTCAACAACTTATCTTCTGGGCAATGTATGAGCAAGTGAATTTCTTTGACCTCTTTATTTTATTAATTCAATTAGCTGACCCTCATCTGCCAGGCCTTCCTAACTTGCAACTTGAGTGTGTTAAATATTTAGACTACAATGTTTCACAGCCAGTGACCTCACAGCTATACATCATTTCTAATGCTCATCGACACATGCCACACCTGGGCTTTGCTAACAGGAATAAATTGGTTGCTTCTCTTTAGAGACAGATTTTTCAAACTGAAATTAGTGTATCTGTTCTTGCACCAATTTTTTCTTCAGAGGGAATGTGAGTAAAAGTGATGGGAAAAGTCTTAGCAACAAGGTTTTGGTCATCAATCCCAAGGTAGCCCAATGACCATGAATGGAGGCAGGGAGAAAGAACATGGGATGTCCCTCCAAGTCTCTTTTGGGTTCCTTTAAGACATAAGGGAAGTGCTCCACAGCCTAACCAGCAAAACTAGCAAAGATAATGCTGGAGAAGAGAAATCCAGAGGGTACAGATACTGTGAAGAACACAACAGTATTTTACTGAGCTATGCAACTGATGGTAAAAATAATATAGTTTTTTGGAAGCTTTTTGGAAGGAGGAAAGATCTCTGCTTGGAATGGTCATGAGATTTGAGGGTGAGACTTGTCTCTCTTGTGTAGCTATGTGTCTTTGGTAAGTTCGATGACACTTTTAAATCTCAGGACAAACGAAACAAACAAAAAACAAAGAGAGAGAGAGAAGATTGGAAGAGCTAGTCCTGGGGGCCAACATGTCAAGGGTGCCTTCTATGGGGACTGTGGAACTGCCAAAGGAGAATCCGCACACATGTAGCCGATGCAGAGACGGAACAGATCATACGTCCAGTTATATACACTTAGCTCCCGCTATTTAAAATATGTGAACTATACTGTGAATAGCAAAACCATGCCTTCAGCTAAAAGGTACTAAATCCAGCATGTCTTTTGTAAATCATTTATGTTCTCTCTCAAAAAATACAAAAAAATCCATGGCTAGTTACGGCTCCATGGTAGAACATGCTTAGTAGGTACGAGATGGTGGGCTTGATCTCCAGTAAATGAACAACAAAAAAATTAGAGTACAAAGCTGTGAACCAGATGATAGAATTATTAATTTACACATATTTGCTTCTTATTACTCACCAAAGTGCATGTATTATCATCTCACTTCACAAATGAGGCAACTAATGTAATTTTGGACAGTCATGCAACACAGAGGATTTGGACCCTGGAAGCCTGGGTCAGAGCATAAAGCCCCTCATAGGGATGACTTCTCTACGTGGCTACATGTTCACGTTAACAATAGTAACATTTAGACACTTCAAATGAATCCATCAATTCAGAAGTTTGGCAACCACTAGTGTTTACATCTCTTATGTCCACTCCTTCAAAGAGTCAGCCTCCTTTATTATTTTCTATTTATTGGTTCTGTTTAGTTATACATGACAGAAGAATCCATTTGGATATGATTCTACAAGCATGGAATCTATCTTATTCTAGTTAGAGTCCCATTCTTATGGAGGTATGTGCTGGTGGGATTCACTGTGTTGTTTTTATACATGAAGGTGTAAAACTGTCCAAGTCATTTCACTGTCTTTCCTTCTGCCTGCCTCCTTTCCCTCCCTCCCCTCACCATTGTCTAATCTAGTGCACTTCTATTCTTCTTCTCATCCCTCCCTTATTTTGAGTTAGCTTCCACATATTAATCTCCTTCAGATGTCTTACTTCTTATAAAATACCATCTAGAGTCGTGGTAAAAGCACAACTGTTGGTCAGATAAAAATTAAAGAAATAGAAATTAAAAACAATCATAAAAATCCTGACTAGGATCCAGCGTTGGTTCTATGACCTGCTAGCTGTGTGGGACACGGCAAGTGTCTTTTCCACTTTATGTCCCAGTTTCCTTGTTTGTAAAATCAAGATAATAGTTAAATAAGACATTATGATTGTCCCTCAGGATGTTCAAAGGACTGTTTCCAGGATCCCCGAAGAGAGTAAAATGGGCAGATGACCAAGTGCCTTGTATAAAAGAGTATGATATGTGTATATAACGTTTGCATACTCTATCCTGCAAATAAAAATCATCTATACTTATGATATCTAGTGTAATGTAAATGTCATGGAAATAATTGTGATAATGTATGGGTACTCCTTGCCTAAGATGGAGTTACATCACTATAAAAAAGAAAAGCAAAAAGACATCAACAACTTCAAATATCACAGGTCAAAATTCTATTAACCTACTGGGCATCCTAATTAGCAATACAGTGCAGGGTCACATCTTGGTAGTTTCCTCTCATGATTAAGTTGCTGACTGGGAGCTGCAGCTGGGTGCCACTATTCAGCACTGAGGGAAGATTGTACCACATAGGTCCATTCACTAGTCTAAGGTAAGAGAAAAATTCAAAATTTGAAGGACAGTTTTTACTGAGGATGTAGGACTCAAAGAACTCTATGTGAAGCAACCCATCAATGAATCAGAGACCGTTTGTATTGTTTAGGGAATAAACACAAAAACACCTGCACATGTTCAGTATAGACGTGGTTTTATTTTTTTGGAATGTACTTGATGCATGGTTGGCTGACTCTTGCAGAAGTGGAATCCTGGGGTACAGAGGACTGACTTCCCCTGCACATTCAGGCACACTTAACAAAGGCTGGGTGTTGAACTGACGTGCTGGGGTTATTGCTTTGCTCGTGTGTCTGTCCTGTTCAACTTCCTCGACTGGAATCCTATGAGGACGTCAAGTATTCCAACTACAGATGTTGTGGAAGAGGCAGGGAGGTGGTGCTTGATAAGACACAGGGCAGCAAACCCACCCTGCCGGATCTATCTGGAGCAGACCCGGCCGGCAAGACAACAGGCGACCACACGGGACCTCAAGATGCTGGCATCAAGGTGGCTTTCTATGCTCTGTTGGCAGTGAGAAGCTCCACAGGGACAAAGTGTGGAGGCTCCAATCTCTTTAGACCAAGCAGTTCAAGTAGTGGGGTGTTTTTTCTAACAGTATTTTGGTGTCAGTCAGATAAACACTGTTGGATGAGTAACAACGATTATATATACAATATTAATATAAGGTGGCTATGGTCAGAATAGACTTTAATCAAAACAACTAAACAGATGTGCACAGATAGATCAAAATTAGAGAATTGTGCGGGGGAGGGGGAACAGGAATAAACTTTTATTCTTAAGAGAACAGAAGCCAATGTAAATGTTCTGAATAAAAAAAAAGAAAATCTTTTCTTCCCTGAATAGAAAGTGAAAAGGGCTCAACTTTGATACTGAGAAATATTAAAAATGCAGGGATGATAAAACACAGCATCCTTTCTGCTAAATTAAAGTGACAGTGTGGAACACAGCACAGGCAGAGTTCATGCTACAGGTGGCAGAGCTGCACCCAGGGAGCGAGCCTGCGTCTTCGCGTTGGGCCATACCCGGCAGCAATTGGGATTCTGTTTTGAACTCGCTTTTGGAAAGATTTCCAAAGGGGAGCAATCATTTCTAAATGTCAGTTGACTTGTCTCTCATCTTAAATCATGGAAGCACCTCGTCACACCCTCGAGAGGACAGGGGCCATTGGCTTTGCCTCTGAAATCAGAACAGCCTCTGAGCCTTTTGTTTTCAGTGAGATTCAGATATTAAATGAGAATGAGAAAAGAGGTCCCGTTCCACTTAACTTCTGGACCTCGACGATGACACATGGAAAGGTAGAAAGAGAGACTTAATTTGTATTTAACATTCTGACATCACACGCATAAAATGGGACACTGATAATTAGAAATGCCCTTTGCTTTCATTTTGTTTGATGAACCCTCAGCTTGGGGTTCACAGGAGATGTTGAAAGGTGGGTGCTGGATCCCTGGCTGATGGCAGAGGCTGGATGTTCCATCGGGGCCTCTCTGTAGAGCCCCAGAGCCCTCTACAGTGCCAGGACGACTCTGACAAAGAACAGTTTCACTGAGGTAAAATCACCCTACAGCTTCTCCAAAGTGGGCATCTAACAGGCAGTGAAAAGAATAAAAAGTTAGCTCTGATACATTTCAAAGGAGCATTAATTTAAATAAATGTCTTCAGTGTAAATGCCGAGAACCTAATATATTAGAAGCTTTGGGAGTATATAAAACATCCTCAAATATTAATTACATAATTCTTATGATACCAGTTGAGAGGTTGTCACATCAGTTATTTGAGAATTCCAGTATTTTAAAATGAGTCTAAAACTAGATATAAAACAAATTATAGTATATGAATACACAAAGACATTCATAACTGCTCAGTATGGAAGAAAAAAGATACATATAAAATAGTTCTGGAAAACAAGTAATGTTATTCTTATAAAACAAACAAACAAAAAACGCTTCCCTGGCAGTGAACCATATAAAATGAATGCTGGCAATTACATTTATTTTCAATAAGGTTTCGGGACAGGTAAGATTCCAAGCGGCAGTTAAAACAGTCTTTGGACACAATCTGTCTTTCCTCTGTCTTTAGAGCATTCCACAAAACTGCCTCCAGGCACACAGGCAAGAGAAATTGATTGGCCCTTAACCATCTCAGCAAAGAAATCACTGGTGGTCCACCTGGTGGGGCATCCTGGATACAAACAGAGAACTCAGATTTTATAAGGGCTCAGCCAGCCAGCCTGCTGGACTTTCCTTTTTTCATCTCTATGTTAGTTACCACATTTTACTTTAATTATTGAAGCTTATTCCTGCTGTTTTGTGTATTAGCGATCAATATATGTACTCTTGGCATTTGTCCGACAAGACTGATTAATTTTTCAGTTTGGATTCACACTGTCAACATGTAGCTTCAACTGACTTTGTGTGCAAATTACTGATGGGAGAAATCGAGGCTAATATTTAAAATAAAAATTTTAATTATTAGAAACGACTGACTTATTTCTCAAATACTATATACTTTGGTAGACATTTACAGACAGCTTTATGGAACTGTGTTGGCGTCTGTATTTGTCAAAAGACTAAATCAAATTAAATCTCCCTGATAGCGTCAGTGAATTTTAACAAGTTGGATTAATTTTGGAAGTGACTTTAGCCCAGGGATCAATAAGTAGGAGGTATTTCTGCCTCCGTGAAAGAAATCAGGTATTCCTGCTTTCTCCTGGCTAGGTCGTGCCTGGTTCTTATAAAGATCTAATAAAGGTTATTTTATATAAACCAACATGATAAATACAAATAACTTGCAAAGGGACGTGATTTTTATGTTTTATGTGCTTGCTTTTATGTATACTGAGAAGAGTACTCAATAGTAGTAAAAGAGACAACAATAATAGTTGTAATAGAAACAGCGACAGTTCAAGTTCATCGACCATATTACTAATGTCCCCTAGCACCTTCCGAGCCTCCCATGACACAGGGCATGCCATCTGCACTGTGTGTCAGCTTCATCCTACAGAGAGAAGCCCTGGGGTCCATAAAGAGTAAGACCTCACACATGCCCATGGGGATAGCAATATTTGCATCCAGACAGACTCCTAAATCCTGCTCTTCAAAGCTAATCAGTTCTGCACCTACTAACTCAGTCTCAGCATTGTTTTTCCTTCTCTGTCCGAAACCCAAGCTTTTTTTCTATATGCCAAAGAGAGAAACAGACCAAACCCACTGAGTTGGAAGGCAACTTCCTTATTCTCTCTGAAATAAATAACGAGCTTCTGAAAGACATAATTAAGATTTCTGGGAACACACATTTAATGATCATTTGCAGGAGTCAACACTAAACCTCTGTCTTTCTTTAGATCTCCTATTTTTAAATTGCTCCTCTATTCACATGCCTTCTCCACCTCTCATTGTAGTTAAAAGTTATAGGGAATTACATGTGATGATCTTCAAAAAGTACTGTGTGAACTATCGAGAACAAAAATGCCATTTATTAGCCAAGAGATCTCATTAAGGAGCCTGACTCCAACAGTCGACTCCCAGCTCTAACAGACCCAGATTCCCAAAACCTGCAGCACTTGACCTGGGGTGGGACAGGGGCACATAATGCGGGCTTTTGTTAAAGGATTTAACTATATGTGCAGAAGAGGAATGTTAAACAATTTTAACAGTGTGCCATTTTATACTTTATCTCTGCTGAGAGTCTGCCTTTTTTTTTTTTTTTTTTTTTAAGAAAAGCCTATTTCATGACAGAATAATTGGCTGCAATTCCACAGTTCTCTCTGTCAATGTGCCTCCATCTAGAGGCCCCAGAAAGCTTTAAGCTATAATGGAAAAAAAAAAAAATCAAGAAATAGACATAAACCATTTGGAAGCTCCACAACACAGTCTGAAAGATAGGCATCGGAGA
>PVHX01001339.1:62643-115313 GCA_004024805.1 Geosciurus inauris | reverse complement strand
AAGAAAAGCCTATTTCATGACAGAATAATTGGCTGCAATTCCACAGTTCTCTCTGTCAATGTGCTTCCATCTAGAGGCCCCAGAAAGCTTTAAGCTATAATGGAAAAAAAAAAAAAAAAATCAAGAAATAGACATAAACCATTTGGAAGCTCCACAACACAGTCTGAAAGATAGGCATCGGAGAGCAAGCAGAAAGAATCAGGGACAGAAAGCACTTTTTCCCTGGTGGAGTGTGCCTTGTCATCTGGCTGGCAAAACAGCCACAGCCTGCCAGGCAAATGGGGCCGACCCCACACCCTTCCTAGCCGACAGTATCCACCCACCACATGTCCATCAAATACCTGCTTTACACTCAGCGGTGCTTTCTCAATACAAACTACACCATTGTAAAGGTGGCAATAGAAGGGCAAGAAAACTCAGATCCAGCAGTGCTCAGAGAGATATATGGAGCTGGGCAACCAGAATTATGATAGAAAGGTTAATTTAGGTGAAAAGGTAGAATTAAGAAGGCATCACGTAACTTGGAAGTATTTTCTTTCACATTTATTAGTTTTTCTTCCACTAGTCCATCCATCAAGGTCGTAAAAGGAACCCATTCCTGGCCATGAATTATCAGAGATGTGTTTTACCTGAAGAATTAAATGCCTAATAGCCCATAATTTGAATGAAGGCATTTTAATAATTTTGAGTTTGGTAGCAGAATAAATATGATGATCACCTTGAGATTTACAGCGGAGTTGAGCGCCTTGCTCAAGGAGAACAGGCTCCACTTGAACAACGGGCTTTGCCTAACTATACCATTCTTTCCTAAAATGCCAATTTTTCAAATTCAAGGTGACACAAGATACTATAGACATAAAATGGCTGATCACGTGGACACCATATATATTTACTTACCACGTGAAGAGACAGCAGTAAGCATCGCTCAGGAGCATGGGCTCTGCTTTGGTTCTCACTTATCAGCTATGTGACCTGAAGCTGGGTACTAACTCTGAGCTAGTGCCCCAACTGTAAAATGGCAAGAATCATGGGGCCCCTGTGGCCATTAAATATTTAATCCATGTAAAGGATATTATTGTAGCAGGTACTAAATGCTTAATAAATGCCAGGTATCATTATTATAATTATTCTTTTGTACTTTCATAGATTTTTATTTTTCAGCTTAGGAATTGAAAATATTTTTTTCCCACATTTTTATGGGTGCATCATAGTTTCACAAACTATGTGAAACGATGGACTTTGCTGTTACAGGTTCAGACCTGCACACGAGATAACAATATACTATAATCACAATATAATATCACTCTCCAACACTTCCCACTCCCTCCCCACCTCCCACCCACCCCTTGGTCCCTTGCCTCTGCTGATGTCCCTTTGATGTTCATGAGTTGGAGGCATTGTCTTCTCACTTCTACCAGAATTGATATGTGACTGAGCAGAGAAAGGGTCTTGGATGAAAAGGTATGGGAAAAGGAAGGAAGAAAGAATAAGGAGAAAGTGGAAATGAAAGATGGAAGAGGGTAGAAAATCCAATAGGAACAATCAGAGAGCGTGTAAACCAGATCAAGAATGCCAAGCGCTGAACCCGGGATGGAAGAGGGCTTCTGCGATGGGGAAGGGAGGGGCATGCTTAGGCAGTAGGGGGTCCTGATAACTACAGGTGACAAGGCAAGGGCAGGCTCAGGGCCCCTCACATGTCCTCCTGCCCTCCTGGTCCTCCTCCACCTCCTTTTTCTTTCTTCCTTGCATTCCACAAGCAAACATCTATTCAGGAGTCAGGAAACCCTTAGATCACCTTAAAAAGGTATCTATAAAAAGTCTCAATGGCAAAAGTCCAACAGAGTAGACATTAGGGAGAGAGGATTTTGCGCAGCAGAGCTAGACAGAAAGAACGCAGTGAGAGCTGCGCATGCGTACAAAAGACCAGCAAGAGGCGGAGCCTGAAGGGGTGGGAGGTGGCCCATTGGTGGACAGACACAAACGTACATTAGAAATGTACCAAATGATGATCGGCACTATAACGGTTTTTAAAAGGTTAATGTGACAGAAAGAGACCTGGGCAGGGCAGCCAGGAGCATGGTTCATCTATGAAATTGCTGAATAGGGGTTTAGCATTCCCCTGTGTTAAGTGGACAGCGTGGGGGTTTTATGTTGCACCCACCCATGAAACCATCACCCAGATCAAGAGCCTAGCAACTTGGTTCTTGTATTTTGGTACTGCATTATATATCGTATTCTCTATTGTGATTTTTAAAAACCAGGTTAAGATCCAGCCACATTGTACCTTTGACCTGTGGCTTCTAACCACTGTGATCCATTATGTACATCACATAATACATATGACTTATCCTTCATACTACCAGAAGACTCCGAATTTCCAAAATCCCAACAGTCCAAATAACACTGAAAGGAATGTCTTCAAACATGAATCTTCTTTACCCAACTATGTGAAAGCTTCCTTGTACTAACTCAGGACCAGCAGTGGAATACCTGACTAACCAATGCCAATATGCACACCACAGTGCATGTCCCTACGTATTCCCGACCAGCAGTGCAGATCTGATTGCTGCAGTTAAAATTTATATGCTCTGCCATTCCATAATTTAATTAAAAACAAAACCAAAAAACAAAATCAGCTCACATACTACATACTTTTAAAACTTTTTGCTTTCTTTCTGTTTTTGTTTTTGGTACCAGGGATTGAACCCAGGGGTGCTTAACCACTGAGCATTATCCCTAACATGTTTTTATATTTTATTTAGATACAGGGTCTTGCTAAGTTGCTTAGACCCTCACTAAGTTGCGGAGGCCAGCTTTGAACTTTTGATCTTCCTGCCTCAGCCTCCCAAGCCACTGGGATTAAGGATGTGCACAATGTCACCCAGCTGGATTTCCTCCTCCCAAATTTAGTGTTCCTTCCTTGGCAGAGTTTCCAAAATGTGCAGCTCTCTATTGCTTCCTGATTTGCAAAGCGAGTGTTATCGGGGTAACACAGAAATGGAGATGTGATTATCAGGAAGGAGCAAAATCTACAAAGACATGGGAGGTCTAGGCTCTGGAACAGGTAGGACAAAGGTCCTGAGGTGGGACAGAGGCTGCCCAGGGGAAGGAAGAGTCAACAGAGCCAGTGTGGCTGGAACATGGTGCAAAATGTCGGAGATGAGGTCGGAGAGCAAGGAAGAGCCAGAAAGAGCTCCCTGGCTTCAAATCTGCCAGACATTGTATGGCTTTCCTGTTTCATTTGCAGAAATTATTATTGTTGAATCTGACTGTTTACCATTCATCAATGGATCAAGAACGACAGGCAGGACTGCAGCAGATATACATCTGAGAGCTTAATAGCAATAAAGTAGATCAACAATTGTGTCTCAAAGTACTTAGGGCATCATAAAAGTACGTTCTATAAAAATCTCAATAACAAAAAAGTAACCTATGAAGATATTAAGTATAGGGGATATCATGTAGCAGAGGAAGACACTTGGCTGAGAGGCCTCAGAAAATTGCTTATTCCTCACGGGAAAGTCTAAAAAATAATAATAATAAACTTATCTAATTAGAGCAGTCTGTGGAGATGCTCATCTCAATTTAATATAGAAATGAGCCAATACAAGGTAAGGGATTTTGAGATTTAAATTTATGGGCAAAAGTGTTCTTCTCAATTATTAAGTCAAACACTCAAAGGGTAGTAAGTTAACAGGTAAAAAATTGAAGGGGAAATAAAAGGACTACATTTGACTAGTGAAACTATTATGTATTAAGTCTCAGTAAAATATAAACACTTCTAAGATGTTAATTAAGCATAAAGCAACAGAAAAAAAATGTGATTTTGAAACAGTATGTTATAAGGCTATTAGAAAAACAAAAGTAGAAGATTTAATTTTAAATCCAGTAGAAGATCTCATTTTAAATCTAATAAAGAGCATAATGGCAGAATATCTGTCATGCAGGTGACACGAAGGATGCGCTTTTTACTAGGACATGTGACATTCTCCATTTGTCTGTGGTTAACAGTAAAAAGTCATTATAAAGATGATGGTGGAGCTGGGCATTTGAATTTTCCATGAAAAGAAAGTTACGAAGTACCATAAACACTAAGGAAAGTATATTCATATTTATGTAGGCACACATGACAACTTGTAAATGTTAAAAGGGACGTTAATCCCACTTTGTCAATTCGTCTGCTGCAAGAAGCCTGTGTGGAACTCACAGAGCTAAACAAAGGCTAGTTTTAAAGCCTTTGTGATAAATGTTTTAACAAACATTACAAAAAAGAAAACCACTAGTGTCTTTGACTATTGGTAGCTCTTAATTGTAAAAGAAGATTAATTTTTTTCCTTGCTCTTTGTTATGCAGCTGTGAAGATGAAATAATTTGATGTGCAAGGAACTACTTTGAACTCAAAGAAGACTGTGCAAATTCAAGATGTTTGTTATTTCACATAAATAAATATACAGAAAATGTTAAATGTGCAAGAAAAATGAAATCCACGAACACATTGAAATAAAATCAAATAATATAAATTGATGCAATGATTTTTTTAAAGATGTAATTAACCAGATGCCCTGAGAAGTCCCGATTATATTTGCTTGTACAGGCCAGGAATATTTATTTAGTTCCTTGCCTACCATTTCTTTCATTTTCTGTCTCTTCTACCAGACCCTAAGCCTCACTGGACCAGAACATCTCTTTATCTCTGTGTCATCAGAGTGTGCTGGTAAGAGAGCTCAGGAAGGATTTCAGGCAATCAAGCCATCCTTACCCATTTAGCAGCTGCCTGTTACAACTATGTGTGTGTGTGCGTGCATATGCACACCCCAAAGAGACTCTGAGACCACAGGACCACAGCAAGACAGCAAGACAGATTAGAATGTGGCTTCTAATAATCACACATTAATAAAGCATTCTTGTTAGTACCTAGCACTAAGCAAATTACAAATATTAGTGCTTTTTAAAAACATTTAAAAACATATAATCTACCAATCTGGGCCATGCTAGCTGTTAAAATGCCAACCTTTCAGCAAGTTATTTTACTGTTGTGAACCTGGATCTCCTTATCAATAATCTTACTTCACATTTTTTTTTCCAGGAATAAAATGTGAAATTGATCAAAGAAGTAAGTATTCAGTATGCAGGTTTTCAAAAAAACACAACCTTTTCCCTATGGTTTTTGTATTAATTCAGTTAAACTATTTAAATGAGGACCTCAAACTTTGTTGTTAAATAGTTTACTTTTAGTATTGTCAATTATATTTAAAATGGAAGTCTTGCAGTCAGAATGGAAGATAAGCCATTAGCTAAGGGGGAAAACGGTCAACACCCAGTGCCACTGATACACATCTGGATACACTTATCATGGGGCTGAGGAGTGTCTCCCAGGAGCTTCTCTCACTAGACAATGAGCAAGACGAAGACAATACTAGGGCTAATCCGTCATTGTACCCTTTATGGCAACACAGAATTCATGCAAAGTAAGGCTTGCTTAATTAAATGAACGATTTATGCTAAAGGACTAAAAAAAAAAAAAAAAAAAAAATCACGATCCATCTGCTTATGCCTGGCTGTATTCTACAAATAAAATGGTGAACCGATTTGGGATAGAGATTTATAACTGGGTCTTAAAATCATTAAAAGTAAATTTCTGAATGATGTGTCTAATTAAAATTTGTCAGTAAACGGGATGCAAAGGAAAGACATTCTAGATAAACAGGAGCCTCTTTCTTCTTCTTCAAAGATCCCATTATTTTTTCTTTTAACTTCCTCATTCATTTATCTTCAAACAGGAGGTGTTCATCAGAATCTCCATTTAACAGATGGGAACACTGAAGTTCAGAGCTGTTAATAATTTGCTTTCTCAAGAAAGAGCAGCATCCCTGTTGGGTCACAGTGAAAGACTCCCATCTTCCATTACTCTTTCAATTAGAATCTGCTTCCTAGTCATTAACACATTTGTTTTGGCCTGCAAAATAAGCATCCTTTGTAGCGTTCCGGTGTGGGAAAATGTCCCCCTGAGAAAGACTTATTTCAGCAAGTTTTGTATGAACTTGCAATCACAGGCCATGGTGAAAATCTGTGTGTCCCTTTGGGTTTAAAGGTGTTATTGTGATCAACATTTCCTAGCAACTATGGCAATAAGACACCCCTAGCTGTTTACTTTTAAGGTATTAGAGGATTATTTGTGGATTAAGGTTGCCATAACATTACATAAAGTGAACTTTACAAAGGTTGAAATAAAAATTCTGAATATGTAAATCAGTGCTAGTAATTACCTTGGGTTATGTAGTCACATATGAACATTCCTGCTCTTAGGAAACATGTATAAGAACTTGGCAATAACTAGGACATTTTATGGATTGATTTGCATCAAAAAGGACCTTTTAGCACAGTATTTTTGTTTGCTTAAATTTGGGAATCAGTGTTCAACATCAATTAAGAGACCAAGGCAAGGATGTCCCTGAATTTGACTTTCAAAATAAAGAGCCTAATCATGATTTTCACTTGTTTTACTAAAGATATCAATGCTTGTGTAAGAAAGGGAGGGAAGAAAAACTGAAGAGGGACACACTGGACCTTGGAGTAGCGAAATGCTTCTCAACTGACATGTTCCATGAGCCTGTCTTCTCAGAAACAAACTTGGTTGTTAATGAAAATGTCCAAAGAGAGGTCTAATGCTTTCTGGTTCCAGGACTTAACAAGATCCAATTTAATTTACCCTTGAAACACAATTACTCACAAGATGAGTTTTTTCTCTAACCACGACATTTTAATTGTTCATACTTAATGCCATTTCAAATTATTCTTCCTGTAATAAACTCGTTTTCATAAAAGTAAGGATGCAAGATGAAAAGAATTGGAAGACAGCACCCCTCTGGTTGAATCTGCATACTCTCTACCCATAATCTCATTGATTCTCTCTCTCTCTCTCCCTCTGCTCCCCCCCCCAAAAAAAACACTACACACAGAGTAATTGAAACAAGGTAGGTATATCAAAGGTCCACTTAAACATTAAAAATTGTATTCCTAAGAACTGCTCTAAAATGTACAAGACGCTTCTCTTAGTAAATCGAGTCTGGGAAATGTGACTTAACTCCTATAGCATGAGCCTTAAGCATTCTGATGTTATAGGGGTAAACAGATGCCAGGAGATGCTAACAGGAGCCTGGGTGTTAGAGAGCTGTGTGGCTGCTTCCCCATCCTCTCCTGTCCCCCAATCGGCCCCCTCTCCACACCCCTAGCTCTCTGCTACACAGTGAGCCATTTTGCTAGAACAGACATTTTTCTAACCATTCTTATCTTTCCACAGCAATCCAAGTTTTACATCTGCAGGCATTTCAAACTAAGTTTTAGGCAGTAGCCCTGGCTGAGAAAAACTAAAGCACAAAGCCCACATTCTCAGAGTCAGTTCTGCAAAGGATCCAGGGTCTTTCATGTTTCTGAGGCTGGAGGGCAAGCTCCTGAGGAGCACAGCCTGGGAGACCTGACCCCTGGGGTTCACACAACACATCTTCCTGGGGCATCCGTTTCAGCATGTGGAGACGTTACAGGGTAAAATGCAAAAGCTGCACGAATCTTCAAAGTAAGGGATGAGGCTTCAAAGGAAATAGGTTTATGGTTGCTGTCCTGTGGGCAGGTTCCACATCCTCTAAGGTCTGTGTTGTTCTCTTCCTCCTCTTAACGAAAGATACAGAAACACTGATCAAGGCCTGGGTATGGAACTACGTCATGGACACATGAGGTTTCTGATAATCTGGCTGGAGTCTTTAATAACAGGTCATCGTCCCCTATGAACAGCCCTCCAAATGAAACCTCACTTGAGCCCGGAGAACATTCAACCTTCAGAACTCATCACCTTCCCCGTTTTTTTGTTTTTTGTTTTGGTACCAGGTATTGAACTCAGAGGTACTCGACCACTGAGTCACATCCCCAGACGTATTTTGTGTTTTATGTAGAGACAGGGTCTCACTGAGTTGCTTAGCACCTTGCTGTTGCTGAGGCTGGCTTTGAACTCGCGATCCTCCTGTCTCAGTCTCCCAAAGTGCTGGGATTATAGGCATGCGCCACCGTACCTGGCTTCCTCTGTTTTATTTAGAAGCATGTCTTTTATTTTCCTATTACATTACGAACTACACCTGAAATTTATCTCTATGACAGAAACCTACTCTAGTGCATTAACTTGAACCAAGTGGGGAGCCAGTAGCATTGCAAGCATCCGGTAGGCTCTTGGCATCTGTTTATTGAGCACCTGCTATAAACTGTTATTCCCAGATCTAAGGACACAGAGCTGAAAACTGTAGCAAAGCCCTAACTCAAGGGGAGGTAGATTCTCATTGCCATGCTTAAAGGGTGGCAATTTTTAAAAATTTGCACAATAAATATGCAATGAAATGAAAAGAAATGAAAAATACTACAAAGAAAATAAACCAACCCAGGTGACATGCTATATGAGAGAGACTCGGAGGAAAGGGTGCTTTAGATGGAATGCTCAGGGAAAGGGCCATCTCTGCTAAGCCTGCAAGGCAAGACGTGGAGAGGTGGACCTCTGAGGCAGAAGGACAGCCAACACAATGGTCCTCAGGCTGCACTTAGTACTGTGACTCCTGGAAGGAACAATAGGGCATTGAGCCTGGGTAACTTGTAGAAGAGGATAATGGACCGAGAGGACATTGTTATGGTTTAGTTACGAGGTATTCCCTGAAAGCACATGTGGGAGATAATTCAGGACCATTCAGAGGTGAAATAATCAGATGATAAGAGCTGTAATCTAATTGGTGGACTAACCCATTTGATAGATGGATAATGTGAATGGATTAATGGCAGGTAACTGCAGCAGGTAGGGCATTGCTGAAACAAGTATGTTGCTGGGCGTCTGCCCTTGGGGATCATTATATTATCCCTGGCAGCTTGCAGTCAAGCGCTCTCTGCTTCCTTGCTGCCAAGAACTGAAAAGCTTTCCTTCCCCGCACACTTCCACAAGGATGTTCTGCCTCATCCCAGACCTAGAGCAATGGAACCGGCCGACTATGGACTGAAACTCTGAAACCACGAACTCCAAATAAACGTTTTTCTCCTCTAAGTTGTGCTTGTGCGGTATTTCAGTCACAACAACTCAAAGGCTTACTTATATGGACAGTATCAGGCACTCGGTGGAGACTAGTTGTTTGGGCCTGATGGGCAGAATAAGAAATTTGGATTTGACTTTTCTGTAATAAGCAGCTGCTCAAATGTTGTATGCAAGGGAGTAATGAGACTGGACTTGTATTTGAACGCCACGGCTCTTATGTGGACACTAACCACAGGAGGAGACTACAGAGGAAACAGACAATCAGAGAGGAGCCACCTCAGTCGACCAAGACTGATGGTTTCAAAGAGAGTTCGTGAGTTGTCAAGGTGTGCAAAGTTTTGTTAAGAATTGTGGACAGAGTATGAGGTGGAAATAAGAGAACAAAGCTCAGATGTGATATCACATATCAAGATGCTTTGCATACTTATTCTGACAGGTCCTCCAGGAAAGAGGTCTAGGATTGCCCCCTTGTGAAAGGCCAGGAAGCCCTAGGTGATCAAACTGCATGAAGCATACTTACCACTTTGGTCTCTTTTTTGAGGACTAATTCAAACCCAACCTGACCTGGCCTGGGATTTCCTCTGCAATCTATGAAACCTGGGAAGCAGTCTGTGCTCAATATTTAACATTTCCGCTCTGTAATCTTACAGAGTATATACCTTTTTAAAACCACTAGGGGAAACAGGAGGCTGTTTGAGGTGACATTGAAGCCACAGGAAGTTTCTGGACCTCTGGATATACTCTGACTTCCTGTATTTTTCTTGCTAGTCATTAAACTCATTAATTTAGAGCAGCAGAATTACAATTCCCCTTCTAGTTTTCTTTTTCTCTCTTATCTCTAGGTTCCTTAACACTCCCTTTTCTGCCTCCTCAAGGTTTCCATTACCAGAGAATGCCTCCTCCTTATCACATAAAGTAATCTTTTTACCTGCTTCCTCCTGCCTGGGGCCTCCCCTCTTCCAAGCTCATGTACCTTCATGCTCTGGGATCCTGCAGATTCTGTTTTGTCTTTTCTTACATAGAGCCCTGTCCATACCTCCCTCTTATAATTAAAGACTAATGCTGAATGATCTTTTCCACAGAAATCCCTCTCCCAGAACAGTACTTGGAATACAGCAGATACATGATACATATATACAAAATAGACAGTGACATAAACTGCTGTGCTAAACTGACTCCTTACGGAGTTCACCATCCTGTTCAGCAAGTGCTAAGAGGTCACAAATGTTCTTTCTTAACCACTCTGGGTGAAAGCGAATTTGCAAACATTCACTAGCTCAGCAACTACTTACTTAGGCTTAGCAATGTGCCAGGCATTTCAGACACAACTGGAGAAGAGGAGGAAAGGAGGGCAGCTGCCAAGTCGCCTCTGCATCCCTGACTCTGGTTTATGGGCACACCTTGAACTCGGCGAACCATTTACATGCCAGTTTCCCTTACACGACACAAAGCCACCTTTACTTCCCAACAGAATGTTTCCTTTTCATATAAAAATATTTTTATCTTCAAATAAAAATATTTTCACTTGCAGAATTCAACATGTCCTAAGTATCAACTAAGAGACAACCAACTGTATGGATTGAAGGGTTAGAGAGACACCAGGGCGTCTGATTTTAAGTATGATCCCACCGTCTATAGTAAGATTTGGCCCAAATCAATTGATCGATGGAGGTATCATTTTCTTCATCTGTAAAGTACAGAAATAAGACTAGATTTTTCTATTGGGTGTTTCATGTTCAGCAGACTACTGAAAAGGTTATAAAATGAAATATGTAGCTTACTCAGTGGTCACTGATTTTTTTTTTTTTTTTTTTTTTTTAGGAGGAGTCTGTAGAAATATTTTGGAGCAAAGGAAAAGAAGTAAAAGGGCAGATGGATTAGACAAAAATGGTTCCTATGCCAAGTGTAGAAAGATGACTACGTGTCTTGGCTACTTGTGCTCTTGAAGTAAAACACACACTTGCCATGTTTCATCATCATCAAAACTACAGACTGAACTTCACAATCAAAGGTTCTCGTCACTGCGCTAGAATGGCAGGATCACAACTGAATTGACCAACAGTACGAAGAGGAGGAATGAAAGGCCACAGCTCTGAACATGAAGAGCATCTGTCAGGACTGTAGAAGGTAGTTTCCTTAGTGATAAAAGCAATGGAATTGTCTTCAGAGATCATTCAAACATGGCTGTTACAACTGCATATTCTGAGAATTGATGGAAGGCAGGCAACAATGCTCTGAAACTAAGTGTCCCACAGACTTGTAAATGAAAATGGAAAAAAGAGTCTTTTTGTATAATAGTCACAAGCATTTAAAAGCAATATGTAAATGGATATTTTAGGAAGATATTTCACAAAAGAAATGTGTAGTTTATGCATAAGGAAAAGCAATTGGCTGCGAAATGTTAAGACTTTACATAAGGATAGAAACCACACTCATGAATGTGAAATTTCAATATTATAAAGACATCAATATTCAGACTACAAACAGAAAATAAAAATCTTGAAATTTTTGAAATGAATCTGGTTTGCATTTAGAAAAGTGAATGTATTTGAAAGATAACATATATATACATGAGTTTATGTAGATGTGTGTATCTATTTGTAGAATAAGCTGTATAATAGAATAACTTTCCAGAAAACTGCTAAAACAATACAAAATTAAAATAGGTAGAGTATGTAAATATTATAGTGAGGCTGTCAGAAAAGAATAATACAGAATAAAGCAATTCAAAACTGATCTTTGTATGCATTTAAGTATTTGTTAAACTACCAAATATCTGAATGAAGTGGCATTTAAGAGAAATGGACACAAAGTTGCTTGAAGAATGTTGGGGTAACTAGTTATCCATTTGGCAAAAATGACAAATTCCTCTAGTTAAATTTAAAATTTTAATTATTTTAATTAAAAATTTTTAAACATAGTTAACATTTGTTAAGCCCCTACTAGGGAACAAGTGCTCTGTTAATAAGCAGTTCACATGCATGATTGTATGGCATCTGTACAGCAACCATGTTAGGGGAACATGTTCATTTTATACAGATAAAGAAACTAAAATTCTGAGAAGTCAAATGATATTCCCAGAGGAACATAGCTAGTGTGGGCAGATCCAGGCCTGGGACTCAAATCTGTGGAATTTTAGGATCTAGGTTCTTTCCTTTTTTCCTTTTTCTTTTTGACAGATACATACAACAATTTTCAAATAAATAAAATATATTTTTTATTCTAAAATGTAAGTACTAAAAGAAACACACAGATGAATGTTTTCAATGTAGGGATACATGGTTGGCTTTATCAACCTTGACAGAAGCCATATATCTAAGAGATATAACTATGTAGAATTTTAATACATCAAAGGCAAAACCAGAAAATAAAAATAAAACCCACTAAATGCAATGTCAAAAGGTGACAAATAAGGAAAAAATTGAACCATACATGATAATCAAAATAGTGTCTTAAGAGATAAGGAATGATTGAACGGTATTATTTTCATAGTTACAGTTATTTCTTTTTACAAAAAAGATTGTTTCTAAGGTGCTTTCACTAACATTGGCAAGTGCTTTAGTTATAATGATAAAGAGCAAATTTGTTTGCACTATAGTCCTCGATTATAGGGGGAAAATGCACAAGAGGAAACAGAATAAATAGAGCAAAATGATGGTTATTCTGGCATTGTGAACATACAGATGATTTTACCTTTGTTATTTAAACTTGCTTAATTTTCTCAATGTTCTAGAGTAAGCATCAGTGCTATTATCATCTGAAGAAACCACCATGGCCTTCTACCTTTGAACTATCTCTGAAGGGAAAGCTACGACTCGCTGGGAATCCTGTCCTCTCCATCTTCTTAGCCTACCTGCAGTTCAGGTGGAGGCTAGTAAACACTTCCTTCACCCATGTGCAATTTTCCTTCATCCAGTTTTCTGTCTTAGCAAATTTATTTCACCAAAAAAAAAAAAAAAAGAAACTACATATGTTTGTGCATGTGCACATTTACCCAACGAACATAGCTGAAACATAAATAAGAGCTAGATTCTCTCTCATTCCTTGTAATTATTTTGTTTCTGCCAGAGGAAGAAAGCAGTAATGAAAAGATAAATAGAAGAATTTCAGCACAAACATACACTTATTAATTCTTTTAAGGACTAAAATGACAACTCTACTTTGTTTATTATACCAGATCTTGAAAATTATACAATAGAATAAAGGAAAAATACAAAGTCTCCTGCTCAGCACCTTATTTTCAGAACAGAGGATTTACAGGTGGTGGTGGCCTGGCGGAAGTCACTGTGAATTCTAGGTTGAATTCTAATTTCAGTTTCGATGCTAAAACTAGACTTTGTCTACTATTTTGTTTAATGTAATGCTTAAGATAAGACCATTTGAGACCCCGGTAAAACAATTAAATGAAGATTTTACATTATCTGTGAGCACTAGAAGAATCATCTCTGAGAAAATATGAAGGTACCAGTGATACATAGACATGCCCAATGTCTTAGCAGAAGACCCAGAACTCCTTGGTCCCTCAGAAGCTTCTTAAAGTAATGTTGAGAAAATACCAATAAATATTTGTAGCAAAGCATAACCCTGCATTGCATGGACTCAGAGGCATCTCGTTTTGAAGCAGGAGAATAATGTGTCCCCATTTAAAGGAACTGTACTCTCCCTGTTCTGTGAACAAGAAGCTTACTGTAAAGGCCACATACACAACAGGCTCTCATGATTGCTGGTGGTTGTGGGCAACGTGGTGGGTCTCCAAATAACCTTTATTCAGTTATTTTTCCTGCTTACCCATAATGCTTACCCATAATGTTGGCTTCCTACAGTCAGTTTATAACTTGGGATAGGTAGGATCTTGAGAGGTCATTAACTATGCTTCAATAAATTGTGTTCCACTCTGGGAGGAAGTCAACTTCAAGCTAATGTGCTTCAAAGGAAATTAATTTCCCACTGCTCTTAAAACTTTGTGTTATATAAATCCCTGGATTTAAGACAAGAAATATGTCTGAGGTGATTTTGAAAATTTGATCTAACTAGTGTTTAAGAAAAGGAAAAGAAAGCCGGGCGCAGTGGCTCAAGCCTGTAATCCCAGCACTTAGGGAGGCTGAGACAGGAGAATCGCGAGTTCAAAGCCAGCCTCAGCACCAGTGAGGTATGGCGCTAAGCAACTCAGTGAGACCCTGTCTCTACATAAAAATACAAAAAATAGGGCTGGGGATGCAGCTCAGTGGTTGAGTGCTCCTGAGTTCAATCTCCAGTACCAAAAAAAAAGAAAAAAAAAAAGGAAAAGAAAAAATATTCTCCAGAACATGACCTTGTGGGCCTCTCATAAAAGGTTTGCATTGAGTTAATCTTATCCCTGGGTCACCTCCATGATACAGCAACCGTGGCTGGTCTTCAAAAGGTATCACAGAAATAAGAAAACAGGGAACACTCAGGAGTCAGTTTATGATTTCGTTCTTTCAAATGCAGTTGGATTTGGAAGAGTCTTACAGAGAATATGACTGAGGCCTGAACTCTTTGTATAATTCTCCTGTATACACATTTCTAAACCAGGCCAGACTGTGAGGACCATTCTCAACCATAAACGATTTAGATCTCAGCACCTAATACATGGCAGCAATTGAATTGAACCTTTATAATGAGACTTGGCGTTCTCCAGAAAATGTCTCAGGCTGTCCATGTGAAATCCTGCATGAAATCCATGTGAGGGACTTTGTAACGGACCCCTCTTCCTTCTCTAAGGCACCTCTTCCTTGCTTAAAGCTCCCTGCAATGGGTGCTCTTATAACCTTCCCTTCCAAAAGGATTTCCATATAGTCCGTCTCTCCTTTCGTCCAGCCCGGAGTATGTCGTTGTTTCACTGCGAACATTTGGAGGCTGTTTCCTGTGTCTTTCTAGACTTCTGGGACAAAGATAGAGTGTGATTGTTGTTTTAGCCACCTTTTTTTGCTGCTGTGATCCAAACATCCGACAAGAACAATTTTAGGAGGAATATTTTATTTTGGGGCTCACAGTTTTCAGAGTTCTCAGTCCATAGATAGGCAGCTGCATTCCTTGAGGCCTGAGGTGAGGCAGAATACCCTTGCGGAATAGAGTGGCAGAGGAAAGCGGGTCAGGACACGGCCACCGAAACCCAGAGACGGTGCTCCATTCAATAAGGACAAAATATAAAACCTAAAGGCACGCCCCCAAAGACCCACCTCCTCTAGTCACACCACACCTGCCTACAGTCACCGCCCAGTTAGTCCCTAGCAGGGGATTAATGCACTGATGGGGCTAAGGCTCTCACAATCCAATCATTTCACCTCTAAATTTTCCAGCATTTTCTCACAGATGAGCTTCTGGAGACACCACACATCTAAACCATAACAATTGTCCATGCAGTTCTCAGCCCCGTTATATTTGCTCACTTTCAAGGGTAAAGGTTCTCTATTCCTTTTGCTAATGGTGTACACTCAGCTCAGAAGTAGTTTTCCATGATACAAATTATTCAAGGACCCTGTATACACACATACATATACTTCATACACTATGTACCTTATCAGGAGATCTCATCATCGTCCTCATACAGCAAACGAGGTCATTAACCCGGGGCTATTTCTGTAGCTTGAGTGCCAATCAAACTGAACTTGGAAATATTTGTTGTAACTGAGTAAAAGCCCCAGCCAATCACAATAGCCAAACAAAAGCCCCAACCAGTCACAGATAACCAATCAACTCATTGACTATACAGTTAGAGACCTCTGATCGGACCATATTCCAATAGAGCAAATGCTTCATCCCATCACACCTAATTTAGGCAAACAGCTAACTTAGCCAACCTCATGACATTTCTCCTTTGCTTTTGTATGACTGTAACCTACAGAAGCCACTAGAGTAGAGCTCTCCACACCTCTTCTGATTTTGAGTGCTTCTGTATTCATAGATCATTTCTGGCTCAAATCAACTCTGTTAAATTCATTTTGTCTAAAAGTTTTGCTTTTAACGGGTCTGATAACCTAATTCCTGTTCATATTTGTTCTATAATCTGTCCTTGATTACATGTATAAAAATGCTCACTGGGTGCGATGGCACACGCTTGTAATCCCAGTGGCTCAAGAAGCTAAGGCAGAAGAATGGCAAGTGCTAGGTCAGCCTCAGTAATTTAGCAAGGCCCTAAACAAATTAGGTAGACGCTGTCTCAAAATTTAAATAAATAAATAAACAAACAGGTCTAGGGTTGTGGCTCAGTGGTAGAGTGGTCCTGGGTTTCATTCTGCAGTAACAACCAAGCAAAGCAAACAAGAAACTGAAAGTTCAAAAAAATACACAGAGATACTATTCTTTGAGCAACATCTGCTTTGGTTTTAAATCTCTATACAACATTTCTGAGATTTACAGATTATCTATCTAATGTTTGCTTCCTTTTGCAAAAAAAAGAAAAGAAAAAAGTTGATTCTTGCCTTGTTTTAAGTTCTGCTAATGTGGCCTCATTCAGCTATCCACTCAGCTCTGAATTCCACCAATGCTTTTCACTTCCCGGAAAATCTCATGATGACATTCTAATTCTCTGATCATGATCACTTGCCTTTAGCAAACCCGCATGTTTTTCAATTTAGCTCAAGATTCTTGTTGATGCTTCCTAACTTAGAGTATGTATTTTCAATATACCTCACCAGGAACCAAAAGTGGTGGTGGATTCTTGAACACTTTCTGTGGAATGCAGGATGAATCACTGCTTTTGCAGAGGGAATGTTGCTCTTCCTCCTAGGAAGATCCAGGATGCCTCAGCTGTCCCCTCTGGGTGTTATGCCCCTCCTTAGGCATCCCCATCTTCTTCTAATGGTCCACAACTTGACTGATTATCTGTTGCAGAGAGCAAAATCCGTTCCTGTGTGGCTCAGGACTCTTCATCATCTGCCTACTTGTAACTTAAGACAATAAATCTGAGACTCAAAACTCCAGCTACAGACCCAAAATAACTTTCATGACTTGCTAGTACTGGATTAAGAAAACTCATAAAACTCTGTGCTGTTGCCTTGGGAAAAACAAAATATATCACATGAGTGTCTTAAGTGGTTGGCAATATTAAGTGTGTGCCAAGAATTAACATTTCATGTTTACACCAGATGTCAAGAAGAGTTGTTCTCTCACTGAGCTGTCAAAAAGCAGAATACAGAGAGAAAAGGGCAAAGAATCCTGGGGGAGGTGAGCAGTGCTTAAAGGTTATAATGATTGAAAAGACTGCTTAAGGTCTACATATATCACCACTTCAGATGTCATTTCCTATCTCAAGTGGAAACAGAATAGACCTTCTTTAGAGGTTTGTGGAACGCCATGTGTTTTGGCAATAGAGTTAAAAACACGCCCTGGTTACGGAGCGTCAGCCAGAATGGGTCCCCCCTCATCTGAAGATGAGTGATTATGGATGATTGATGGACTGGTTCCCCTACCAGAAAACACCAGCCTGTTGTTATGACTAGAACAGATGTCATGTCATACACACATAATTAATTGAATTTACAAAATGCCAGAAGTATATTAACTAGTCAAAGCAACTCTTTAATTTTCTCCCCCAGATTTCATACTGATATAATGAAGAAACTACCCACTAAAATATCAAGAAGTCTACAGCCAGGCTGCCTCTGAACAAATTCAGGCCAATACCTCATTGCTCAAAGAAAAAATAAGAGATATTTCTCCTTTTCTCCCTCCTGGTCTCCCTCTTCTTTCCTTCTCTCCTCCTTCCTCCCTCCTTCCTTCTTTCCATCCATCCTTTCTTCCTCTTTGCAATGTGTCAGTGCAGGATTTCATCTTTAATGAATATTCATATGGAAGTACATTTAAATTTTTGAAGAGGAAGTTGTAGCTATTAGAAGGCTGTATACAAAGCCATTCCTAAATAACATTCTTAAACAGAGCACTTGGCAGAGAGTATGTGCTCATCCATCTTCAGCAAGGTCCACATTTCCTGAAGGAAGCATCTCAGAATCTTTGGTCCTGGGAGATGCTCCCTGAACACAGGATTCTCTTCTCAAGAAAGTTTGGGAACTATGGCGCGCTAGATTCCTCCTCTTGGACATGTGAAGTTAATATTTAAGGACTATGATTAAAAAAAAAAATGCTGCTCTCATATGCTTTTCCCCCACATTTATGAAAACATTTTTAAAAACTGCACTCAGACTTTGCTATTACGCTTATCACCATTCCACAGGAACACACTGAAAATGTCATTCAGTGTCACCCAAATGGATTCTGCAGATGACATGTAGACAAAACTACAAAACCACAAGAGAAAATACGGAGTCCGTGATGACAGTCGAGACTCTACATTTACTAATTTTGCTTAATGTATCAACCCGCCAATCAGTTAGTCTTGTCAGTGAGGTTACTAGTTTATGCAACGTGATCATTAAATAAATGAGAGTACAGAAGGTATGCTGCGTGTTGCAAAAAAAATTCACAAGGAAATTTAAAAGCAGTAAGGAATACACTGCAAAAGTATAATATTTCCAAGTACAATAATGTCACTCAAAACACACAGAATATGTAATAAAAAGGGGTGAGAGACCCTTAACTGTCCAGATTTATATAAAAATGGGCATTAAGAAAAATAAGTAATTTACTTATAGCTACAACAGAAGAATTTGGTATTATTCTGCTTATTGTGATTTTCATGGGGACATCTTTACTACAACTGAGCTTTAGCTGACATCTGTCACTCATCTTTCAGATTTACCTCTTTCCAGATAAAAGCAATTCCCAACATTCTAGAGTTGTTGTGTATATTTAATGGACTCTCACTCATTATACACCCACAACTTTGCTGTGTTTAGCTGACTGGTTTAGCTTCACATTGGAGGCATAAAGCATTTGCTAAAGGAAGGCAATAATGCAAACGAGAGGAGAAGGGGAGATGCTTCATTATCACAGAAAAGTATGTAAAGCGAATACGGAAAACAGCAGAGTGGAGGTGCTACTTTGAAATGGTGCAGGCCTCCAACAGCCCATGAGGGCTTTAATTACCCTTGTTTGAAATCATTTTATATACTCCTGAACCTAATAAAAGCGAATTTTTAAAGACTATAAACCATACCCTAACCATCTCTCAGATTTGTGTTCCCTCAGATTAAGCAGGAGTAAGGCTTATTCAATTTTCTTTTTATTTGTATTATTTGAATGTCCTTGAAGAAGAGACTTGCCACTTTGGTCTACATGCTGAAGGCACCTCCAAACCAGGCATTCCTTGAAAAGAACTTGGAAAATTTTGCCAACATTTATTTTCTGGCTTTTCTTAAGATGATGTAGCATACTTTTCTCTGTGCAATCATTAGCTGGGCCTGAGCATCACCTGCACTCTTTGGGTGCGGCTTGCAGGGGGTCACCGTCCTTCCCAGGATGCAGGGGTGCCATTGATCATTATAATATATTGTTATTTTAATGTTTCCTTCTGGGTAAAGGTACAATATCATAAACTAGCTGTGGTTTCTAAATCTGTTATCAAATGCGGGAGAACTCACAGGCAGACTACAAAGTTCACAGCACAAGAGAAAAATGAGAGTACATGATAAATCATGCTAGTATTAAGAATTATTTGTTCTTCCTCTCCATGTATGACAGGGCAGGTTTTGGCTCATTTGGTCAGCACTGGCCATATCTGCTTTGGAAATGGAATGAGGTAGAAAATTACATATATATATATCATTACATACATATATGCATATATTCATATATACATGTACACACAATATATAAAATTATACATAGATTATATATGAATTATTTAATATGTAATATAAAAAATATATATTGTGCATTAAATATCTTATATTTAATATGGATAAGTTATATATTTGTGAATAGAATGTAACATTCAATTTTCTGTGTCATTTAAACAGTATGCCCTAATTAGAACTACTTGTTTTCAAAAAAGATGTAACATGGAAAATAGTTCCTCAAGGCTACAAGAACAGGAAATAACCTTCACTATTATAAAACACTGAGGCTTTGGAGTCATTTGTTACTGCAACATAACCCAGTAAATGCTGACAGATACAGAGCAAATTTCATATAAACAATGGAAAATATGTCTCTGTGTTTAACAGGCAAAGGGTGTCTGTGTCTAATGAACTCAAAGAGGTATTAGGAAGACAGCCATGGTAAGAATTGATGCCTGGAAATGGGAAATAGGTGTGACAAAAAACTCAATGAATAAGAACTGCATTTTCTATTTTTTTAAAAAAATGCAAATAAAATAAATGATGCTGTTCAAGAGATTTAACCGTGTTGTCAGAAAAATAATTGCCCAAGCCTCAAAATCTGGCCTTCCCCATTCATTTGAATCACTGAGCTGGCCCTGCACACTCTAGTAAATCTGTGAATGAGTTCAGAGACCATCTTGCAGTCTCACTGCAAGCTGTACACATGTGCAGTTTACAGTTTCTTATCTTTAAATCCTATCATTTCAATGTTCAACATACTATATTTAATGCAGGAAAACATATTGCAAATAAAAGCACAGTCTAACCAGAAAAGTGACCCATTTTGAACCCATCCCTACAAGACTGATCTGAGTTTTACTTTAGACAGAGATCCCCCATCATCTCCCCCAGGATGCAACACTCAGACCCAGACACACAATAACCATGACAACCACAATAAACAAATTCAAAATACCCCTGCACAAGTGCCAGGCAGGAGTTGGGAGGATCAGCATCTGTGCAAACTTAACCAGGTGCTCACAGGCATCCACAAACAAACTAAAAGCAGAGTGCCTACCCTTGCTCCACACCTGGGAAGGTAGAAGAGTGTCAGGGCAGTCTGTGATGGGCAGCCTGGCACACCAGCTACTCTGCTCCTCTGCTTTGCAAGGCAGTAGGGTTAAGGAAGAAAAAATACTGTTGAGATAAGGATCCCCTGGCTTGTCAATCAGTGAGCATCACTGTTCTGCATAAACCAAGAATCCATTTCCCTTTTTGAGTTTAAAAGGTCCCACTTAATAAAATTCACCAACTAAAATATTTGAACTCTTTTACTCACTCCAGCATATATCTCTATCCTTTCAAACATTCCTTCAAAACATTTAAATATGTATGACTTAAGATACAGTGAGGCAGGGCTGGGATTGTGGCTCAGCGGTAGAGTGCTTGCCTCGCATGCATGAGGCTCTAGGTTCGATCCTCAGCACCACATACAAAGCAATAAAATAAAGACATTGTGTCCATCTACAAAAAAAAATTAAAAAAAAAAAAAAAAAAGATACAGTGAGGCTCAAAAACCACTGGAATCAACACCCCTCCCCCATCACGAATAAAGAAGCAAATTCCCAGGACAGCTGCCACACTGTGGGGACGGAATCTCTGGGAGCAGGACAATGCAATTGAAATTTTCAGAAATCCTCCAACTCAGCTTGGTGAAATGGCCACCAGAGATTGCAAAGCACTGGCCCGAAGGTACAGGACAGGGTCATGCATTTCTTTGGTTCCCAAAGGTTTTTTTTTGTTTTGCTTTTTAAAAGCACAGTTCTGCCAGAGTGACACTGGCTATACTGCCAACCTGCTTCCACTGTCCCCTTGGCACAGGGTGGACTCCATTTCCTCGTATCCTCCACTCTCTGGTGGGAACACGTAACCAGGCACCAGGCTACAGTAGGTTTAGCAACAGATTGTTGGAATCTCACTGAAAAAAACACCATGCACACGCTTCTCTTCACAGTTGAGAACCTTTAAATCCTGGTATCATTTCAAGTCCAATGTGCTAAACTTAATAAGAAAACCATGTAGTAAATAAAAGCTAGGTCCAACAAGGAAGGGGATCAATTTTGAAACTCCATTCCTACAATATTAAACTGGGTTGAACTCTACACAGTTACGCCCCCTCAGGATGCAACACACAATAACAATAACACCCACAATAAACACATTCACATGGCTCCTGGGAAAGATGCCAAGCAGGGACTGTGGTGCTCAGAAGCTTTGCAAATCTAATCAAGTGCCAATAGAGGTGCCCAGTTCCGTGTCCACAACAGGGACATTTGAGGGCATGTGGGTGATGTGTACCAGCCAGGCCTAGTCATGAAAACCATAGCTTATCTTTTTCCCTCTGCCTGCTTGATAGAGTCAGAAAGATAAATCTTGGGAGTTTCATGTCTGAGCATAAGGACATAAGTGAAAGAAGCTACAGTCTTAGGGTAGAAACCTTTAACTCAGACTTACCTGAGCAAGAAACAGCATTTGGCGTGAGCTAACAAATTTTTAGGTTTCTTAACTTGAAGCAGCTTGTGTCATCTTACTTAAAACAGAAAGTGCATAGAAATGTAACTTTAGAGCAAAGCAACCAACATTTTAGCTCTCCTCTTTGTTAGTGCACAGATTAATTTTTAGGCTCACTTAGTGGTGATACTACTATGTTTTTTGCCTAATGATAGACAACTAATATTCATCCTCATTTTTTTTTTTCTTTCTGGAGGATGTCAGAACACAAATCCTTCACTAGACCTGATTTGCACTAAATTCACAACCTGATTTTTACTTAAAGCAGAGAACGTCTGTCAAGCTCTGCCATTTTAAAGTAAATGCTTGTGGAACCTCTCTCTCTGTTGCATGAATTTCAACTCTCAAGCTTCCACATGTAATTTTTTTTTGATGGCTTAAGGCTCTGTCTGACTTCTGTCTGTGGGTGGATGGAATCAGAGGAAGGAGTACTCCGCTGTCTTTCGAGTAGGAGAAAATGATTTTCTCATCATACCATGGCAGATCATTTAGGGGATCTGAGAGTGGAATGGGAAGAAAAAGCCTGGAGTCTGGCTGCTGGGGAAAAAATACATGAGGGATCGCCAATGGCATCTCTGACCTTTTGGGAGAAGCTCACCCTTGGACTGAAGTGTGAGCAGCAATGAATGAATCCACAATTTCTTCAAATTGTCTTCCACAACCCTGACTCTCTCCAGGGCTATATGTGATGTGTTCAATGTTGACTTTAATCAAGGATATATACTGCGTTCCCAGGAAGAATGACCTTCATGACGTCCATCACACTTGCCTCCGTGCTCAAGGGTCATATTTATGATGGTAAGACGTATAACATCTTCCCCATATCAGGAGTTATTTATTGGATGCATGAACAAATTAATGCATGAATAAAATGAATGGATAGATGCATGGACAGAATGATGGATGAATGGACAGAAGGAAAGAAGGCAGGCAGGCATGGTGAATATTTTTAATTCACAGTTTCCACATTCAAGCAATTTGAGAAACTCAAGATTATTCACCTTCCTGTCCACTATGAAGTGGCTGAGCATCAATTAGGATTATCCACTACAATGACTATTTCTTTTAGAGATCTACATATATCGCAGTCATCTATAGAATAGTATTTGAGGTCAGTTGATTCAGAACATACTTTTCTCAATGCACTATTAATCCACTAATATTGTAGACTCTATAAAATGTTAATAGTCACATAAGCATCGACATACATTCAAAATACAGTTTTGCAATTGTGATATAGCATTCATTCAGTCTATGGATGAATTCTCTAACTCTGCCATTGCATATTAAACTCACTCCTACTTAGAAGCAATAGAACAGAAACAATTCCCTCAGGGACAAATGCTAATTCCTCCATAACCTCCAGTTTTAGTTTTTGCTGCTGTGTCCAAAAGACCTGACAAGAACAATTTAGAATAGGATAACTGGTTCAGGGTTTCAGGGGTTCAGCTGATGGCCGGCAGGCTCCATTGTTATGGGTCCAACGTAAGATAGAACACATCATGGTAGAGGCGTGAGGTGGAGGAAAGCTACTCAAGACATGGCAATTAGGAAGCCGAGAGCAAGCACACCACTCACCACGGACAAAGGCATACCTTCAGTGACCCACCTCATCCCACCTGCGTACAGTCACCGCTCAATTCATATCAGTGAATTAAAGCACTTATGAGGCTAAGGCTCTCATAACCCAAGCATTTCACCTCTGAACTCCTTTGCATCATTCCACAATGAGCTTTTGGAGACACCTCTTACCTAAACCATAACACCTACCAATCACCTACTTCATCTTAGCAGTGTGGCTGTATGAGAGATGCTGTGTTGTCACTTGTAGGCATGCGGCTTTGCAGAGATAAAGCCACTGGGTTTTTGGAGAAACAGTCCACCCTTGAGCACGGAGGCAAGTGTGATGGACGTCATGAAGGTCATTCTTCCTGGGAACACAGTATATATCCTTGATTTCCAAAGTTTTAAAAGAAGGCCTGTGCAGTGGCACACGCCTGTGATCCCAGCAGTTTGGAAGGCAGAGGTAGGAGGATCACAAGTTCAAAGTCAGCCTCAGCAACTTAGCAAAGCCTTAAGCAACTTAGCAAGACTATGTCTCACAAAGGGCAGGGGGGAGCTGGGGATGTGGCTCGGTGGTTAAGCACCCCTGGGTTCAGTCCCTAGTATCAAAAATAAAGTTTGAAAAAGAACTTCTGCTGTAAGTTTAACTGGATTCAAGGAAAATGGTAAGGAAGTGTAGTTTAAGGGAAACCAAGTTCCCAATACTAGGTGATGTTATAAGTATACATTACATTACCCTAGGATGTTATTGTTTGGAGTAATGACCACATTTAAAAACACTAGGCAATGTACCTCACTGCCAAGAAGAGACTCCAGTCACTAGAAACATTTTTTACAGAGATGAAAATTCTTATTTGGCACCATCTAAGCTACCTGAGATGACTTCTGTTTTTTTTTTTTGGTCTATTCATCTTGGGGAAAGAAAAAATAATAATAAAGATGTTGATAGAGAGGGTGTAAATCCCATGCCATCTGGTTATGTTGCTAATAGTTTTCACCTCGGTCACACCAGGATTTACAAAGCCATTTTTAGCACTGAGGGGCTCCAACCTCCACTACCTGCTGTTTGACATCTCATGTTCTCCTTTTCACCTCCTGAGGGTGATGTGGTTGTAGGCAGATGGCAGTCACAGGACTGAATTTTCAAGAAGATGCATGCACAGATGTGAGAAACTGGATCAGGCACCAGAGTGGCTTGTTCATTAAACTCAAGGACTGTCTTCAAAGCAAAGTGTATCCTCTACTCCAAATATATTTTACCAACCATCATTGGGTAAAATGCACTCTTTATTAAAATGTGTGTATAGAATAACATGATTAACGTATGAATTCCTAGCTAGTATCCATCATGAGGTGACCATGAACTAGTCTTGTGACCTTTTCTATAATAGGGTAATTCTTTTCATGCATTTGAATTGCTAATGATGTTGTGATGCTATCAGGAATGTTGTGATGCTATCGGGAATTGCACTATAAATAATACTAATTTGCAGTTTTCACACTATTGGTAACTGGATAATTAATGACACTATAGGTAATCTGTGTCCAGTCCCTTAAGTCTGGTGTGTCCACTCCTGGTTTTCCAACTAAGTTCAAGTATTATTTCCTCTTGCTTCTGAGAGACATGGGGTTGTTCTGCTGAGGCTGCAATGACCGGAAAGTGCCAGAAATGTGACAGAATGAATGGGAGATGAACATCCTCTCAGGTGACAACCATCTGTGTTGCTGAAGGACTATCTGCAAATACCAAGGAAAAATTCCTAAGTGTCTCCTACCATGAAATGAGTCTTCCTCTTATGGCATCAGATAGATGGCGACTACTCTTGATTCATAAAGCAGCCCAGGTGACTGCTGATTTTTTATAAAATAATCTGCATCCATGATTTAAAGGAGTATGAATACCATATGCAAATTCCCTACTTTGGGATACTTATTTAAGCTCTTTCTATGTCTATCTCCCTAATCTATTTAGGGAGAACATAGCCGAGCCTTTTTTTTTTTCCTTCTCAAGCAAAAGAACATTACAAATTTATTTCACCAAGAGAAGAGATTTTAATACAATTTTACTATGGTGAATAATAGAAAACTAGAACTCAGGAGATACCAAAAAAAAAAAAAAAAAGAGTAGTAACTGTTTACCTATTACTAAATAGTGTAGCAGTATGCTGGGTATAGGAAAATAGAAAACCAAAACCAAACACAAACAAAAATCTCCTACGTTGGTTCTAACTCCATCACCTCTAAATCCCCAAATGAGGGATTTAGGGAATTTAGGGTCCCGTGTGGGACCCTCACAACTCCCCGAGTGTTCCCTGCAAGGAGCTGCCAGAAAGTAATATGGGTAGAAGGAAGCTGTGCAGCATACACGGCGTTATCTGCAATTGAAGGGCATATAGCGCATGTAACCAGTGTTTCTTCATGCCTTTAAAAGAAATCCTACTACTCTGGATAAATCCAGGGTCTTCACCCCTGAGCTGAACCTCCAGACCATTTTTATTTTTATTTTGAGACAGAGTCTCCCTAAGTTGCTCAGGCTGGTCTCCAACTTAGTCTTCTGATTAGCAGGGATGACAGGTGTGCACTGTAGTGCCCGGCACCCCTGTTTCTATGTGTCTTGGTATTTCCATCTCATTGTGATTACAAAAACAGAAGCATGACTGCCAGGAGAAATCATAGGTTTTGCAGAAAGAAAAACAACCAGCTGTTGGTGAATCCCAGCCCTATCCGTTAGTGTCATGCAATTTCATTTCAAAATCCAAAAATCTGTTTTCGACAAAGTTTTCTGTGGACTATGATACCTAAGCCAAACTCGTTACAGACTGTGTCTGCATTCATGTTCCACCTAGGAGGGGAGACGTTGTGGGTTAAAATCATGATCCCTTTTATATTTGGGACTCTGGGGCCATCATTAAAAGAGCATCTGTATCCCTTCAGCCCTGGGACTTAGGAAGGAAAAAAAAAAAGAAGACAAGAGCTTTAGGAGATAAGAAAAATATACAAATGATATGGATACCTGAAGGTCACCAAAGAAGGAAATACATCAGGATGGAGAGCATCTGAGAAAGTGCGCCAAGCTCGTAGGGGCATGGGGAGTAGAAAGACACCCTCATTTGAAGATCTTATTTTGGTTCCGATGTGCCACATGTCATATAGGGTAGAGGGACAAGGAAGAGGAAAGGCTGAGAGGGCAGAGGGAGGTATAGGAAAATCATTATGGACTTCACACAATAGAACGGGCAGGTTAGGGTCTTGCCTCTTAGAGCAGCCTGTGGACCAGTAGTATCAGCTTCCCAGGACAGCCTATTAGAAATACAGAATCTTAGACACCACCCCAGACCCACTTGCTCAAAATGTGCATTTTCCCGGGTCCTGATTCAATTCATTTGTAATTAACGTCTCAGGAGCCATGGGCCAGAGCTGAGCTTTGGCTGAATTCAGGGGAGAGGTCTGTGAAGGTGACTTTGGGCACGGCTGATGTCTCAAGTGCTTCTGCAAACGATGGGCTTGGTATTAAAGCAAAATTGTTAACTCTGCCGTCTCCAGTCTGAAATGTCAGAAGCCAATCACCTGGGACAGGCTTGCTTTTCCTGAGGACTCCATGTCTTATCAGTTAGAAAACAGCTACAGGGTAGTTCAGAGCATTCCATCCTGGAGACATTCCTAGTCAGAAGTTGAACCTCAAGGTTCTAGTTCTTCACAGCTCTGTGATCTCCTGGAGACTACTTCCTGCTCTGAGCTCCACTTTGGAAACTCCCATACGGCGGCCCTAAACGAAAGTGGGGAGGCTTTGCGCTGAGACTCAGTGTCTGACCTCCTGTCTCAGGAATCATCTCTGAGCAGGAGATTTAGGATCAAGGCACTCAGGTGTTTTCTGTCTTGACTTCTCCAGGACTGAGCTTCTGGATTACCTTAGACCGGTACTCATCCAGGGCTTCTGTGTTCTTTAAACAAAACAAATCCCACTAGCAGATCATTTCCCAGAGGACTAGAATGCTTCTTAGATCTAAGCAGCACTCAGAGATTGAGGAGTGCTATTGCTATTGTGATCATCATCACCACCATCACCATCGTCACCATGACCCTTGCCTTTCCAGGCCTACTCAGTTAGGCAGCTACGAGAGGGAATATGACAGCTGAATAAAATATGACCATGTCTTTAGGAATCAGAAAATAACAAGTTAAAACATTTCCACCATGCAGAAGGGACCACAGAGAAATGAAGGAACATGGAGGAAACCAAGATAACACAAAATGGTCAAGACGGAAGTCAGTGCATGTCCTGTGGGACGTTGTGAGAGAACTGAACGAATCCCCACAAGGCATGAGCTCTCTCTCTGAAAGCCTTTCTTGCCTGAATTGATAAGCCCTGAGATACCATGGCAGCTGTTCCCCAACCTGACTCAAACCTTTACTTAAAGTCCCAAAGTCATTCTTGCAGGGAGGAAGCCAGGCTGATTCCAGCTGTTAGGGACAGAGCTCACTTTGATCTCAGTGTGCCTGTACCCATGCAGCTGATGCCCAGGGCATTTTGGTTGCTAGATTCTGATACCTTGGGAAATAGAGTTTCCAGTAGATTTTGAACAAAGCATTTATAACTTTCCAAATCTAAGAGAGGATTCATTTATTCATTTCACGAGTGCATTCATTGTTCAGCTATTATTTACTGACTGCCTGGATGTAATAAATGAGCTTTGTGCAATTGTACAAAGCAGCTGTTGACATAGGCCTGTCCTCCCATTGCTCATAAGACAATGTGTCAGGACCTTGGGCACAAATTGTGAGCATTCAGCATGAGGGAGATTGGATCAATGAGAATCATGTTTTTCGCATCTAAATCTGACCCTAAAGCCCTGGTACTTTCCCTGTACAATCTGGCATGGAGAAAGGTATGCTTTTGGCCCATGTTACTGGTTCTCTCTTGCATGTTCCAAGTTCTTAAGGGTGAATGTGCCATATCTGGGAAGACATCTTTCCTTCTCTACCTATCATCTAAGCAGATTGCCACAGTCACCTCATGCAAGTGCTTTAAAAGTGAAGAGACAGCCATGTGGAACTTCTAAATGGCAGAGGTAAACCAGGATATCATTACTTAGGACAGCTAGGCTTGACCAATATTCTCCAGTTTGGTGACATTAGAAAAGATTCCTCCTTGGAACCATGATTCAACTAACAGCTTTTCAAAAACACACTCATTCTGTACCTGCTTAGTCAAACAATAGGTCCCTCCTTTCCTAACAATGGGTATATCCAATAATAAAAATACTGAACTACGATCACTCAGAGTCTTAAATTGGGTGTTTCTAAAACTCTCCATGGAAAAGATTATCCAGCTGTTATTTTCTGATGTTTTGAATCAATAATATTTTAAATTATTTTGATACTTTCTAGATGTTTCTCTAGTCATTTTTATTTCTACCTAATATCTCTCTCTCTCTTTTCCCATAATAAAAAGATTCTTTTCTCCTACAAACTGTTTTTTTTTTTTTTCTCTCTCTCTCTCATTCCAATGCTTGCTAATAGGTAGACCCAGCCCTGTCCCTTAGCTGCATGGATAATTCCATGAAGAAGGCTCAATCAATGAGTCTCAGGAGCCACTGAGAAATATCTAGTCCATTAAGATCATCAGTACTAAGGATGGGAAAGAACTGAAGTTGCCAAGGGGCCACCTTTCCCACCAGAAGAAAGGTACATGAGAAAGCCGTGAACAGAGAGAAAGGAGAGTCAAGGAGAGCAGAGAACACAAATGGTCCCCGGGACTGGTTGAATCCTGGCATCTAGCAGATTGGACTCTCCAGAACAGATACGTAAAAAGAACTTGGAAGAAAAGCTGTTAATCAACTTTGGAACCCTAAGAAGCAGAATGAGGGAGACAAACTGAATTGTGATGTGGTCCATCAAGACTTAGCCATCCATGCAGGAGGTGTGCACTGAATACTTGCCATCAGAATTGCTCAGCATCAGTCATAAATCGCGGACCTGTCACATCCCCCTTATTCAGACACCAGATGCCAGCTAAAGGGGTGACACAGGTAAGCGTCTCTGTAAGGCTGAGAGCTATAGGCCATTGTTGATGCTGTGCTCCACAACAAGGATGCAAGTCCTTCTAGGGGCACAGCTCTCTGTACACCATACACACAGAGCTACTGGAGGCCACCTGAGCAGCCCAGTTATGTGAGCCAGTAAATCCCCTAATTTCTTGTCCCCAGTTACATTTATCTGCAATCAAAAGACCCCTATGCTTACCTCAAAGTTAAAGTTGCTCTGGAGCTTCAAGAATCTTGGAAAACACACACTACTATTGTGGATGAGGGACAGCCAAGATGGTGGAAATCCTATTATTTGAGCCCCAACCTGGAGGCTCCTATTGGCCCACACATTTCACATGGCCAGATAATGAAAATGGGAGATGTTTGTATTATTAGGTGAAGGGTTTGAGATTAAAATTGATAAATAAAGTAAAATAAAATCCATAGTACTTTCAAATGAATAAACCTCACTACGAAGAAGGCTTTTCTCAGTTCCATCTCTGGTCAGAATGATCTTCCCTACCTTATGCATCTGTCTGTGATTCTCATCCTCTCAATAACAGATGTGTTTATTTCTCTGAGAACAGTGATTTATACATTAATAATACCCTCTTTGTTCCCACAAGTGACCATGTTTACAAGAGTAAGCAGGAGAGGAAAATCAAACCAGCACTCCAGGCACATACTGGGAAGCTAATTAAATTATTTTCCTATGTGCTAAAGTTCATTTTCACTCTGGGTAGTGATTCTGTTTAGCTTCTGAATTTCCAGCAATACATTTCAATTTATATCCACGTCCTTTAGACCAGTGGTATTTCAATTTATACCAATGTAGCATAAAATCTGCAATTCCAGCAGCCCAATGAAAACGATGTGACTGTGCACACATATATCATACTCATGTGTACATGATACAGATATGCAGAGATCCAGGGCACATGGTCTGTGGTTGATGACATTCTCTGTGTTCTTTGCACGTACACGTATGTGAGGGACAGAAGGAGGGAGATTGCTACTAAAAATCTGCATCTGTACCATGCTCTAAACCTAATAATAATAATGGTGCAAGAATAAAGTATTATTCAGCACTGTTAGATAATCAGAATGGATTTGATCTCTCTTGCCTTTGAGACCCTGCCTTTTAGAATGTGTGAATTGAGTTTATAAACTTCTCTGGATGGACTGTCTTTTGTAGACTGTCTCACATTCTTACTCAGCTGACAGAATCTAAGGCTCCAGTTAGCAGGTTTCTCATGGCAATTTACAGAAGCAATTTACAGAGGTTACTCTCAGATGGCTGCTGCAGGCCTCGCCCTGAAACTTAACAAATAAGGAAAGCAGAAGCAGGGTGCTACTTACCACCCGAGTGTGGTGGGGGACCACAGAGGAGGACGACGCCCTGGCCTTCCCGGACTGACACCGCACTTCTCATTTTGGTTTTAAAATTTTCAAGATCTGATTCAAAAAACAAACAAAAACCAAATTTTAGAAAAAAAAGAAAAGAAAATTCAAATTTTCATTCCTACATCTTCCTGTCTTTTGGAAAACAATTTTAAAGCCTCTTCCCAAGATTCTCAAGAGGAGCATATAGGCCTTCAGGAGGAAAGGCAGGATTCTGATTTCTTTATTATGGCTTCTAGAAAACCAGTAACTCAATATGAATATACAGCCATCGACTGCATGCTACTGTGTTAGCCTCAAGACAGCACACACTATCCAAAAAGCCAAGTACGGGTGAAAATGAGAATATGATTCAAGGGAAGAAATGAGGTATCCTCCACCCAAAATATGTGAATATGATTTCCACATCTGCCTAGTGACCCACCAGGCCAGGAAGAATTTTAGCTTCCCCCTGTCATAATGATCAAACTATTCCTGAATTCCTTCCCTGAAATACTGCATCATAAACAGCCAGGTAAATTTAATTCTACCTATTGTTGTTATTATTTACAAAGAGATCTTAAAACGTTCAGTTTTGAAGTGCATGTCCTATTTGTAGCATGTCCTGAAGGGCTTTGTGGAAGCTATATATCACTGGAAAATAATTCAAATGTTAACAGTACATTAGATCAATATAATCATTTTTATTTATAGTGGTCATATGAACTTTTTATAATCCCCAGTGATATTTTTCAAGTGTTCAATAAAGTTTAAAAAATAAGAACAATCAAGGGCAAATACTATTTTTGATTTACCAGTGGTCATTTTTGAAAACATTTCATGTCTTCCAATGATAATGTAGGGCAGCAAATACTGATTCATATTTTCCACCTTAAATTATAGCAGAGAGAAATTCAATTCCTTCATTTTTCAAACATTTAAGTCCATGGGGGAAAAGGAAGAAAGATTTACTATTTCTTCAAACTCCAAACTAAAAAAAGAATACTTGCGAATTACACATTTCATATGCTCCACGATGTCACCTGCTATATTGGAGCAATTGCATTGTTAATTTGTGAAAGAACATACTCACTCCATAGCTCTTCAGGATTGACAGGCATTGCCCCAAGTGGTGACTATACTAAGAGAGGCAGAGCATGCCACTTAGAATACAACTTGGAGAACTTTGAATTTTCTTTGAAAAGCATAAAAAGCAAACTAATTATCTCCAAATTGATAAAAACATAATCTGTAGACCCATAAATATTTTAAGCACCATAAATCAGCACATCAGAGGGAAATAAGAAGGAATATGCATTTCAGTTTATTGCTATGGAAAAAATAGTATTAAATTGCTAGGTCATAATCACGGAGTACAATTCAGCAAAACTCGTAAGTGTGCCCAGTAAAGAAGTGAGGAGAGATTTGGGGGCTTATTTTAAGCAGAGGTTACTCTCAGCAGTGATAGGACATCACAGTGTCAAATCATCTTCAATCTGCAATTTTTGATGTACCAGTGTCATTTTTAGAAAACGTTTAATGTCTTCCAATGATATTTCAGGACAGCAAATACCAATTCATATTTTCCACCTTAAATTATAGCAGAGAGAAGTTCAATTTCTTCATTTTTTTCAAATATTAAGTCCACAGGGGAAAAGGAAGAAAGATTTACCACACAACGTTCTCAAAAACACAGAGGCTCATGAAGAATAACTGAGTTGGAACTGAAGAACTGGACTTCTGGAATGATCCGTAATGATTAACTAAGGAAGCCTATCATGGAAGAAGCTAGCCTATTCATGAAAAAATAATTTCCAAAGATTACATTGCTGGCAACTGAATATGGATCCTGATTGTTGTTTTCCTGCCCAAATCCTCATTGCCTTCTGGTATGGAATTTCACACTGTAGAAGTTTTGCCATCACTGATTTTTAGCTACAATGTAGGGGAACAACAACAGCACAAAAGTTCTAGATAAACCAAGAATGTTTCCTCCAAAGGTAAACATCTTTTGCCTAGGAACAAATGTTGCATGGCACAGATCTGCCCCTCAACGAGACACTTGTACTGATACACTGGAGCACAAGGGACATTGTTCAGGACACCTGATATGGCCAGCCCACAAAGCATCAGGGATGGCAAAGAAAACTAATTACAGTGGTTCCAACATGCCTGCCAGGGATTTGTTGACTGCAAAGCACTGTGATTATAGTGGATTTTTTTTTTTCCCACTATCATGCAGCATCTCCTGAATTCTTATTTTTCTCAAAGCACGGTCCACGGACCATCTGCATCATTATTATGTAGAATTCTTATTTAAAAACATGCAGATAACTGAAAAATCACTCATAAATAGTGAGTTAGGGTGCCCAGGAGTTAAATCCACAGATATGAATTTTAATAAGCTCATCATCTGCTCCTTAAACACACCAAATATCATTTTGTGGTTTCCCATTAAGACATATGAGAACCAATCCAAATTAAGTACATTAGACTGTACCTCAAATTTTTTTGCAATATATGAAACTGTCTCTGAGATGGGCAATCTGTTAAGCACCAGCTGAGCACCGAGGATGGAAGGGAAAGAGGTCACTTATTACCGAGCCTACTAAACTTCAGCCTATTGTATGCCAGGTGTTGAAGGTGTTGGCAAGGGCTTCCTTGCAAGAAGAGAAGACACTGGCTAGAGACAGGCTTAAAGTCAAGAATTGCATTTTAAATGGCTCCTTCCACAATGGTGCTTAGTACACAGAGGGATGGACACTTCACCAGGGGCAAAGGACTTCTGGAAGGGCAGGGGTTGGCCAGGGGAATGGAGGGTGAAAGTGTCAAGGAGAGGACGGTGATAACTCAAGTTCTAATCCATATTTCCTTGGTGGCGGATCCTGCTGAGCATCAGTTCATGTGCTTGTGTTCCAGCCAAGTACCCTCTGCCACGAAACAGCTGCTCACGTCCTCTGCCCACTTTCTACTTGGTTAGTATGTCTGCTTGATTTTTCACTATTTAGTTTTGAGAGGTTTCACATATTCTAGACACTTTTTAAATTTTTTTTAGTTGTAGATGGACATAAATATCTTTATTTTATTTATTATTTTTTTTATGTAGTGCTGAGGGTGGAACCCAGTGCCTCCCGCATACAAGGCAAGCGTTCTACCACTGAGCGACAACCCCAGCCCTAGACACTTTTATTTTATTGAATAAGTGGTTTGCATATATTTTCTCAGTGCAAAGCAGAGAAACAAAGGGACACAGATGTCATAGTCAATGTATATGAAGATTTTGCCTCTTTTATTGAAACACTTCGGACAGGGAAAGACATGGTGAGTATCTAAAAAGTTTCAAACCACACTAGATGTGGAACCCGAATGAAAATCAAGCTGTAGGTGGTCCAATGCTGACAAAATTGTATGAGAAGTAGTTCTGCTTTATACATCTATAAAGCATGGATTCAATAAAAAACTATAAATAAATAAATAGATGGAAGGGGAAGAGGGGGAGGGAGGAGATAAAGAAGAGGGGGAGCCCCAGAGACTGAAGTGAAGTCAGTTATACTCCATGTGGGTACTATTAAGTCCAAAAGAACCTCAACATTATATCACTATGATGTGCTAATAAAAAAATTAAATTTAAAAGGTATTTGCTGGCTAGAAACTTCTCAATTTTTTCTCTGTGCCTTATCAATTCTTACAAATACTGCTATTATTCTGAAATCTCTAATTCTCCAGAACTCTAAAACAAATGAACTTGATAAAGAGCATCTACAAAGAACTACAACTACCATCATATTTAATAGCAAAAGAATGAAAGTTTTCCCCTAGCCCCAGAAACAATGAGGATGCCCATTCTGGGCACTTGTCAACGCATAGTTTTAAAAGCTGTAACCAGTGCAATAGTAGGGGACGGGGGTCGGAAGCATGTAGTTTGGCAAGAATTAAACTACACTTCTCCAAGATGACATGATTGTCTGAACAGGAAATCAGAAGAAATCTGAAAAGAAAAAAACCTAATATTACTGAGGTAGGTCAGTCACAGGGCATATAATTTCTATATGTTAACAATGAATATGCAGAAATCAGAGTTTAAAATTCGAATCACACTACTTCCAAGGAAAATACTTGGTTCTATAAATAATAAAACAAGCAAAGGATCATCATACTAAAATTTATAACATGCTGATAAAGAAATTAAAAAAAAAACAGAGGTCTAAACAAACTGTCATCATTTGGATATGAGGTGTCCCCTCAAAGCACCTGTGTTCATGCAGCAATGTTTGTGGGTGAACTGACTGGACTGTGAGAGCTGGAACCTTATCAGTCTAGTTTGGTTTGAATGGACTGACTTGGGGTGACTGAGGGCAGGTAGGGTGTGGCTGGAGGAGGTGGGTCCCTGGGTGTGTGCTCTGGAAGGGTCCTTCTTCCTTTGGGCTCTTCTCTGTCTGTCTGTCTCTCTCATAAAGTATTTTGGTCACAACGATGCACAAGCTGACTGAAAACAGAAGAAGTGGAAAAACATCCTATATTTATAGATGATTAAATCCAACATAGCTGCCAATTCATCCTCAAGTTACGCACGTTTTAACGGAAAGCCTATTAAAATCCAAGCAGGTTGCTGTTTGAAAAAACGTCTTGTCCACACAGTCAAGCTTATTCTGAGATTTATTTGTAAAAATACTAAAAGCCATAGAAACTATAAGAGCTAAAAAAATATCCTGACTCAGAAGAATGAAGTGGGAAGACCCATTCTACCTAACATTAAGGCTTCTCAAACAGCTACAGAAATAAAAATAGCGGCCTTGGTGGTTGGAGAGATACGTAATGTAGATTTATGCAGCAAGACGGAAAATGCAGACATAAACCTACACAAACAGGTCAAACTGATTTTTGGAAGAGCAACTTGTCAATATAAATGCTGCAGGAGAAACTGCACAGTCACAGGTTAAAAAAAAAAAAAAAGAACTTTGACCTAAATGTCACTTGTATACACAAAGTAACTCAATATTGATCATGCACTTCAATGTAAAATATGAAAGTACAGAACTTTACGGGATTTTAGAACATAAGATAGAACATCTTTGGCATTTAGAAACTCGTAGAGTTTTATATGTGAAACCAAAGGCATCGCTTATAGAAACAGATTAGTAAACTGGAGCTCAACAAAACAAACAGCTTTTTCTCGGTGAAAACTCCACATGAAGAGGATAAAAGGTAAGCTAGAGACTGGGAGAAAATATTTAAAAACCAGCTGTTCAGTAAAGAAATAATATCTAGAATAAGCGAAGCCTCTCAAAACTCCATAGCGAAATCCACTGCGGTAGAGTCACAGCTGCACATAGCATCACCTCCTCAGTTTTATCCCACAGTTCCTCCCTTTTCCCATGCATCCTTCCTGCCTCTCCACCCTCTTACTCTGCTCCACTGATCTCCCTTCTGTTTCCATGGAGTTGCCTCACCCCATTTTTTCGCTTATTTTGGTCTAGCTTACACACATGACAGAAAACAGTTGACCTTTGAGTTTCTGAGTCTGTCTTATTTCACTTAGCATAATGTTCTCCAGTTCCATACACTCACCAGCAAATGCCATGATTTCATTTTCTTTTGTTAGGGCTGAGTAAAGCTCTATTGTGCATATAAACCACATTTTCTTAATCCCTTCATCTATAGGTAGGCACCTGGGCTGGTTCCATAGCCTTGCTATTGTGGATTGTGCTATTATAAACATGGATGTGGCTGCGTCCCTAGAGGATGCGCACTTCATTCTTACGGATGAATGCCAAGGAGTAAGACAGTGGGGTCATATGGTGGCTCTGTGTCAAGTCTTTTGAGGAATCTCTACACTGCTTTCCAAAGTGGTTGTAGTAGTCCCATCAACAATGTATGAGCATATATTTCCCTCCACATCTTCACCACCATTTATTATTTGTATTCTTGATGACTGTCATTCTAGCATGAGATGAAATCTCAATGTAATTTTGATTTGAATTTCCCTGATGGCTAGGGATGTTGAGCATTTATTTTTCATATATTTGTTGGCCATTCGTATTCTTTTGAAAAGTATCTCAACCATTCTTTTGCCTATTTATTGATTGGAGTCTTTTTTTTTTCGGTGCTAAGGTTTTTGAGTTCTGTTTATATTCTGGATATTAATTCCCTGTCAGAGGAGCAGCTGATAAAGACCTTCTCCCATTCCATAGGCACCCTTTACTCTCATTTTTTATTTGTTGTGCAGATTTTCAATTTAATGCCATCCCAGATTTTATTTCCTGCAAGCATGATTATGTAAAATTGAAACTACACAGGTATGTATGTGTGTGTGACGACGATGCACTAATAAAAACATTACAAAAAGAAATAAAGACATAAATCCCCATGGGTGGGGTTGTAGCTCAGTGGTACTGTGCTCACCTAGCACGTGTGAAGCACTGGGTTCGATTCTCAGCACCATATAAAAAATTTAAAAAATAAAATAAAGGTATTGTATCCATCTACAACTTAAAAAAAAAGGTTTTTTTAAAAAAGCATAAATCTCCAGAGAGGACAATGTCTTTTCTGGTTATGTTCAATGAGAAACACATGGCCACGCGGAAATATGATGGGACGAAGTGGTGTTATCTAAAGGTAATAAACTCGGGAGATTCACCACGGCCTGTTTTTTCATATGTTTGTTTGGTTTTGATTCTGAGATTCTTCTTTGTCTCTCCATGCAGCATCATTTCTTCCTGATTTGGGGGAAGGCTTCCCTAGAATGAGGGTTCCCAAGGAGAAGGTGAGAGAGTGAAGCTTTAGGTTTCCTGGCTGGTTGGAGGGGATAGGACTTCTAGTTCACCTGCACAGCTTGGGGAAGAGGATTTCTGGTTTCTTTGACTCACTTCAGGGGACAGAAATGGGGTGGGAGACAGGAGGTCAAAGAAGCTCAGAGAGACCCGGTTCCTGAAGCCCTTCCAATGTCCTTTGGTTCAAAGTACTCTGGTCAGGTGCGGTGGCGCATGCCTGTCAACCCAGCGGCTCCAGAAGCTGGGACGGGAGGATTGTGAGTTCAAAGCCAGCCTCAGCAACGGCGAGGCACTAAGCAACTCAGTGAGACCCTGTCTCTACATAAAACACAAAATAGGGCTGAGGATGTGGCTCAGTGGTTGAGTGCCCCCGAGTTCAATCCCTGGTACCAAAAAAAGAAAGAAAGCACTCTGCATGCTAGGGCACCATGGCATGTCCTTTGAGGTATTTTGATATCAGTCAATACGTTTTGACAATTTCCCCAACAATATTCAGAAGTCATGTGTTTTAATACCCTAGGATGTATACTCCTGAATGCACGATTATCATGGAACATAAGGAACAGCCTGTTGGTTTTCCTATTTACATAAAATGTCACATCATCTTATCATAAAAGGCTCCACTATATTAACAGCTTTGTTTGACAAGTGCACATTGCATTTTTCATGTTTCTGTAGAGAACAAAATAAAAATGTACTACCCCCACAGGTTTAACCTCACATGCGTATGTATCAGGTCTCCATGAATGTTTTTGATGTGAGGAGATAAGATACTAATGTTTCAAGTAAATGAATCTCAAAATAGAACCAAAATATGTCAAGTAAAGAAGTCTTACAATAAAGGAAAAAGAATACAGAGTCATTCAAATGGTTTAAAATACTACAGGCCTCAGTTACACAAAAGGTATGTCTTTGAAAATAGGAAGAAATTCAGCAGAAGAGAGGAGGAGAGGATAGGAATGAGAGGACAGGAAGGGGAAGAAAGAGAGAAGGGAAAAGGGAGGCACAGAGGAATAAAACTGACCAAATTATGTTTTGTGCAAGTATGAATCTATCACAATGAATCCCCATATTATGCATAATTACAGCATACCAATAAAAAGTCAATTAAAAAAAAAAACCTCAGTAGTGTAACACATACTACCCAATTGGAAAATGGCAAAAGATGTGAACAGAAATTTCACTGTAGAGGACACAAGTATGTGAAGAGATTTTCAATGTTGTGAGGCATTGGAGGAATACAAAAGAAAACCGTAATGAATTATCATTACACATCTCCCCAAATAGCTAATGTTAAAAATAGTGATATCACCAAGTCCTGCAGAGGAGGGGGAGAAAGTGAACCACTCAGATATCGCTTACGTGAGGATAAAATGCTAGAGGTGCTCTGGAAACCAATTTGGAAGTCTCTTAAAGAAGGAACCACATAACTACAAAGGACCCAGAAATTGCACATTTGGGAATTTATTCCAGGGAAATGAAAATACATTTTCACTTGAGAACCTATATACAAACATCCACACAGCTTGTAATAGCCCCAACAACAACCCAGATGTCCTTCAGTGGGTGAATGACCAAACAGAGGTACCTACACACCATGGAACACACTCAGCAATAAAAAGGAATGAGCTACCGACACAGTCCACCCTTGGAATGAACAGAGAGGGTAGTAACTAGTGGATTACTACTCAGTAATAAAGAGCAATGAAGTATCCATACACTCCACCCCCTGAAATGAAGAGAAAGATTAGCAACTACTAATCTGTCTTCTATTTCTGAAATTTGGGAAGTAGATATCTGTAGGATCACTGGGTGGCCAGTATTCAGGGAAGGTGGAAGCAGGAGGTTGGACAGTCATCGAAGGGTGCAAGGGGGAGCCTGTGGAATGGAGCTGCTCTCCACCTTGACCGTGATGCTATTCAACAAGCGGTGCTGAGAAAACTGGAAATCCATATGTAGCAAAATGAAACTAAACCCCTATCTCTCATCATGCATAATAAAACTCAACTCAAAGTGGATCAAGGACCTAGGAATTAGACCAGAGACCCTGCAATTAATACAGGAAAAAGTAGACCCAAATCTCCATCATGTTGCATTAGGCCTCGACTTCCTTAACAGACTCCTAAAGAGCAAGAAATAAAAACAAGATTCAAATAATGGGATGGATTCAAACTAAAAAGCTTCTTCTCAGCAAAAGAAACAATCAATGAGGTGAAGAGAGCGCCTACAAACACCTTCTTGGATCAGATTTTTGCCACACGCACATCAGATAGAGCACTAATCCCCAGGATATATAAAGAATTCAAAAAATTTAACACCAAAACAAAGCAACCTAATCAATAAATAGACTAAAAAACTGAACAGACACTTCTTAGAAGACATACAATTGATCAACAAATACATGAAAAAATGTTCAACATCTCTAGCAATTAGAGTAATGAAAATCAAAAGTACTCTAAGATTTTATCTCACATCAGTCAGAATGGCAGTTATCAAGAATACAAACAACAATAAGCGTTGGCAAGGATGTGGGGGAAAAGGCATGCTTAATACATTGCTGGTGGGACTGCAAATTGGTACAACCACTCTGGAAAGCGGTATGGAGATTCCTTAGAAAACTTGGAATGGAACCACCATCTGACCCAGCTATCCCACTCCTCAGTCTATACCCAAAGGACTTAAAAACAGCAGACTACAGTGACACAGCCACTTCAATATTTATAGCAGCTCAATTCACAATAGCTAAACTGTGGAACTAAACTAGATGCCCTTCGATAGATGAATGGATGGAAAAACTGTGGTATATATACACAACAGAATATTACCCAGCAATAAAAGAGAATAATATCATGGCATTTGCAGGTAAATGGATGGAGTTGGAGAACATCATGCTAAGTGAAGGAAGCCAAACCCAAAAAAACCAATGGCTGAATGTTCTGTCTGATAAGTGAATGCTGATCCATAATGGGGGCAGGCATGGGGAAAATGGAGGAACTTTGGGCAAAGGGAAGGGTGAGGAGGGAAGGGGACATGGGGACAGGAAAGATGGTGGAATGAGACGGTTGTCCTAGGTACATGCATGGCTGCACATGTGGTGTGACTCTACATCATGCACAACTACAGAGATAAAAGTTGTGCTCCACTTGTGTACAATGAATCAAAACACATCGTCATGTGTACCTAATTAGAACAAATAAATATAAAAAGAAGGGGCAGAATCTACCAAGCAGCCCCCAGAGGAGTGAGCAGAGCCCCAAGGCACGTGTTCTAACTCTGACTGCATCTACATCTGTGCATTTCCAATATTGAGCCAGATTTTCTACTGGACACTCTAACACTTCACTTTTAGGGAGCACGGCCACAGGGCCCCCCCAACGCAAACAGAGGGGGGACGTGCCTGAGTCTGCTGTCCTCCGACATGCATATGCTCACAGTTTCTACATCTTGTCAGTGTAGGGTTCTTATGTAGGGTTCCCAATAAGTCAGTTTTGGGAAACCTGTGGTAAAGGCAAGCTAAATAAGTTTCATTAAACAGGAAAATTCAGAGACCTTAATAGAAAGCAGGCACTGATAAGGTCTGCTCAAGTGGGAGGGATATTACAGAGGGTCCTAAACATAACTGATAAAATTCTTCCATGTGGAGCATTGGATGGGAAGCTGTGGCAAAGGCTGTATTTATTTGCAACTGGCAAATAAATGTTTTAAAAATCTGGTAATAAGAGACTGCATAGTAAAACAAACCATTTTCCACCTAAAAGGATTAAAATGAAACCTAAGAGTGACCCTATGCCAGGAATTGCAGCCAGAAGACTAAATGCGCCTATTAAAATTGAAAAATTCAGACCTCTTTGTGAAAATACCTACTGATCACCTATAATCAGAGAATGAAGAGCTAATGAAATCATTACCACTGAAAATTACATGTGGGCTTTACTTCTCATCCAACACAATCATGTTTGATCCTTTAAGGGGAAGTGCTACCTTTTCAATTAAAATGCACAATATTACCCAGGGATAAGCCACACACAGATGTAGGTGATGTCATGGTCTTCCGTATGTAAGGCCTTAAATGTCTTGAATGTTGATGGACTTCAAGATTGGTAGTTACCCAGTTAAATCATTATCCAAGCAGTGGCACCGATAAGACTCCCTTAGAAAGAATTAGGTCATTGCCATTTATATAATAGCTTGGCTGGGTCATGCAAAAGCTAAAAGAAACCCTCAATGAACATCCCCTAAAATCAATAAAATCAGGACGGTAAAGTTTTCACCTTAATCTTTCTAGTATCAGATGCTACAAATGAAAAATAATCTCCTACAACAGTTCAGTCTTAGGACCAGTGGTAAATTTCCAATTACTTGGCCAATCTTATTAAAGCATGCCTCCAGCAAAAGGAAACAAATCCAATTCACTGACCACAAGCATTCTTAGTATCTTCTAGCAGTGGTGGAATGCCCCTAGGTTCAATTCCAAGAACAGACACCCCCCAAAAGTTTTAAGAATCTTACTTGAAAGATGGAGTCTGGAGTTTTAGAATAGTTATACGCAGGTCACCAACACCAACAGTAGAAGGTTTACATTAGAGTCAATAATCCCCTCATACTTTCCTGATATTTTCCCATGTCAACTTTTGTGGAACCCTCCACCTGCACTACACCTGGACCACCAAAAATGTCTACTGAAAACAATTTTTTTTTAAACTTAGGAGCTGGCCTTTTCAGAAGTTATACAAAAGGTGTATACTGTAAGTCTCTAAGCATAGACTAAAATATTTCATAATTTTCTAAGATTATTTAGGAAATAGAAAAGTACCAAAGAAGATGTCAACATCCTTAGGAGTACTGTTTTTGATGTTGTTTTCTTTTTCTTTTCCTTTTTATGTTGTTGTTTTGGTTTGGTTGGTCCCCCCCCTCCCACCCCCATTGGAGCATTACAGTTTACAGAGTGGTTGGATTCATTTTGACAAATTCATACGTGCCTGGAGTTTGATTTACTCCATTACAAACCCTTTCCCCTGCCACTACCTTTTCCCTGCCAGATCTCCTTCCTTTACACTCTACTGATCTTTCTTTCAGTCATTTGTTTGTTTATATTTGATTGACACATACACAGAGGTGGAATTCACGATGGTATATCTGCATATGCACAGAGTGATTGTCTTAAATTCATTCTGCATTTCCTCTTCTTCCTCATCCTTCCTCCTTCCCTCTTGATCACCTTCTGCTCCACTGATCTTCCCTACATCTTTATGACGTCTGACTGCCCCCACTCCGTTTTTCCCTTATTTTATTCTAGCTTCTATATATGAGAGGAAACATTCAACCCTTGATTTTCTGAGTTTGGCTCACTTCACTTAGGGTGATGTTCTCCATTTAAATATAACTTGAGGAAATGCAGCAGAAGGGGTGAACTCTAAGCAGCACATCATACAGGATCTTTCCAGAGTTCACCTTCAACTCCATGTCCTCATCACCCTGCTCTGAACATCAGTGTCCTCTCAAAATTCATACACTGGAACTGAATCCCCAATGATATGGTTTTAAGAGGTAAAGCATCTGGCAGGTGCTTGTCATAGTGGATTAGCATCAGTGGAGCCCTCATGATAGGATGAGTGCCCTTATAAAAGAGATCAAGAGGTCTGTTGGAAGAAGGCACTATCTTTGAAGAAGAGAGTGAGTCTTTAGCAGGTGCTACATCTGCAGGTGTTACCATCTTGGACATCACAGCCTGCACATTCACAAGAAATAAATCTGTGGTGTTTATGAATTACCCAATCTAAAGGATTCTGTTGTAGCAGACTGAACAAACGAGCACAATTCCATTGCTCGGCACCCCGAATTCTCAGCCACATAAATTAAAGCCATCAACTAACAACTTGGGTTTCCCCAAACACAAAATGTGAGTCCAAGTCCATGTCAAGCACACGGAATCCCTGCTCCTTCGTGGACGTAGTGTGCTTTCACTCATCTTCAAAACCAGCTTTGGCCACATCCTTGACACCTTCCATCTTTCACCACTGTACTTTGCACACTTTCCTATGTTCCCAGCTGGGGATGTCACTGCCATCTGCGCATCTCCAGACTACTGTTCATTTCTTGGCACTGAGTACGTCATCAATGGAAGTTTGAAATGAGTGCGATCGTCTGGGCATCCATGATCTCATTCGCTTTGGGTTTTCCGTGGCGGGTCTCCCTGTTGAAGGTCAATTCTTCATGTCTGTTGCAGATTGTCTGCCTTTCTACTAGTGAGGCACCGGAAAACAGCACAGCAATGGTAGCACAGGTAACCTCTGCCTTGAGCTGAGATGATACCGATCTTCATGACGCGAGATGTGTTACCTGATCACTCCTGCTTTCCACCTACAAAGTGGGGATACTACCTGCCCTCTGGACTTTATAGGGATTTCTTAGAAAGGATCCTTAGCATCCCAGATCTGAAACCCTCCTGAAAAAAGAGGCAAGTGTTTAAGTGCAAGGTGGAGGGTGAATCCATCATGATGGGAGAAGAAACGCTTTGCTTCTTTGACTTTCTGGTTTCATGACTCTGTTTTCAGTCTCTTTCACCTCTCCTTCACATTGGTTTGTTTTGTTTTCTGAGACTGAGTCTCCATATGTTACCCAGGATGGTCTGGAGCTCCCAGGTCTAAGCAAACCTTGAGCCTTAGCCTCCTGAGGAACTGGAACTAAAGGCTCACACCACTGTGCCCAGCTCTGCTTCACCATTTTGATATAGGCACACATTTTTCCATCTTAAAAACACAACATACCTTCCACTGATCTTTACACTCAACATTTCTTAAGCATCCCCAAGCCCAGATACATGATTGTCTCTGTTCCCTTCTACTTTTTAACTTGACTTGTACTCAAGTCTGTCATCTGGAATCAGACAAGAGATATAATCCCAATCTGACACTCTTCAGCTATGTGATCTAGGGCAGATAACTTCACTTGTTGATCCACAGTTCTCCCAACCTCTAAATTAAGGATAAAACTACCAATTATTTCTGCTATTATTGTGAAGAAGAAATAACTTATGCAAATTACTTTAAATAGTACCTAATATATACATGCTCAATAAGTAAGAGTCGCTATTATTTTTCCTTACATTTTTCTTGAAACTTCACCAAGTATACAATTTTACCACCATGTCTCTGTCAATGATGTATCCATTAACATTTTAATTGAAAATATGCATCTTCTGAATCCTTCTAGATGTTCTTGGAATGCCTAATTGCCATCTCACATTCAGCAGTGCATTTCTGTCGCCTCCAATGACCCCTGTAATTCAATTGTTCTTCTAACTTACATATTTCTGTTATTTTCTCCAAGGCCACCATGTCCAATTCCTCACTTATTTTACATTCACTCAGTTAATTAAATTTGATCATGTTAATCGCTCTGCCAATTCCAGCCTCCCTCTTCCCTTTTCTAATTTCTTACTACTTCCATATTAATTTCACTAGAATTATTTCATTCAGCATGTATTAAGCATATGGCCCCAGCTCACCTTTCATAATTTAGCATTCCTGGTGTCGTAAGAATACACTTCTTCAGCATTAACAAAATGAATATGTGAAAGAATAAGAGATAGTTGGATTTGCTAGGCATTCTGATGAAATTATCTAGAATTTATCTCATCTAATTTTCAAAAAATTTCTATTATGAAGGTATTATCTTTCCATTTTCCAGAGCACTGTGGCTAGAAGATCTTACAGAAGTTGCAGGAGGTGATCCAGTGAGTGGTGGAGCTAACTTACACCCAGTTGCTTTGATTTAAAGTCCAGTTCTTTTTGTGTTTATACGATTGTGTTAGTCAGCTTGCCATTGCTATGACCAAAATACCTGACAACAACAACTTAGAGGTTAGAGGATGAAAAGTTTATTTGAGGCTCACATCAAAGGTCTCAGTCCATGGTTGGCCAATTCCATTGCTCAGGGGCAGAGGTGAGGCAGAATAACATGGTGGACAGGTGTACGGAGGACAGTTGTTCACTTAAGGTCAACCAGGAAGGAGAGAGAGAGAGACAGAGAGCGAGAGCAAGTGAGCACACGCACACTCCACTTGCCAGGGACAAAATATAAACCCTAAAGACATGTCCCCACTGAAATAGTACCTCTAGCCACATCCTACCTGCCTACAGTTACCAGTATGATAGTTCTTTAAAATTATTAATCCAGCAAATGGATTAATGCACTGAGTTCTCTCTCTCATGATATAATCATGTCACCTCTGAATATTCCTACATTGTCTCACACATGACATTGCAGGGGACACCTCTTTCTCAACCATAACCACTATGAAATCAGTCCACTGAAGCTCTGAGCTGGTCTCCCCACCTTGCTTCTTAACCTCCCATCCCATCCATCTATCTTTAACCCACAGAACTGAGTTCAGGGTGTGTCATAAAATACATCCTCAGTTTTCAACACTTGCTAAAAATAATCCAAATTCATACCCCACTGCCTAGATGATAAACTTTGCATTCCCGTTCTAATATTAATTCAACCACTCACCAGCTGTGTACATCAAATATATACTCAGGTTCCAGGTACTTGCCCAAGAAAGCATGGCTCTCACCTTGAGTGTTTCCAAGTCGAGGACTTTGTTTATGCCCTCCCTCCTCTTCTCTCAACTAAGGTTGAGTATACTTATTTCCAAGGTCTAGTTCAAAATAATCTTCCTATGTGAAGGAATAACATCCTGAACATTCTGCATTCACACCATCATTGCATTTTAGGTTGGTCTGCTCAACAACACTAAGGGTGGGGGCTGGGACCGCCCCCATCTCTTCATGTGGACTTGAGCAGACCCCCTGCTAAGCCTGCCCAGTATCCCTGGCCTCAGCCTAATCAGCTTACCCACTCCCACTAGAACACTCTCTGTTGCTTTTGGTAGGTACTCTCTAGCTAGCATACCCTATGCCTTCATTTATTATGTATTTATTATGCTGGTAACATTATCACTGAAATTAAGTTACTAGAGCAATACCAGAATAGGTGATGGAATGTGGATTTGAAAAGAAAAGGATCTGTTTATATAAAAACAAATTTAGAGGCTTTTGAAAAACTCAATGAAGGAAATTCACCCTTGCTTTCTTCAAACCTAATGTTAAAATAAATGGAATAGAGTGAGCATACAACATAAAAGCTTGGAGAAAACTATTTTTTTTTAAAAAAACACCTTATTTATTCTATTTCTGCACACAGACAATATCAGAAATATTTTTTAAATTATCACTCAAATGCAAAGAAAAACAATAATTGGGAATTGTGGAAAAGTCATAATGGGTATAGTTTATACAAACAACAGAATTAGCTTGTACTGTCTGACCTTTATTCAGGAGAGCATGCTTGGCACAGTAAAAGCAAACAGAAACAAACAAAACCAAGACACATACAGTTGTATATTCAGAGCAGTATTTAAAGCTATCCCTGTTGTGAAAGAATTTTTTGAAAAAAAATCTAATTATTGTTCTGAGTCCAACAAATAAGAAAGCCCTCTGTCGTCAGCAAAGAGTAAATGCTGGCTCACGAAATCAAACCAGAGATTGAGCAATACTTTAAGCTGCTGCTCTTGACAGGTCTGCTCTGGTAATGAACCTCCCGTAAGAAAAACAAAACAAAACAAAATCCCCATAGGATTGTGAATGCTAATCTCTCTTATAATACCAAAATTTAAAACATGAACAGTTAAGGTAAAATGCATAGTAAAATAAATCATTACTTTCTGAAAGATGTTTCTTCTCCTACTTCACATACAAAAGAAAAGTTCCAGTTTTGTCATCAAAACCATATTTTTTCCTCCATTTTTCTGGGCAAAAGTAGGAACCATTTTCCATTTCTTTGAAACAAAGATCTCCAGGCACAGGTAATGTTTGAGGTAATTCATAAAATCTCTGCGAAAGCTACATTTTAAAAGTTAGTGGTGCACACCTATAATCCCAGCACCTCAGGAGGCTGAGGCAGGAGGATTTCAAATTGGAGGACAGCCTCAGCAACTTAGTAAGAGCTTGTATCAAAAAAAAAAAAAGGACTGCAGATATGGCTCAGTAGTCAAGTGCCCCTAGAGTAAATCCCCTGTAGCAACAAATAAAGTAAAATAAAATAAAAGTCAGTTTAATTTTTATGGGTAACAGGAAAGACTAATATCCTTGCACAAAACATTATCAAGTAAAGTAGTAAAGAGAGCTACAGTTTAAAGACTTCTGAAGAAAGACATGTTTCTAAAACTGATCACATTTCTGTGATCACACAGTAGGATACAAAGAAAAGTGTAATGACTGGTTCTTTAGAGATTATGTGGCCCTTTCACTTAGTATCTCCCGCTTACCATTTTGGAAATAAAGAAGTCATATAAAATGACAATATTCTGAAGTGGGAACCAATCATACCATTTCAGTGCAGTTATCTTAATTATAGTCTCAAACATCTTTAAAAAGCTTTTTTACTAGACTAGATTAAAATGGCTTTTGATGATGTCTTGATCAAAGAATTTGAAGTTAGACAGGAGTCAGGGTGAGATGCACCATAAAATCTAGCTTTATGATTTTATACAAATTTCTCAGATTCTTTATATCAGATTTTTTTATTAAAATGATGCAGATATTTTAACCCTGTTGGGAACCAGCTGAGAGAATTATATGAGGAAATAAAAATGGGAAATTCTCAGAATACATTAGAGGATCACTAAATATTAGTGGGCAGCTTCACCTCTCCAGGCAGGGATAAGCCCCATCTCCGCCTGGCCATATCTGTCCAGATCTGTTATTAAAGCCCAGCTAAAATAAATTTATTTTTCTCCTGTGAAGTCTGCAACAATGTTTTACTCAGCTTTTCAACCACTGTGACCAAAAGACCAGAGAGGAACAGTGAGAGGAGGAAAAGTTCATTTGGACTTCATGGTTTCAGAGGTCTCAGTCCACAGACAGCCAACTCCACAGCTCTCTGCCCAAGGTCAGGCAGAACATCATGGTGGAAAAGTGTCGTGGAATAAAGCACATCAGAATGTGGCCACCAGGAAACAGAGGGACTAAGCTCAGCTTGCCAAGGACAAAATATAAACCCTAAAGGCATGCTTCTGTGATCTACCTCCTCTAGCCACTCCTACCTGCCTAGTTACCACCTGTTTAATCCACCAAGTGGATTAATGCACTGATTAAGCTAAAGCTCTCAGAACCCAATCATATCACCTGTAAACTTCCTTGCACTATCTCACACATGAGCCTTTGGGGGATACTTCATATCTAAACCATAACAATCAACACCACCAATTTATCTGTATTGATCTTCTTACATTTTAATAGCATGTCTCTCTCTTTCCAAGAACACCAAATTTCTGTTCCTTCCCTCCTGCAGTAAGTACAGTAGTTGCTAAACAGTATTTGTTGAATTCAAAATGTGAAGCAAGTTTTAAAGCTCCTGATGTTTGCCATCTGTGGCTGAGTGTCTCAATCACCGAGACCAACAGAAATTTCATGGAAGAGTTGACTGTCATTCACACGTGATGTTAACAATGCCTAGAAGATGGCAGAGTTTAAACTTATTTTTAATCCATCACAGAAATAATAAAACTGAAAATAAATTAGGATAATTTGGTAATTCCCCAAAAAAAGTAAGTCAAACACAGAGTCCTTACCATCCCCTGATGGTAGTTTTGTTTTTGTTTTTGTTTTTGTTTTTGTTTTTGATTTTTTTTTTAATGCTTTGCTCTGTGGCACTTTTCCACACTAAATGGCATAACTGGTGAGGATCCCATAGGCTGATGTTGAAAAAGTTCCTTATTTTAAGAGGCTAACCCAAATAGGTCTGTTTTTCTCTTTAATTATATGATCACTTCATATCTCAAAATTTCATTGAAATAAGAGGGAGAGGGACATCAAAGATTATTTTATGAAATAATAATCTGAAAGAGAAAACTTCTCTAATTGTAGCAAAATAGGATGACATTTTCAAGGATCGATTATGACATGAATGTATAGTGAGCACCTAGCATTGCATGCATGTTATCTTATGATGTTCAAAAAAAAAGAAAATACTGTGAGAAAGGCAAGCCAGATATTGTTATTCCCTATTTTTACATGATCCAATCAGGGGCAAGAGAGGGAAGATCTCGGTAATGTCACCCTCCTGGTAGTTTGACAACCAGGCGGATGGCACATTCTCTGACTTCTAAGATGGGAAAGAAGCATCAGCATACTCAGACCAAGGTTTAAGCTTCTGCCTCCTTTTCCATCTTGGAAACTTTACCTAAGAAAGTGTGAGTGGGTGGTACAGGTCCTATTGGGAAGTCATACGTAGGTATGTTTCTTCTTTCAATCCTGCAGTTGTCAATCAACAAGTCTTGCTTTGTGCTCCCACGGCGAGTGACGGGCATGCATCTTGCCCTTCTGAATCTGGCCAGCTGGTTTCCTGTCCACCTGGTGCATGGTTTCCTTTCTCAACAACCAGGGCTAACACATGTCCAAGGCCCCCTTGATTTGATCTAAAGAGCCAACACAATGGTCAACGAGAGACCTTTCAGAACATACGCAACAACATACTTCAACATAACGGGCTCTCACTTCCACCGCCCTGTGTATCTTCAAGTTTCTTCCAAGTCATTACATAGTATTACAGAAGGTACTTATTGTTTATTAATTTAGTACCCACTTCCACCACTAGAATATAAGCCTCATAAGACCATAAACATTTTTCTGAATCACACAGAACAGTATTTTGTGTGTATTTATACATGAACAGATTAATTATAAGGCCATTTCAATAAGAGATTTCATTTGTTTGCAATCCTACATTAACACACCCCCCCCCCCCCACACACACACATACACACAAACCTATGTCCACTGGCAGGAGACAGATAACTTCTTAGATGACCACCCCGTGTTCTTGATTTCTGCTCTTCTGCTGTGGATCTCTTAAACATTAGCTTAAAGCTTACAAAGCTAAGAACTGAAAGACAGGACTCTCACAGAATGTAAAACTGTGGGATGGAGCAAAACACACGTATACCCCTGACTTCAACACTGAGGCATAGCGACTGTGTCACAGATCTCAATTTCAAAATTTTATAAACAGTCAGATGTATGTAATTTATAATTTACAGGGAATAATTGAAATGACATTTTTGTTTGACTTCTTGCTATTTTCATGAAGTAAGCTTTAAAAACATTTAAGCTACAAACCCCCCAAAAAACCCCACCTAATATTAAGATGTTTAAGAAAATAAAGTAATATATTTTGTCACTGAAACACCATTTCCTAATATAAACTAGAGCATAATAGATGGGTATAAATATTATGATAGCCTGCTAGTTGCCATGGAAACATCACTATCAGTATACTTGTGAATATGCAATTGCCTCTGTTTCTCTGGCTAAGCAAACAAGCACAGATTCATACTGCTTATTTTCCTTATAAGTTATTTCCAAAATGCAGAATAAGAAAAGACAAGAGTGCAATTTTGTACTTCAGAAATGCATTATACACAATACTAGGTGACACGTGGATCCATTAGTCTAGCAGAACCCCCACTTCGTACTTAAGGAACCCTTAGAAAGGGTTTCTTTACATTTTTAAAGCACAAAAATGTATACAAATTAGAAAGCAATCAGGGCAACTGTGTGCTGATGTAGAAGGTAAAATGAAATAAAAACAGGGCAGATCTAAGTATATTTTTGTTGGAATAAATGTGCCAGCTTATTAAATGGGGTGCATTATTCTTTTGGGTTTGCTTGTTTATGGGAGATGTCAGAAATCACGCAACTGGAGAAAAACACTTCATCAATCCTATAATGTTGCTCTTAAAATAAATTTTCTTTTGCAGTTAGACATGATAAATCAGATGACTATTATCATTGGAAATACTTCCCCACAGGTATGCCTTCTATAAGCTGGACTTTAAACACTGAGGTCTCTGGATCCCTATTGTTCTGGATTTCATTTTGTGTATAAGTTGCATAATAAGGTCTGAGGTTTGGGCTAAGCATTTTAGATGGAAAGAGGGTTTCCCCATTTGGCCCAAGCTGGCCTTCTGAAATGTCCTCTTGATAAACAAAAATCTCATCTTTCCATGACAAGGTAGCCTTGTGAAAACACACACGCACACACCCCCCAGTCCAGGTACTCAGAGCTATTTGTACTCAGAATGTCCACCACCAAGAACCAGTCTTCTCTGCTGGGTAAAGACACCTAATTTCTTTCTCTCTTTCTAGCTAAAGGAACATCACTGAGCCCGTCAAGCCTTCTTGAACTTTCACAGTGTCTGATTCTGGGAATATTCTTTCTTCCTCATTTCTATCTGTTCTGTTTAAACATTTTTTTTCTTTCATAAAACATCTTTGGTTCAAGACCATCTTCTCCCAAACTAAAGAAATAATTATTTCCCTTTAAGCTTTTCATTTCTCCCTTATCAAAATGTCCACACATAAGCCGGGCACGGTGGCTCACGCCTGTAATCCCAGCACTTAGGGAGGCTGAGACAGGAGAATCGCGAGTTCAAAGCCAGCCTCAGCAAGGGCGAGGCGCTAAGCAACTCAGTGAGACCCTGTCTCTACATAAAACACAAAATAGGGCTGGGGATGTGGCTCAGTGGTCGAGTGCCCCTGAGTTCAGTCTCCAGTACCAA
>PVHX01001339.1:0-62543 GCA_004024805.1 Geosciurus inauris | reverse complement strand
TGTCCACACATAAAACCAACACCTACTTTTATCTCTTAGAGGCATTTCTAAAATTCTTCTCTTCCTATTTCCACAATCCTAATTCAGAGCCTCTTCCCTGCACAGAGGAAAGGCTCCAGTGCAAACCTAGAATGTGCCGTGAATTCTCATCACTGGACAGGTGACACATAGGTGTGGCAGCAAGAATAAGTGCCCTTTAACTGGATCATACTGAGGTTTGGTACTACTCTAAGCTGTCTGCATGAACTAACTCACAGCCTGATCCCCACAGCAACCTAGCAGGGGGCACTTTGGAGATGGGGAAACTGAGGCACAGTGCTACCAGGTGACCTGTTCAAAGTTGCACAGCTAAGAAGTGATGGAACTGGACTCCAGGCTAATACAGCTTGGTCCATAGCCCATGTTTCCAACAAATGTAGATTAAATATCTGCCTCCAATGGGGACATGGCCCATTAGGTCAGCTCCCTGTGGGAATCTTGGGTGTGCCACTGACATTGGGTTTGACCACAAAGTCAAGTGGAAGGCCTTTGTAGAGGAGGGCAGGAACTCCAACCTCAGGGAGGCCAGTAGCAGCTTTATAGGGAAGGGCTCAGGTTTGCAGGAGAAAAGAAGTACCTGGACCAAGCACACGGGACCCCAGAGCCCGCATGCCTGGTGCAGGGCTTAGCAGTGAGAAACCCTGTATTAGCCCCTCTCTCTGACTCTCTCCTCCCTCCTGGCCTTGGGGTCCTCTCACTGCTGGCACTCACTTCCTGTTTCCCCACCCATCCCAGCCATGGAGAGTCACAAAGGAGCAGGTAGCCCTTGCTCCTGTAGAATTCTGCCCTCCTGGGATCCAGGCCATCAGCCATGGCCAGATGAGTCCCTTCCATGGATGTCTAGCCCTGCCACTCTCTTCTCTAGGGCTCCCAGGTTCCCTAAACATGAAGCCAAACTCTTCTGCATGCTCCATGGGGTCCCGTGGGGTCTCGCAGAGCCCTGTTCATGCCTACCTATCCGTCTTCTTCCTGTGACACACTCCATACTCCAGCCAGATGGAATTCTCTAAGTTGTATATGGCACAGCACTGTCCGGTTTCCAGGCCTGCCTTCCTCTGGTCCTTCTACTTGGTCCATTCCCTTTAGCCCTTCAATTCTCAGCCTAGTTGCTACTTTCCCTGGGAGGTCTTTGTTAACAGATCCCCCATCATAGGATTAGCTGAGGGGTTAGAAGTACTACCCGAGCTTCCCAAAGGCTGATCCGTTCTTGGTGGGTGGTGTGTTGGTTTGCTGGGACCACCAGAGCAAAGAACCATGCCATGTGGCTAAAGCAACAGAAAGGCCTCTCGCAGAATTCTGGATTCTGGAAGTCTGCATTGAAGCTTTAGTAGGTCATGTGCCCTGTGAAACCCACAGGGGAAGCCTTCTTTGCCTCATGCCAGCTCCTGGAAGCTCGCTGGCCAGCTCAGACATTCCTTGACTTGTGGACACACAGCTCCAACTGTCTGCTTTACTGCCAGATGCCCTTCTCCCAGTGTGTCCCCCACCTTGACCAATCCCATCTGGTGTGACCCTATTTCCAAATAAGGTTACATTTCAAACTGCTGGGTAAGGACCTCATCAAGGTTTGGGGACAAACAATTCAAGCTTTTACTGGATGATGAAAAATCGTAAACAGATAAAGCCAGGAGGAATTTGAGGCCTAGGGAATCAGAGGCACACTGTAATGAAGACCTAGGCATGTCTCCACTGCTGTGCAGACTATAGAGGGCCTGAGCCAAGCTTCCCACGTCTGTTCCTAAAACATCCCACCTGCTTGACAATAGACACTGGTGAATTACAAGCTTCAAGATCATGGTGTGCCTCTCTGGATTTTTTTTTTTTTCTCTACATTCAACAATGCTAAACGTTCTACTTTACAGTAAATGTCCTTTCCCTTGATTTCCCCTCCTCCAACTGCCATTTTTAAACTAGATTTGGTATAGCTTCGTTTCCACCTGTCCTAAGTTTTGATAGATTCCTAGGTATAGCATTTTAATTAAGGGGCTTTCAGCAAAAACTTAAATTTTCTCAGTTACAAACCTGTCAGGTGTTTGCTGAATCTGACATATTCCTTTGCTGCTCAATTAAAGGATGGCATCAACTATTTAAAAAATCTTAATTAAAATCCACAAATGAGTAAGATTAGTACCCATTAAATATGAATGAATATGGATATTTTTACATTAGTACCCAAATATCTTTCTTAGGCATGTCATCAGATGTCCTAAGATAAAAAGATGATAAAACATGTCAACCAGAAGAATCAAGTACAGCTATCATTCTGGAGTCAGCAAACAGAAGCACTGCAGTATATAGTGTCTACGTGGGTATTGTATTATTTCTCCAAGATGCATATTGTGTTTTGTATGCTTGACGTCAGGGAAGGTATTCAGGACATTTAATGCACTAGTGATGTGTTTCAGTCAGGAGGTAAAATGATGTGCGCAATGTAAGCCTTTCTAAAATGTTATAGTTCTCTAGCAATAACATGCAAACACTAAAACTACTCTTGTTTTATGGACACCTTTTGTTAGAACCAATGAAATTAAATAGAAATGCTTTAATAAGAAATGTATCTAACTGTGACAGTAAGCTGAAGAAGCGTGACTCAATCATCATGCTGGAGATGATATATTTTAGGCAGCCTCCCAATGGGTGTTGCCCAGGCGAGGGTGACAAAATAAAGGATGCCCCAGTGACGCTAGGAGAGGACGACATGTTCCGTTATTAAGAAACAGGATGAGAGTGGGCCCTGCCAGGGCATCAGCAAACCTCCTCTGGTGTTTTAAATAACAGATGGGAAAGTTTAGTAATTTGCCTAAAATAATAATAATAATAATAATTATTATTATCATCATCATCATCATCATCATCATCATCATTTTTTGGCACAAATGAAACCAAAGTCAGGGCTGCCAAGTAGGGTTACACAGTCTGTGCACTGCAACACTCGAGGCTCCACTTCATGTGGATTGCCGTGTCAATGGAACTCTCAGGACATGAGCAGTACCCAACTGTCACAATCACACAGCAGCTCCGTTTAAAGGCAAATCTTCACAAATCTGATCTTTAAACCACCATCAACAACTCCAAAAGCTTGTGCCTATAGCAAAGGTAAGTAAAGGTCAGAATTCAAAATCTGCACCCCTATCAATCCCAACAGGTAAAATCAACCACCCCCTGGTCAAACTTGCAATGTTTACATACCTGAGTACAGTAGATCTTTTTGGTAGAGAGTCAGAACTGGGCTCAAGCTCATGGGATCTCTTGCTTAACAGCACTGTAACTTGGGGCTGTTTACTTGCTCTATGACTCAGTTTTCTCATCTATAATTTGGGAATCCAAGTTGCCTGAACAACCTTGGGAGGTTTCTGATAAGAACCAACAATAAAAATAGCTGATGTGAAGTTAACCTATGTTCCACGCACTGTTCTGTTTTGCAGCATTATGCGGTAGGAGAGATCTGTTTAGATTTGCAGATAGATATACCTTTAGGTTTATCTAGATTGGCAGAGGAACATCTTACAATGCAATTCTATTAAAGTTGCTCTGTGTGTGTGTGTGTGTGTGTGTGTGCGCACGCGTGCACAAACATGTGCATGCAGAGATTCTTTGTATTAAATATTGATAGTGTAAACTTTGAGCTGACCTAATACTGTGGTCACTGCCCACAGGTGGCTCCTGAGTCCTTGAAATGTGGTTAGGATTGAGATGGCTATACCTATAAAACATGTAATAGACTTTGAAGACTTAATATGAGGGAGAAGACAAAATATATTGGTAATAAATTTTTATTGATTACTTGTTGAAATAATATTTTGTTACAAAATACAGTACGTAAATTTGCTTATGAATTTTTGCTTTTTTAAATGTGGCTACCAGAAAATTTAAAATTACATATGAGATCTTACATGATCTTTCTACTGCCTATGACATATTTTGCATCTGGAAGCCAAAATACTCATATTGCATTTCTAGAGATTGGGCATGGGTGATACATAGCCTTGCCATTTAGACAAACCTATGGACTTGTATTCCAGAGCTTGCCCATCCTAACCTGAATGTCCCATGCCAGTTCTCACTCTATGTAAACAGAATGCGAAGTAGGCGGAGAGCTCTGAAGACCATTTTCCTTCTTTGGTTTGTACTTTCTCGTGGACACATGCTCATGAGGCTCCCAGCAGTGCACACGGGGATGTTTCCATGGGTGTCAGGAGGAGTGTCTGACATCAAGATAAAGGGAGACAATGGGGACCATGTAGTACTACAGGGAGACTCACACTGGGGACCACCTCCACACTTAGGCTAGAAAATGAGGAGCAGGACGAGTTCCAGAACTCAGAAGGTCATCTGTACATTTGTGGTGTGAAGAACAGCAGCCTCCAGGATGGGAGTGCGAGACCCAATACATGACCCAGCAAAGGAATCCAGGGAATAAACGCCCTCCCCTTTCCAATCCCAAGCCCTCACCTTCCAATCACTGGCTCCCTTTAGCCCAGACCACCCAAAGCCAGAAAAGAAAGACAGCCCTCTGCTACAGTCCACAGGGTTCTCTTAGAGCATAAGGCAGGATGGAAGGTGGACTTGACACACAGATGGAAGACATCTAGCACATCATTCTGAAAGGCAGGGGTTGTCAACGATGAATAATATTGTCAACAATAACCAATGGTTACATAGAAAATAAGACTCACCCAGAGGTTCTCCAAACACATGAAAGCACATTTAGTTCAAGGATCTGGCTTTTACTTTGTGTTTTCAGGGATGTCATGGTAATGGTCTCGGCACCTGCTCATTGTCAAGTTCAAGACTGACCGCTGACTATCTCCCATAGGACAAACTCTCTAACATGCAGATGGTAGCATCATAAGATGGGAGTCATCAGGGAGCACTGTTCTAACTTACTAACAGCAGATCAGGAACCCTGTGGACCCCAAATTAAACTGCTCTAATTACAAATATAAAACAATTTTTAATAAAAAGATGAAAACAATCTTAATAGGTTGATTTTTTCCCCCTTTGGCTACTAGGGGAATCATTCTAGCAGACCCATCAGGACACAGCCCAGCTAAGAACTGGATGTTCCATGTGAATCATCACCTGATGTGATATTGTGGATGGGCCCTCAGCTGGGAATGTCTGCGGGAAGATTTTCCATATTACAGCTTTGTCTTCTATGTCCCATGGGGCAGACGTCTCCAGGTTTTCACCAGTTACTCCTAATGCTTACTAGATATAATTCCTCGATCATCTAGAGATAGAGAACCTTTCTGTTCTTTGTTCAGGCTATTCCGTGACTCTCATCACTTTGATGAGGTTGAGCCGTGTCCAGGGAGAACAGGAAACAGCTCTTTCCCCCACTTGCTTCTGTCCAGTCTGACTCCGTATTTTGTGCCATGCATGTGGTTATATAAGACCCATCAGAAGATATAATTCTTTGATCAATAATAGTTGAAACAAAACAAGTTGATATTATGCTACTAAAATGACCAAAACACTTGTCATGACCTAGAAAGAAAAGAGACTGTGGTGATACAAAAATAACTTCTGGGATGCGGCTCAGCGGTGAAGTGCTCGCCTGGCAAGCATGAGGCCCTGGGCTTGGTCCCCAGCACCAGAAACAAAACCAAACCTCTTTATTCATCCTCATTCTCATTTATCCATGTGTAATTTGTTGTTTTAGTTCATGTCACGAGAACACAAGCCATACCGTTGAATCTGACAAATGTGTAGAGCGTGTAGACCATAATAACAAACGCCTTCAAGTCAGAATGCCACTTGCCAGCCTGAGGAACTCATCAATTATTTAGCTGTCATACACATACCTATGGTTTCCCAACTGTAAAACAAGAGGACAAATATAACCTCCATTTATGGGGTTGTTGAAAAGATTAAATGTCATAGCCAGGGCAGAATAAACACTAAATACTTGCTATTCTATTAAAGTATTTCAAATAGAAATATCTTTCATGGCCACATTTAGAAAAATGGCCTCAGGGTCAACCGGATTGGCCTATTTTACAGTGACTTTTTCTATACCTTTTGGCAAATTGTGCAGGTTTTCTCTCTCACATCTATCACGGCACGGCACGTGAGCATGCCTACTTGGCTCCAAGAGAAAGTTAGCCTCCTCTGGTAACAGTATGTACTTCCTACAGCCAAGAGGAAAATTTATCAACCAACATGTTCCCATTTTGGTTTTAGCGATCAGGACTCTTCCCAGCTGTTAGGATTAATGTCTCCCAGGTGCTTTAATCCTTTTAAATGATCTCCTTGTATTTTTATCTGCGCTTGTCCTATTTTATATTAATTTCCTTCTGTAAGCCAACTCAAGGCTTTTCAGAAGCCACTGAGAATAAATCAGGAAGAAATATCTACGTGTAATATAATAAAAATTAAAGCAGCTTCTTTGTGGCTTTGGATTGTGCCTGCTTTGGGGCCATTTCATTGCCAACTGACATCCCGCCACAAGAGAGATGAAGTAAGAGAAAAAGACTAAAAATTAAATTAATCATTTCTAGAGGAGGTTGTGAGTGTGGAGTAAATCACACCACCACAGTTAAGAAGTCTAAATCTGAATTATTTATAGAGTCTTTCAGACCACTGTACTCTTTCGTCATATCTGCTCATTAAAACAAAAGCAATCATTTTTGATAAAGAGAATACAATGCATTTTGGTCTAAAAGAATCAGCAGGGGTCAACTTTCAAAAAGGGTTCTTGGGCCCTACTCCTCAAAAGCCTCTTGATTCTGCAAATGAATGGGGGAAGGGACTCTGGACTTATTAAACAGAAAGCCTGTATAGAACACAAATAATAAAAATACACAGTAGGTAAGTCAGGCCAGGGATCCGAGCACCACAGTTTTGTGCTTGTTTGTTTTGTTTTGTTTTGGTTTTGGTACTGATATTGGACCCAGGGACACTCAACCCCTGAGCCACATCCCCAGCCCTTTTTATTTATTTTTTTTATTTTGAGACAGGTCTCGCTAAGTTGCTTAGGGCCTCACTATGTTGCTAATGCTGGCGTTGAACTTGCAATCCCCCTGCCTCAGCCTCCAAGCTGCTGGGATTACAGGCATGCATTATCACACCTGGCAAGGACCACAATTATTTTTTAAATCTTCAGAAAGAGGCAGTCTAGATGATAGGCAGAAAATCCCCATGACACCTTAGCCCTCATTAAGATATAAGGTTGCGTTGACTGAACTCATCTGCATTCTGACATTTACCAAAAGCCATTGGCATTAATTGGTTTTCTATCATATATTCAAAATGAATAGGTAAATACCTCATTATACAGTAAGCCAAAAAATATTTTACTTGGACCCTAGCATTCAGAGGAATATTCTTGGAATGTTATCATTAAATGAAAGAAGTGTTTGAATGTTCAGGATACATAGGCGATGCAATTATGCATTTCTGAAAGGAACATGTTAAAGTGCATTTCTTATTTTCATAATAATTTGTTGTGATTGTACATAGTTATGTAATCATTTCACAGTGAGATAATGAAACATGCTGGGCCTACCCTCTCCGTATCCTAGCTAAATAATGAAAATAGTCCTCTGTTCCCATCCTTGTAAAAATTAACTAGCTTAAGTTTGTGAAACATGGTAGCTTTCAATAAGCAGCATGTCTTTCTTTGGTAGGAAGGTTATATATTCTGCTTTGTAAATATTTGAAACATTTTACAAGTAATTGTGCTTTTGATATAAAAACAAAACAACAGTTTTACAGGACAAGGCATACAAGCAAATCTTAGGAAAAATAACCTCATATATATTAAGATGAATCTCACCCATTATTGGTGGAAATTTTTATTTGTATCACTTTGGAAAGCATTTTGACAAATTTCTATCTATCTCCATATAAGGTTTGTAGACACAAAAGTATTTCAAAAAGAAAAAGAATGGAAACAGTCTAAATGATTCTTAGTAGAAACCACTGTAAAAAACATGGTTTATCTAACTGGGCATGATGGCACATGCCTGTAATCCCAGCGATTCAGGAGGCTGAGGCAGGAGGATGGTGAGTTCAAAGCCAGCCTAAGCAATGAACCATATGGGAGTAATCAATATTCAAGGATCAAGCATATTGAAGCAACCTCAACCTTTCAGGCTGAGGGAACATAAGGGATGAGGTTTCAGTCACGACCAGTGGACAAAATTTGACCTTGTGCAGGTGGACAAACCCCTCATCATGAAACCTCATGAGACCAGAACTATCTCTGTCCAATCTGTAAGCTGTGGCTTCCATGGCAGCAGAGCATTCAGTCTTCCGGCCTTCCATCCTTCCCCCCAATTTCCTTGTTCTTTTCCTCCCCCCAGGCCTTCTGGGCACCACTATCCATGCATCCTTTAATCTATTCAGTCTCTTTACCAGGAGGCAGCTGGCTACCCTACATGCACCAAACTAAATCCTTGATAAAGCAAATTCTGTCACCCTCACCACCTGTGGATTTTGTCTTTAACACTTGTCCCAAACCTGGAAGATCCTGGAGCAAATACTGAAGTCTGCTGGAATCTGTGTTTTCCCTCGCTGTAACTCTGATTGACCCCATCAATCAGTTGGGTCTTTGTGTGCCTCCGTTTCCCTTAAAGCCAGGTAATGGGCATGTGGGAGCTGCCGCCAGGTGACTTAAGATATGGGGACAGCAAGAGAGATCCTGTTCACTCCACATCTTCAAGGGTACATGTGTATATATAATTTTTTTAAAACAAAGATCTATTTAGAAAAAAAGGAAAGAATTGGAATTTAGGAATATTCAACTTTAATTCATTTTCAACTGATCTACCCAACCACTATCATATCCCTAGGCCAGGGGTATCTGACTTCAAAGGCACTACAAGAGCCTATATTATAAAATTTGGGGGACCCCGAGCCCAGCTTCATTTCTATATTTTTTGGCAACACATTAGGATGGTGTTCTACCACTGTGTTCAGCATGATGGGGGCGAATGTGAAAAAGGATGTTTCTTTTGGAGCAGTAAAATACAAGGCTAAAATAGGAACTTAAGGTCAGCATGGGGAAGCAGGACAAAACGCAGAAAGATAATCTGCTCATTTAGCACTGGGTGGTATGTGCTGGAGAAGTGCCTGCTATTCCTATGGGGCTCCTAGGTGGAAACTAAATTGTCTCAAACGGTTGGGCTGTGGAGCATTGTTTCAAATAGGAAGCCACTGACTGGTGAAGAGCTCACTGGAGCTAGTTCACATTTTCAGTAAATTTTTTTTTAAAAAATTGTGAATTTTTCTTGTTAGGCCTTTGGTTAAAACTTTCTTGGCACATGAAACTCTGCTGTACATTTCATCCAGCTGAGAGTTTGAAATATTCCTTTTATATTGCAAGAGCAAATTACTAATATACTCAAAGAAAAAAATCAAATCTCTTTACCATGCTTTTTATACATAACCTATATGGCAATAAAGCAAATAAATAATTCTAAAGGCCAATGAATACAAAGTGTATAAAACTTCTTCCACATGATGTTATGTTAATGATGGAATTTATTTCCGTATCATTCCAGCGATATTAAAAAGTTTTATGATCAACAAAATTAATATTCTCATTAATGGCCTATTTTATGCTAATAGTATCAAAATATGACTATTTGTAGAGTCTTTAGAGAAAAAAATATATAACTGACTTTGGTGAAATAAAAAAATCAGAAATGGCCTACAAGGACAAGAAAAAATGTTCAACATCCTTAGCAATCAGGGAAATGCAAATCAAAACTACTCTAAGATTTCACCTCACCTCAGAATGGAAATCATCATGAATACAAATAATGATAATTGCTGGTGAGGATGTGGGGAAAAAGGTGCCTCATAAACTGATGGTGAGACTACAAATTAGTACAACTCATTTGGAAGCATTATGGAGGTTCCTTAAAAGTCTAGGAACGCAGCAACCAGATAACCTGGCTAACCCACTCCTTGGTATATATCCAAAAGACCTAGAATCAGCACACTACAGTAATACAGCCACTTCAATGTTGGTAACGGCTCAATTCACAAGTTCAAGCTCAATAGCCAAGTTGGGGAAACCTTGGTGTCCATCAACAGACAAATGGACAAAGCAATGTGGTATGTATACACAATAGAGTTCCTCACAGCCACCGAAAAGGAAGGAATTATGTCATTTTTCTGGTAAATGGATGGAACTGGAGAAAATCATGCTAAGTCAAAGAAGCCTGACTTAGAGTCAAGGATCAAATGTTTTCTCTCATGTGGAGCCAGAGAGAAAAAAAGGAATAACAAAAAGTAATCTCTCCTGCAAACAGAAGGGAGATGGGCAGCAGTGTAGTTCAGGGGACAAAAGGGGAGGGAGGACAAGAGGGAAAGGAGAACAGGGGATTAAAATGGATAAAACTATCTTATAAGCATTCATGAATGTGTCATAATGAACCTCACTATTATGTATAACTATGATGTACTAATAAATTTTAAAATCTGTAACTTTAGGGGGAGTGTATAGTTATAATATACAATTAAAATATAAATGTCAAAGATTAAAAAAAAAGAACATTCATGGTATTTCCCATTATTCCTTGAGAACAAGAGAGGAATTGTATTGTGGGTTCCATTTACAGCCTGTCAGAGTCCCCTTACACAATGCTATTAGTGAATTTTGGATGTCTCTGTCCTGATCCATATGCAGCATGAACAAGTTTAACTCCCAAATTCAATCTTATTCCCTTACTTTCTGGTTTCTTCTTTGTCATCTCCAGATCCTGGCCATGATAAACAAAAACATTTTGTAAAGTATAAAAAAAATGTCTACTTAAAGTAAGAAGAAAAGCATTTCAAAAGTGGATTGTTTGCAAAAGTCTAACAGAGTCCAAATGGACAATAGTTCTCAGGAAAATATTTTTTCACTAAGACAAAATTTTAGAGGTCAGAGACACACATCAGATAGTTACATCCTCTGATTTAAGAGTAAGTCTTCAAGGTTTCAGTTTATAAATTATCCTTCAGTGTGTTCACAAGGCAAATTATCTCAGCTCTCCCAGACTCAGTATTCTCAAGAGTGAAACATCAGTAATAGAATAACAACATTTACCTGCAAAAGGTTAAACAAGGCCATGCTCAAAACATCCCTCTAAAAAGACTGCTGGTATTCAAATCTAAAATGGTATTTGTCCCACGGGGGGTAAAATGCTACAGCCAGTGTGCCTACTCTTTTAAAATGATAAAGGTAATAAAAAATGCTTACTGGTTCCTTGTTTTACAGTCAGCATTTATAAAGGAAATCTGATAGACTACGAAGTATCTTAAATTTTTAATATCTTGCCTTATTTAAAAAAAATATTTTGCAGGACTCTCAAGGACCAACAAATTAATACATGGCAATACACAGATCAGAGCTAAGAAACTTAAAATGTAAAGATAGAAATAAAAAATATACCAAAAAACTAAAGGCCAAATGTTCCCTCTGATAAGTGGATCCTGATCCATAATGGGGGGCAAGGATGCGAAGAATGGAAGAACTTTGGTCAAAGTGAAGAGAAGGGAGGGGAGGGGACATGGAGGCAGGAAAGATGGTGGAATGAGATGGACATCACTGCCCTAGGTACATGTATGACTGCCCATACAGTGCGACTCTACATCATGTACAACCAGAGAGGTGAAAAGAGGTGCTCCATTTGTGTACAATGAATCAAAATGCATTCTGCTGTCATGTAGACCTAACTAGAATAAATAAATTTTAAAGAAAATAGAAAGGAGACCAGTGGAGTAGAAAAAGGGGATCGAGTAAGAGAGGGGGACAGAAATAAGAGGTATAGGAGAATGAAACAGAACAACTTAGGCTATGCACATGAACAAATATGTCACAATGAATCCCACAGTCACGTATAAAGAAAATGAACCAATAAAAATGAATTTAAGATAAAACAAAAAGACTATTTGCCACACACACAAAAATAAAAAGAATAGAAGCAGTAATGAGAGTTGGTGAGAATGTGGGGGAAAGGTAAAAAGAGGAAAAAAAATACATAGAATCGGGAATTGTTACAAAGTTCTATATACTTACATTCAGGTCACTGATTTCATATTGAGTTTCTGAGCTTTCTAACAATTATCAAGGCTGTGTTTTTGGTTAGCTATATAATCCATAATGTCAAGACAGCTTTGTTTGTTGGTTGGTTTGTTTAAATTACAAAGGTAAAACAAAAACCTGGAGTGGTGCACACCTGTAATTCTAGTAGGTTAGGAAGCTGATGTAGGAGGATCAAAGCCAGCCTCAGCAACTTAAGGAGGCTGGGGGTGTGGCTCAGTGGTTAAACACCCTTAAGTTCTATTCCCCACTACCCAAAAGAAGCCAAACCAAAACAACAGTAAACACACACACACACAAAGTGAAATACAACAATATCCGATACTAAGACAAGAATAAAAGGAGTCCTATGTTCACATAAAGAGTATTCCATTAGGATAAAGATGACCATCCAACACACATCTGCTATGGCATCTTGTACACTGGCTAATGAGATTATCCTGGAGGTTGACAATATAATTTATTATGTATACCAAGACACACTTGAACATGAAAATTGTCACTGATGAGGCATGACCAGTTACAGACTGAGGTTCCTAGGCAAATTAGGGCAAAGGGTCCCCATTGGTAACCTATAGAAACTAAAAAAGGGAACAGAGGGTAATCTGATGAGGTCCAAGAATACATATTTCTATTTTGATAATATTTCCTTTTCAATTTTTAATTAGCAATTCAAATTCAGAAAACTAATAAGACCATCAATAATAAAAGTAGCTTATATTTTTCAGGACTTATGTGCTTAGGGCTAACGTTTTCCAAGGGGTTGTCAACCTATGGCTCAAGGGCCAAACCTATTCTGCCACATGTTTTTGTCTAGCCTGAGAGCTAAGAATAAGTTTCATATGTGAGGCAGCTGAAAAAAATTCAAAAGAAGAATCATGTTTCGTGACATGTGGAAAGTACAGGAAAAAATTTCAGGGCCCACAAATAAAAATTTCAGGGCCCACTTGGCTACATTTCCTCTGTGGCTGCTTTCATCCTTCAAAGGCAGACTAAGTAGTTGTAGATAAACCAGACAGGCTGCAAAGAAATCAGACTCCAGAAGCCATGCACTGTATGGTTCCATTTATATGACCTCAGAGAAAAGGCATATCAACAGAGAGAGAAGAGACCAATGGTTACCAAGAGTAAGGAGGTGATGCAGGGTAAAGATGACTATAGTCAGGTAGGAGGATATGTTTTGGGGGCCACGGAACTGCTCTGTGCCTTTACTGGGTCACTGACTGACTTTGCAACCCTGAAATCTCTGCACCACTGGTGTGGATCTCACCATAAACAATCAAGAAAACAAGGGCAAAAACGGGTATGTTTGGTTCCAAACTCCACAGCCACAGACTCAATACAGCTTTCTCTCCTCCAAGTTCTATTCTCTTCCAGCCAGAAGCTGCAGACCATGGGCAGATCCCTAGGCTCAACTGGGGCATTCTTTAATACTAGTGCTCTCTCCTTAATCTCTGTAACTCCAGGGTTCAATATCAGACTTTTTTCAGGCCTCTGAAAGTCCTAAACTGGCTGCCGGTCTAACCACTAAGCCTTAGGACATGCAAGTCCCTCTACTGAAACTTGATAGCCCTGACTTTGCTCTTCCACCCTGACTCCGACCTTTAAGATAGTTTTCCAAAATGCCACAAACAAGTTGAACTTTTCCTCCATTAACCCCCATCACACATTTCAGTAGATTTCATAAATTCTGGCTTTTATATTTTTTAATGAAGTACTTTAAAGGAAATTCAAACAGCTCATTATTTTATGACACTTTATTTCTAACAGATGTAACATTTTCTCCCTTTTCATAACAACTTTACCAGTATCACACAGTGTTAGGCAATATTTTCTTCTTTCCATGCTTCTTCACAGGGCAAAAATTGTCTAAAGTTTTTTTTGGCTCCAATGCATATATTTTTTCCTTTTATGGATTGTGTCAGGTCTAATAACTCTAGCCCTGGATTGCAAAGATTTTCTCAAATTTTTTTTCTTATATTTAATTCAATGACTTTTATACAAATTCTATCAAGGCCATGGGAACTATAACCTCATGATAAAACCTACTTGGAATAAACATAAGAAAATATGGAGAGAGATGTGTCTTAATCCTAGGAAATATGACTTTTAGAATAATTTTATTAGAATAAAGCCCTGTCCTGTCAGCCATCACTTTGAGAGCAAAAAGCAAATTCAGAAAGGTGGATTTTCGTGGTTTTATATTTTCACATTGTACATTTAAAAACAATCCATTTTGAGTTAATTTTCATACAAAGTATGAGATTTTGGTCAAGGTTAAATGTTTACCTCTAGATATCAAATTGCTCCTGAACCATCTGTTGAAAAGGCTAATCTCCCTTCACTGAATTTCCTCAGGATCTCTGTCAAAACTTTTTATATAAGTTTTTCAACATATAAAAACAAAATAAACCAATAAACACTAAAACCTCACAGGGATTTGGTTAGGGAAAGCATTAACCCTGTATATCAGTTTAGGAGGAACTGAAATCTTTGCTATATTAAGTCTTATAATCCATGAACATGGTATGCCTCTCCATTTATTTGGTCTTCTTTGATTCCTTTCATCAACATTATACAATTTGCAGTATAAAATCCCTCTACATATTTGGTTAAGTGCATGCTCAAGCATTTAATTTTGTTAGTGCAATTGTAATTAGTAACATGTTTGTAATTTTGGTTTCCACCAGTTCATTGCTGTTCTATAAAAACAGTTGTTTGTATTGTTTGTATCCTCTAGAATTTAATTTGTTCTACAGTTGTTTCTCTGAGATTTAAAAGGTATCATCCAAAAAATAGAGATAGTTTTGTTACTTTCCAATATGTATGCCTTTCTTTTCCTTGCTGTATTGCAGTGGCTATATTTTCCAATAGAATTTTAAATAAGAAAAAAATGTGAGAATGGACATCCATGCATTTTTTACACTCCTACAGGGAAACTATTCAGTTTTTCACAATTATATATGATGTTAACTGTAGGATTTTTGGAAATGCTATTATTGAGATAATTCACCTATATTCCAAAATTGATGAGATTTTATCATTGCTGGATTTTTATCAAATGCTATTTCTGTGTCAAATGACATGATCAAATAATTTTTCTTCTTTAACCTATTGATATGATGTGCTTTCCTGATTTGACTTTCAAGTATTTGGCAAATTTGCATTTCTGGGATAGACCTGCTTTGAAGAAACTATGTTTTAATGTGTAATTCCTTATACACTTTGTAGAATGATTTGCTAATAATCTATTGATTATTTTTTGCAATAAATTCATAATATGTATTATTCAATAATTTTCCTTTTTTTCTAATGACTTTGGATAAATTTAAGGCTATATTCAAAAAATGGGTTGGGAAGTATTCTTTCCTGTTTCATTTCCTGGAAAAGGCATTGTAAAATTAGTGTATACTATTCATTAATTATTTGTTTTAATCTCTGAAGATAGAGTTTAGAGGTTGTTTTTGGGGGGTTGTAGGTGGAGCTTTCTAATTATAAATTTCTTTGATGATAGAGTGCTATTCTGATGATCCATTTCATTTGAAATTTTGTGATTTGTTTATTTTCAAGGAATCAGTCCATTTTTATAGTGCTGAATTTATGAGCCTAAAGTGTTTATGTAGCTTTTGAATTTATGAGACTAAAGTTGTTATTAGTATTCCTTTATTATTTGTTAATAATTGCAGACTCTGCTGTAATAACCCTTATTTTACTCTTGGGAGTTGTGACTTATGTCCTCTTTCTTTTTATTTTTCATTAGTCATACCAGAAGTTTGTCAATTTTATTGAATTTTTTTCCAAAAACAAGGCTTTTAATTCAATGATGTTTCCTACTGTTTTCCCTATTTTCAATTTCATTGATTTCTGTTCTTTTTATAGGTAATGTTATTTTCTCTTGTTTTATAATATCTGTCTTTAAATTTATCTTGGAGTGGTTTCTTTTTGTGATTTGCTGAGCTTCAATCTTATTGTGTATTTCACCAAATGTCGGGGAGTTTTCAGCCATTATATATTTGAATACTCCTCTGGTCCCACTCACTTCTGGACAATGACAGTTTAATTTTCATAGACTTCAAATTGTTATTTTGGTCAGACTGGCCTATCTAGTAAAACTCCTTCTGGTCACTGCTAGAGCTGCCTAAGGGAGAAGGGGATGGCACATGAGCCCAGTTATTTCTTGGTGAGGTAAAGGTAAGTCTGGAGCCTCAACTCCCCCAACTCCTTGGGGGCTTTAGTAGAATTTCCCCTCAGTGAGTGGGATAAGGAGCCCTCCCCTCAGACTGGCACTGTGGTAGGATTCTTCTACCAGTATGTGTCCTGTCAGGATTCCTCCACAGGGCGTAAAAGAGCCATAGAAATCCTGGACCAGGCTATGCGGTTAGGGTGGGTCCCTCTTGTTGACTCCATCCCCCCACCCAGGGAGCCTCCTGATGGAGCAGGAAGCACTCAGGGCTGGTGGGGACGCAGAATATTTTCCCAGGCTGATTAATTCTGGTGAAGTTCCCTATCAGTTCTCATTTGTCACTGTCACTGATTGCACACGATCTTGTCACAGGGACTCCAGCTGAACCTAAGAGACTGATGAGCTCTTTGGGATACATGCTGTCACTAGGTTGGGAGTCTGAACATGTCTTTTCTGTGCCACCTTTTTCCATAGGATGAGGAGGTTGTCACACATCCCACAGCTGTCCTCCCACTCGTGGGTTCAAAGCTACCTTTGCCATATTCTTACCACATCTTGCTCTGGGTGCCTCCTGCACTGTTTCCAGGGTTTCCAGTTCTGCTGGGCAGGGAGACACGAACATATACCATTTGATCTAGGCTGAAGATGTCTTGTGTTACAGTTTAAGTCTCTGGTGCCCCCAAAAGCTCATGTATGAGTAAAAGCAAGAAAGTTCACAGGGGAAATGATTGGGTTATGAGGGACTTAACCTCATCAGTGCATTCATTCACTGACATGGATGAACCACAGGCAGGTAGGGTGTGGCTGGAGAACAGTCACTGGGGATGTGCCTTTGGGGTTTATATTTTGTCCCTGGTTTGCAGTGTCTCTCTGCTTCCAATGCCATGTCCTGAGCTGTTGTCCTCAGTCAAGTGTTCCGCCATGTTGTTTTGTCTTGGCTCTGGTCCAGAGCAATGGAGTTGGCATCTACGGACTGAAGCTCTGAAACCACAAATGCCGAATACACCTTTCTTCTTCTAAAATTGTTCTTGTTGGGTTTTTGGTCACAGTGGCAAAAAAGCTGCTGAAATACCTAGTAATTTTAAAATTCTTAACAGTTCTGTCTCCTTCCTTGGTCCTTTCTCCATGCCATGTATTTGCTACAGGAAATCAATCCTTTGTGTTGTTGAATGGATCACATGAAAGATTAGGTTAAGTGCTTATCTGGGATCACTTTTAACTTGAATTTCTATCCCTAAAATGGTGGTTAATAGAGTCAAGTTCTTATTTATTTATTTAGGTTCACAACCATTCAAAGGTGGCTGCTACCTACTTCCTGTGACATCAAATAAAGAGGTCTCCTAACTTTGGTGACCATTCTTTTGGCAACTTTAAATTTGACCGGTAGGTTCTGGTACTGTTTCCTAATCTAGATCCATTCATCTGGAAGCTCTGGCAAGATCTGCAATTTTATTTTTCAATCTATTTGCATCAAGTTCACACCAAATTGTTAGATAATTATGATATCAGATATCAACTGAGAAGACTGGACAGAAAAGTAAATTCAATGGCACCCCAGTCATCAGGGTAAAGTAGGGAAGCACATTTCAGCAGAAATGGCTTCGTAATTGGTTAATTCATTAATGAAGGCTTTCTTGTTGAGAACGCATGTGCATCTCAAGTCTACCTGATACATACAAGGAATCAGATTAACACGGCATCTTAAGGACCCATCTCCAGTGACCTATCTCCCACACTCTCCTGCTGTGACTTTTCTTTCTAAATAAGAATATACTGTGTGAGGCGGGGTGGTGCATACCAATAATCGCAATGGCATGGGGGGCTGAGGCAGAAGGATCACAAATTCAAAGCCAGCCTCAGTAACATAAAGAGGCTCTCAGCAACTCAGTGAGAGCCTGCCTCTAAATAAAGTATTTTAAAAAGGGCTGAGGATACGGGTCAGTGGTTAAGCACCCCTGGGTTCGATCCCCTAGTACCAAAAAATTTTTTTAGTCTTTCCCCTAAGAATATATTAATTACAACTACATTAATGGTTATTGAATAATTTAACAAATAGCTTGAAGAACAAAACCCTATCTGTGCTCACGCTTCTCTAGCAAACACAGGACTCTATTCTTTCCCTTTCCAAGACCCAAAGCAAGAGCTCATCCCCAGAGTCACCTTGCACCTTTCTTCCTCACCCAGATCAACTGGGTCCCTCTGGCACATATCTGTCACCAATGTCAACTCAACACTTTCCCCATGGCCTCTCTCTGGGCCTTCTAATTAGGTCCTTTTTTTTTTCTGATCTCATCTCCAGACAATCTCAGGATCCTGGCAGCTTAAAGTTCCCATCACATAAACTTGGCCACCTTGCATTTCAGGAGCTCCCTGCTGCCTGAAAACCATGGCTCATGTTCCATGTGATGTCACAGAAGACCTGTGCCACCAAACCTTGACTCTCACCCCTCTCCTTTGGGTACAGTTGCCTCAAATAAAACTATTCCCTGGTAACCACAACACTTGGCATGCCTGAGGCTGTGTCTTTAAAAGGGCACCTGCCTAGAACAGCATCTCCCAAAATCTATAGCAAGATCAGCCGGTAACTTTTTTATAACCTGTGTGACATGAGCACCACCAAGGGAGACTGAGGACAGGCCAGTACATCCTGGCAGCAAGTACCAGTGGAAGGGCAAGGCTGAGCACCCGCTGTCCCCAGACCACTTGCTCCAGAACATCTCAGTGATTCTCTGCAGACTCCCATAGTCCTGTTTAGAGACCGAAGTGAAGGCCACATCATTTCCTTTCTAATAGGTACAGCATAGTGCACTCCCACTTTCCACCAGCCAACTGCCTAGGTTAAAAGCGCCCTGATGCATCTCTGATTCCTCTATTATCCTGAAGATATAGCCAAGCCTTCCTGAAGGAAAGCTGACATGCTCTCAAATCAAGCCAGAACAAGCATCTCAAGCCGGGCGTGGTGGTGCAAGCCTGTAATCCCAACACTCTGGGAGGCTGAGACAGGAGGATTGCGAGTTCAAAGCCAGCCTCAGCAATGGTGAGGCGCTAAGCAACTCAGTGAGACCCTGTCTCTACATAAAACACAAAATAGGGCTGGGGACGTGGCTCAGTGGTCGAGTGGCCCTGAGTTCAATCTCCAGTACCAAAAAAAGAACAAGCATCTCCGGCGTGAAGTCTTGCACCTCCTTCCCTGCCTGGTTAAGCTCTGCCTACCCAGAGCATCCATAACTCTCAAGACTGTTCCTTGTGGATTGGTTTGTCTCTCCTGTTAAAGCATGGACCAATTAAAAGCACAGAGCATGCCTTTATATCCCCCAAACCCAGCACAGTAACCAGCACTTAGATCTTGCTCAATAAAGGAAAATTAATTTAAATAACGAACCATCAAATGAGCTCAGTGGTTCGGTGAAAATCTATAACAACTCTGATTTGTTAAGTGTTTGATTTCTATAATGTCTAGACATTGGTAACTTTTGTGTGTGTCTCTTTTCTGAGATACGCACAGAAACCTCATAATTCTGGGGTGTGTTCCTTTTCTCTCTCCCGTAGACCTTAATATCTGAGTACCTGCAAATGACTGACACCTACCTTCAAGACAAATAGACATGAATTCCTGTTATTAAATGAAAGTGGAAGATGAAAAGTTAGCTATATAGATAATAGGATTCAGGGCAGCTAGCAGAGGGAAGGGGGTGCATCTGCCCTGGCCCCCCATGGTTAGAATCTGAGGCTCTTTCTCTCATTATTCCCTTCCTGAACACCACTCTGAGGGACTAATTGGTTTTCTGGATTCCACATTTCCTACACAAGATGTCAAATGAGTTTGCACCTCATGCAGACATATCTCACAGCAGGAACAGGTCTCTCTCACAAATATTATATTATATGTAGCTTAACACTATTCTGGCTGGTTTGCTGGTCAGTCATTTAAGGAAACTTGAAAAACCTGTCTTTTGTTGTTATGGTTTTGTTCCCAGGTCAACATCTCCTGGAGAGCCAGCGTGTCCAGCTCAGGCCCTTCCCTTTTTCTCTAACAGACTGATGCTGTTGTCTAAATTATCTTATGTCTTGTCCGCCAGCAGCTTTAAATCAATCCGTATTAAACAACCTTTGAATTTGAAAACAAAAATCCACAGGGGAAAAGTCAGGTTCTTTCTAGTCCAAAACATATGTATCTAGTTCCACTGTTCCTGTTACATTCGAAGCACATGAAATCTGCAAACACATTTCTTGAGAACACTCCAATCATGGTAGGTACCTGTTAAAGTTAGCTGTATCTTAGATATTTTCTGTAGAGCTTTTTCTCTGGAGTCTAAAGTGCAATAGTTAAAGCAAGGATTTTTACAAGGGAAAACACAAGACTTCAGAATAGGCCATTCTCTTGGTAGCTGTGTGATCCCATAGAGCTGTTTGGGGGATTAAATGAGATGACCACGTAAAGGGTTTTGTTAGCACTGTGCTTTTCGTCCACAGCAACTGCTCAACAATACTGTTTACTTATACTATATCTCAAAAATCCATCTGCAAAAAACCTAAAATCTGTGTTTTCAGTAAGCAGCGCTTGACATTTTCAACTTAACATGTTATATATAGGAGCCAAATAAACTTGTAATGGAACCCAGCCTACATGATTGGGTTCTGTTGTTTTCCTTGCTGAAATACCCAATGGTATGTGCAGATATACAAGCAGCAAAGTAGAAAAACAGTGCTGAGGCATGAGAGGAGGGTAAGACGGAAGAAAGTCAACAGAAGGGCATTCTGTGAACTCACACCCCAGTCACCAAAGCCCACGGGACTTCCACCTCCCTGCAGAGGAAGTCGATCAGAAACGTTTAAGTCAAGACCCCTTGGACCCAGAGGACAGTGTGTGAACAGGGCCTACTCAGAAAAAAAATCCATATAATATAGTGAAACTATATTATGCAAGTCTTGAGAACAAAATCAACAGGATTCCAGCCAAGAGTATATGCATCTGGATTCATTATTTCGATTCTGTTTGATCCTGTCAGACTTCACAAACAGACATCTCCTAAGAGCCCTTTGAAAATGTCGGTTTCCTATTAAAACTAATTGGATCTGAAATGCATTGCACAGCTCTGAGGATAGAGTTGGTACACAGTAGGCGCTCAGTAACTGGAAACCAGCCTCCAAAATGATCTTCCCCCAGGCATGGTGCTCCATTCTGGCTATACAAAGAATATTAAATGAGCCCACACAGAGTGCTAAGTATTGTGAGCACTGGGAGGGGGAAGACAAACATCAAGACAGGTCTTAACATTGTGGTTTTATTCTTGAAAGTCAGTTAAGGAGCATGAGGACTGGTACATGGTTTAAGGAAAACACAGAAGCAAAAAGTCTACCCCATAAAATGTTAAAACAGAAAAAAAAATGGAAACAACTGTAGAAGTAAAACTCCAGAAAACACTAGAAGGGACGGTTGTTCAAAGGCATTAAATTCCTCCATACAGCTGTTGAGGAGCCTTTGTGTGCAACCTAAAGATACTACCAACTGACCCAGCTATCCCACTCCTTGGTCTACACCCAAAGCACTTAAAAACAGCATACTACAGTGATGCACCCACCTCAATGTTCATAGCAGCTCAATTCACAATAGCTAAACTGTGGAACCAGCCTAGATGCCCTTCAATAGATGATTGGATAAACTGTGGTGTGTGTGTGTGTGTGTATATATATATATATATATATATATATACACACAATAATATTACTAATAAATATAAATAATATTACTAATAAAATTATGGCACTTGCAGGTAAATGGATGGAGTTGGAGAACATCATGTTAAGCAAAGTAAGCCAATCCCAAAAAATCAAAGGCTGAATGTTCTCTCTGATAAGGGGATGCTGATCCATAATGGGGGGATGTGGTAAGAATGGAAGAAGTTTGGTCAAAGGAGGGGAGTGGGGGGGACATGAGGGCAGGAAAGATGGTGGAATGAGATGGACATCGTTGCCCTAGGTACATGCATGACTGCACATATGGTGCGACTCTACATCGTGTACAACTACAGAAACGAAAAGTTGTGCTCCATTTGTGTACAACGAATCAAAATGTATTCCGCTGTCTTCTATACCTAATTAAATAATTTTTTAAAAAAGATACACTTCTCTGTCCAAGAAAATGGTTATAGTAAATACTTATAATTGTCTGTGGGATCCACCCCTCTTCCAGTTATCAATACCTCTACCTTCAGGTCACTCCTTCCTTTATCCCTGTCAGTGCCTAAGGACCAAATAAGGATCAGTCAATTGTTATAAACTGCTGAGAGGGCAGGTCCAGGGATAGGCAGGATTCCTATTATAGTGGGTAAGCTTTGCTCCTGGAATTTGAAGAAGTTCCTATTTCCTGAGATTGCAGTGTGTGGGATATCCCCTGCCAATTCCTGCCACCCAGTAGATGGAGGTGGCTCCAGAAGGAATCCAACAGAGAGGAAAACAGTGATAGGGAGATACCTAAGACCTGAGGGCATCATTGGAACCCCTGGATCCAGCCAGAACTGCAGTCAGCTTACCCAGGACTTTCCAGCTTTAGGCACCAAGACTACTTCAGAGCCTCAGTTAGTTCTGATTTGAGTTTCTATCATTTGTCACCATAAAAAAATTGTAAACTAAAACAAGTGGAGCCTCAACAGGAGTGAAGGAAAGGTGGGAGGAAGAAAAACACAAAGTGGGGAAGGGACGGCAGGGGCACAGCACAGTGCCAGTCAACAGCACCAAGTTACCTGCCTATTCCAAAGGATTCTGAGTTTTTGACAATGATAAATATGATGTTAGAAAAACCAGGCATAAAATGTTAAGGACAAAGATACTCAAGTCAAGAAGGAAGAAAAGCTTGATAATGAAATTTAGATCAATTTTCGAAATATTCTGCTGAAAATACAACTGTGCATGAGGGGACATAATTCGTTTGGTGGTGGTGGGAAACTGGGCCAGGGAGCAGTGTGGGTCTTCTCACTGACACCTAATGTAATGGGAGCCTGAAGCCCAGGTAAGCTGCCAAGGAGGTAAGTGTATCCAAATAGCATGTTGAACAAGACAGCTTGCTAACAAGTGGCTGGGTGGACAATATAGAGCTGCAAGTATATTTTTAGGGAACATTTTCAATGTGCTCATTAACACAAGCCTAATCAGCTGAGAAGGCAGTTACCATTAAAAAAAAAAAAAGGAATGTGGTAATTAGAAAATCATAATCAAGATATTAGGAATAAAAGACATCTGCAAAAGGAATGAATGCATCTACCAACTTTAAATCATTACATGTTAGTGTTCCTTGGTCCCAAGGAATAAAAATTTAGGGGGAAAGTAACAGAGTATTGTTAAGCACAGTCTACACATATAAAGAAGAATTGATTAGTGCTCACTGTAGGATATTTTCATCAATAACTACCACATTAAATAACTAAAGTGATGAAATATTCCATTTTCTAAAACCCTATCTTCAAGGACTTGGAAATTCAAGTCCCAAAATATAATTTATACCAAACACAATTTTGTAAAAAGAGACACATATATATATGTATTTTTTTTTTTTTTAGTACATGGGATTGAACTCAGAGGCACTCAACCACTGAGCCACATCCCCAGCCCTATTTTGTGTTTTATGTAGAGACAGGGTCTCCCTGAGGTGCTTAGTGCTTTGCCATTGCTGAGGCTGGCTTTGAACTCACGATCCTCCTGCCTCAGCCTCCCAAAGTGCTGAGATTATAGGCATGCGCCACCACACCCAGCAAAAAGAGGCACTATACTCTCTAGTAGTAAATTTTTTGAGTGTGTTGTGTTACAGAGAATTACGGCAGACAACTCACAAAAGGAGAAGACAACAGTGATACTGGATGCCTTCTGCAAATGAAATCTTCCTAAAACCAATGAGTGAACGCGAGCCACCTTGCCAAAGGTAGAATTAGAGAAAGATGTAGGGTTCAATACCATTCTTCCATCAAAACTATTTTAATTTTTAAAGCCATAGTTCCAAATCTAAAAAAAAAAAAAATATGGGGAGGGGGCTTTCCAAAGGAGATCATTACTCTGAAAATTACCGGATTCTAGTAGGTTTTTAAAGACATTGTCCAACATGTGCAAAACAGAATCACAGCAGTATAATGGATAAGCATTAAACTAGGACTCAATTAAATGGATGCTTACATAGGAGAAGAAATTACAGAATATTTTTAGCATGCTACCGCAGGAGAGTGCAATCACCTAAAAATTATGGCCCACAATACCCTATAAACCTCCCCACACATATAATAGAGCTTTATCTGAAATTAAAGGGTTGGGTTTACTTCTGGACTTTTCACAAGCCATTTGGTTTCAACTTTGTACCTGCCACCCAGGCAGCTGTTCCCTCTCCAGGAGAACCTTTCTTTCACAGACAAGCCGTCACAGTTCTGCTATAGATGAGAAATTGCTTTTAGAGTTCTTAAGAAGTGACAAAGCAAAACAAAACACAAATCCCAACTGAACAGTAATAAAGGAACACTCCTACAGTGACCAAAAAAAGAAAGTAAACCAAAACAACAGGTGGATGGTTTCTAAGCAAGAATTTTTTGAGATTCAAGAAAATAAAATGAACCAGTCCTAGGAAACACTTGATATACTTCTACTGTAAGGGCATGATATAGAAACAGGAGAAAAATATGGAAGATCACCACCAGTTCATCCATGAGTCAGGCGGGCTGACAGTGCTCCCGAGCTCGGGACACTTCCCAGTCTCTGGGATGCTGGACTCCTCTAAGGTGGGGTTCACAGGACTTAGGTTTTATCTAATTGCAGTGAATTGGAAAGGAATCAGATCTGCTTCACAAAAAACTAAGCATTTTTTCCTTTGGTCCCTGCAAGGGTACATATGTGTTTTTGTATCCAAAACCAACACTGAGTGGATGTCAAAATAAAATGCTATTGAAATCTCAAGAAAAACCTTGAACCTGGAAGTTTCCCAGGACTGACAACTGACAGAAAGGAAAACGGGACTACACCATCGAGGTTACATACAAAACAAGATTTAATTTTTTTTTTTTAATGAAACAGACTGGAAAACAAAATGTAATTGTCATTGTAAGACCAGAAATGTTTTAGATGTCAGACTACAGGCACGTCATGATCAAAACTGGGAGACTAACTGAATGGATTTCATATGAAATCCAGTGGTTACCTTTCACTGATGGGCAGAGCCCACTGCAAGACCAACACTTGAATTCTTAGAATTGGCTGATTAAGGTTTTGAATGGTGGCATCAGCTAAAAAACTACCTGTATGGAGACAGAACGCTAGCTGAGAAAAAAAGCAAAAAACACACTAATTCCAGCACTTAGATTCCCATGAATGACACACCAGCGCTACACAGGCATAGCAAGGCTTCTAGACTCTCGAGAGTCACAACCGGTGGTTACAGCAAACAAGAGCCCCTGCTAATGATCAACATCGGCAGGCACGTGACAGGTGAGCCTCCTTCAGATGGCAGATTCTGGAGGCACTTAAACATTACCTTCCAAACGATAAATTACGCTGTCTTATAGAAATAGAGTTTCCAAGCCTGTCATTTAGTTGTTAGTTTCAACAAGCCCTGTCTGGAGGGGAAAATGCAAGAGGATTCTGAGGCCATTTTTGCACTGTGACATTTGCCAAATACTCAACAACAACACAAAAGATAGGATGGAGGAGGAGGGGAGAGAGGGAGGAGGGGGAATGGGAAGGAGGGAGAGGAAGGAGGAGGGAGAGGAGTAAGCAAGAGGGAGAGGAGGCAGAGGGAGGCCAGAGAAGTGGGGAGGAAGATGAGGAGGGAGGAGGAGGAAGGAGGGGAAGGGAGAAAGGGAGGATGAAGGAGGAGGAGAAGGAAAGAGGAATAAAGAGGAGGAGGAGGAGGAGAAAGGAGGAGGAAGCTAAAGGAGGAAGAGGAGGGAAGAGGAGGAGGGTGAGGAAGGAGAAGGAGAAAGAGAAGAAATATTTAATCCAAACTCTCAGTTGTTTCAAATCTAGAAACAACTTAAATCAGCTTCACTCTCCTGTAGAACTTCCAAGTGATCAGCAGATTATTTCATTTTAGTCCTACTAGATTCCTCTCAATTTGAAGATACTCCTTGTCAGTGTACAAATGTCTACAAGACTCCAGAGATTTAAACAGATGCATCTAGTATTAAAAAAAAAAAACTACTGCAACTTGATAATACAAAGAAAATAATCCAATTAAGTGATGGTTAAAGGATCTGAGCAGACATTTCTCCAGAGCATACATACCCACTTAAAATAACTGACAAAGTGTGGGGCAGCTGGAGCCATCAAACACTGCTAGCAGAAAAGTCACTTGGAATAGTGACTGACTTTGGAAAACAGCCTGACTGTGCTTGAGGTTTATTATAGGGTTATATAAGATTTGACCACTCCACTCCAGGTATATACCAATGGAAATGCAAAGCTTGTCCACATAACCAGGCAGCATGACACATAGCTGTAATCCCAGCAACTCAGGGGGCTGAGGCAGGAGGATTGGAAGTTCAAGGCCATCCTGGTGATCTAGCAAAACTCTGTCTCAAAATATAAAGAAAGGGCTGGGGATGTAGCTCGTAATAGAGTATACCTGAGTTCAATCCTAGAAATCCTCTCCCCCCAAAACCCCCAAAACTATGTCCACACAAAAAAATGTATAAACCAATGTTCACAGCAGCATTTCTTACAACGGTCAAAAAGTGGAAACAACCCTAATGACTATCAACTAATGAACAGATAAACAGCATTTGGTGTATGCAAACAGTGGAATAACAGTTTTAACCTCAGCAATAAAAAGAAATGAGGTACTGATACATGCTACTACGTGGACAAATCTCAAAAGGATTATACTAAGTGTTATGGATTGGATATAAGGTGTCCCCAAAAAGCCCCTGCATGAATGCAGGTATATTCAGTGGTGAAATGACTGGACTGTGAGAGCGGTAACCTATTTGGTCTTTCCCAGTCTGAATGGACTAACTGGGAGGGAACTGTAGGCAGGTGGGGTGTGGCTGGAGGAGGTGGGTGACCGGGGCGTGCCCCAGCAGGGATCATCTGACCTGTTGGCACTTTCCCTTTTCCTCTCTCTCTGCTTCCTCATTGCTTTGAACACAGCACCATGCCCTTCCACCATGGTGATTTGCTTTATCTTAGGCCCAATGTAATGGAGTTAAGTCAACCATGGACTGAACCTCGGCAACAGTGATCCCCAAATAAAATTTTCCTCCCCTCAGTTGTTCTTATCGGTTGTTTTTGTCACAATAAAGAAAATCTGACTAATAGACTAAGTGACAGATAATCAAAGTACAACTGTATAATCCCAATTTACATGAAATGCCCACAACAGGCAGATCTGTAGAGTTAGAACGTAGATTAGTGATTTCCAAAGAGCGGGATGAAAGACTTGAGGGGGAACAGAATTACCACTAATGGACGGTTTCTTTGGGGGATGATGAAAACATTCTAAAATTCATTGTGGTGGTAGCAGGACAACTTTCTGAACATACTACAAATAAGGGAATTGTAGACTCTAAATGGGAAATTATACAGCAAGTGAATTATCTATTGAAATTGTTATAAAAATATCTGAACATGTCCTCCCCTGTCCCAGCTTACCACGCCCCAGCTAGGAGCAGGACCATTGTTGATGCTAGAATTAAAAAAGCTGTCTCCTCCTGTAGGACAATTGGAAAGCCAACCTTTCTCCCATGCATGCTTTCACAGTCAGACTGTGGCAGCCCACCCCCCTGACAAAGAAGGGTAGATTCTAACTAGGACCCTCAGGCAGGGCACATACTACAGCACTAGCTGATGGGCCACTCTTACCAGCCCAGGTGGAAGACATACTTCTCAGGCTTTCTGTAGGTGACACCTTCCAATCAGTACACTTATTAACAAACACAACCATCTTCCCAAACCACCCCAATCCTCTTCCCACCCTGCCCCCCACAAGAGTTCCTGGTCTTCTAATGTGGCCTATCCTGATGAACCACAGGACCACTCACCCAGTTTTACAAGAAAAACACTCCACATAATTCACCTCCGCTCCAGTACCACTTTCTATCCTTTTTATTTTCAAGATTTGTGAAACCCGTTCCCTAACACGCATCAACTCCATGAATGAAGGGATTCGTTTCCCAGCCCCCTGCTCCTCTCTCCTCCTGCTGGCATTCCTGATCCCTGATTGCCACACAGCAGCTCCTCTATCTTTACAAATCAAAAATGTCACTCTGTTTACTGGTCTCCGAAGTGCTTAGAAGATGGCAAAGTGAACTTGCCTGTGACCACCTCTGCAGCCTCATCTGAGGCTACTTCGTCCTTCTTTGGCTACACCAGAGCAAAATTTATCATTAAGGTCTAGATCCTGATAAGCTCTGTCTCCCCCCCATGGTCTTTTATATATTATTTATTTTGTACTGGTGACAGAACTCAGGGACGCTGTACCACTGAGCTACATCTCAGCTCTTTATATATACATATTTCATTTTGAGATAGAATCTCATGAAGTTGCCCAGGCTGGCCTCAAACTTACAATCCTCCTGTTCAGTCTTCCCAGGAGCTGGAATTACCATCATGAGCCACCACACCAAGTTCACTTCAATTTGTTTAATGTTAAATAAAAAAAAAAAAAACTAAAACTTTAGAATTTTAGATTAAGGGGAAATTAATTATGAGGAAACAGAAAGATCTTGATTATTTTATAGTGTCTCTCTTGGTTCATATGTATGTGTGTGTTGATCTGATGAATTTTTTTCCTCACCAGAACCCAAGCTCCATGAAAATGAGGTGTCCAGGCTCTTGGACACTGTGTGGTAAACAGAAAGACTCAGTAAATGCTCACTGAAGAAAAGCACCAACCCTCACCCTGGAGCTTCCAAGAGCTCCTATTGTGGCTTACTCTTTCCATTAGGACTCCACAGTACACATGCTTTCTCTGAGCCTTTCCATACACTATTAAGATTGGACTGCTTGTTGAATTATGAATCATGCTGCAGTCATACCAGGCTAAGGTAGTGAAGATATCAAATCCAGCTCAACCTCAGGGTCTAGATAATGCTCCACGGGCTGGGATCCCTGCACAATAGGATATCCAAGGATAGAAACGCACATCATGCTTTTAGGAGAAAATGGATTAAGAACACTGGGGATTAATTTGAACCTCTTGGCTATATGAACTGTCTACTCCATTCCATTCCTCATATATTTGCACCTCAACGATGTGAGAGGAGGCAGGTACACACACAAACCCCAAGGGGGATTTAATTAGGATACCTGCCAATGGAATTCCTCAGCCAAATTTTCCCATAACATAGAACTTTAACTATGACTATGATCCTATGATTATTCTGATATCTGCAGCTGTCTTAAAAATATTGTTATGATTCCAAAGGCAAATGACAAATACTATCTGCTTCTATGGAAAAGCATGAAATACAAAGGCTGAGGAGTTACTGAGCAAAATGCTGGACTTCTGTAGAGTATTAGTTTTAAAAACTCCTATATGGCTGAGTTGAAAAGTACAGCATTTAATAAAAAGTTTTATTTTTCATGTAAAAAGCTCATACAGTACAAATGATGCACTGAAGTGTAGCCTTTTTCTAAAATTTCAACTTGATTTCTGACCATCGGAGTACTACAGCTTGAAATTTCATCAAAGTCACCGGTGCTCAAGGACAAAATCTGAGTTTCTGGCCACGCCACTTATTTATGAGAATGTACGCTGCCTGTGACTCACAGCCAACGAGGCTCACACTAATTATAACACCATTTCAGCTAATTAGTCTTTGGTAACTTTTCTTTTCAAGTAACAGTCAGCCACGGTGGGATTCACCCTTATAAATCTCTGCAATTATTGTACTTCTCTCCAAACTTCATTTCCCAAGCCTCCATGTGCTTTTAAATACTAAAATCTAATAAAAGCAAAAAAAGGTGCTATGCATATGCTTGAAGGGGGAGGAGAAACCCTTTGTCGGGCACTGTGATCAATTTGTTTCACATAAAAAGATGACCAATGGCCACAGCAGCAGAGTAGGAGAAAAAGTGGAAAGAACAACTCTGGGCTCAGCAGATGCTGTCCTACATGGTCTTCTAGAGAGGGGGAAGCAGGGTCCTCCAGGTTGTAATCCAATCCTTCCCATTTCATTGAGGTCTGATCTCAACAACATGGTCAGAGACCTCTACCTGGTGACATTAGAGCTGCATCTGGCCTGCAAACTTATTCTGTTTAATGCAGAAGAGTTGGCTTTTATAAACTCTAAATTTAGCTTCCGATGTTTAAAACGTCAAGACATTTCAGGTCAAGACCAGAGTCTGCTTTATCTCAAGAAGTGATCGTCGTTGACAGACATGGTTCCCCAATCTCGAGTTCGTTATTTCATCTACTGAGCACATAGCAAATGAGCATCTATTAAATTCCAGACCCTCTGCCAGGTCCTAGGAATATGGCAATGGACCACACAGACTTTCAATCTTGCAAAGGAAAGAAAAATAATATATATATAATTACATAGATAAAATTACATATGTAATATAAAAAATGTAGAGACCTTGCTGCAAGAGAAGAGCAGGCAATTTGTGGAATCTGAATTCTTCTAACATTTTGCGAGCTATTTCATATGTCTTATTAGATTTTGTTACTTCAGAGGACAGTATTAGTAACTGAGGTAAAGTTTATATAAACAATAAGGAGTAGTAGACTTTTAGATGGACCAGCAAAAGCATTATATTAAGAGATGGAAAATCACATATGGAGGCAGGGTTTGGCCACAGGAGCCAAGATTCTAAGTAAAATTTCTTCTCATTCTTGGGTGAAAGCATTAGAGGTTCTGATCAGGAAAGGCTGGACTTATTTGGCATAAAATTAAAGGAATCATGCTGACTGTTGGGGTAGAGACCAGAGAACTCCAGGCATGGGGCAATGATCAGAAGGCTGCTTCAGAAGGGCTGCTATGGTAGGGAAGGTGGGAGGTCAGATTTGCTCCTGCACAGTGGTGGCCATGGAGGGTATGGAAGGTGGTCAGATTCTAGGTACATGGTGAAGACAAAATCAGTGAGATCAACTGATGCGAGCATGTGGACCATAGAGAAATATGGAACTCAAGGGTCTGAACAACACACACACACACACACAAATGTGTCTCTTATCAAGGTAGAAAACTTCAGACATGGGAGATTTATGAGAAAAAATTAAGGTTATGATTTGGAAAGAGAAGCGAGAGATGCCTACAGACATCCAGAGAGGCTGAGCTGGTAATAAAATCAGTTGAGAATGGGGAGTGAGAAGGTACGCACGTGGGGGTAATCCAAGGTCAACAAACGGAAAGCTGAGCAGAACAGTGGGAATAAGTGGGAAAAAGACTTTCTGGTAAACTCCTGAATTCCAGGGCTCAGGCCGGGGTTGCTGCGCAGTGTGACAAGGGTGGGAAGAACCATAGTATCAGCTTGTAATCTGGAAGGTCTTCAGCTAGGAAATGGGCGTTTGGAATGAAGAACTTCTACACACACCCCACATCCCTGAAAGTCTGAGCTCATGGCCAAACTGGTTGTGGATGCACAGAGGGGATTAGGACATGTTTGTCCATCTCTTTCTCCTTAGAATGAAGTTATAAGGGGTAGAAAAAGTACAGTAGATGCCTAGTTTGTGCAAAGTATGGGAAGTCCAATATGCAATGTTGTTTTCTATGTATATATACCTAAGAGAAACGCATCTTCTTACATGAAAACACTTGAGAGCTTCTCTTTGGCATATATGAATTGCCAGCATCACTAACCTTTATAGCAAAGGTCTAGAATTTATCAATTTACTTTGCAGCTTTCTGTTTTTGATCAGTGATAAGTTTGTTGTACTTTATCAACATTGGCGGGCAATTTGTGGAATCTGAATTCTTCTATCATTTTGCAAGCTATTTCATATGTCTTATTAGATTTTGTTACTTCACAAGATAGTATTAGTAAATGAGGCAAATTTTATATAAACAATAAGGAGGAGTAGATTTTAGATGGACCAGCAAAAGCATTAAATTATTAAGTAACTTAAGGGTTACATGAACACAAGAAATATGATACCCCAACAGTCAACCTGATAACCAAAACAGCTACAAAATGACTAATGAGAAAATAATATATACATTGTGGATACACTGAACAAAGGAATGATTTGTGTCCATACACAGTAAAAACTTCTCTTCTCTCTAATACACCTAGTGCCACATGAATCACACATTTGTGTTTTGTTGGTGATTTCACCTTTTCAAACAGCCCCCAAGTAAGTGCTGAAGTGCTATCTAGTGTTTTTATTTACAAGAAGGCTGTCATGTACCCCGTGGACAAAATACAGGTATTAGATAAGCTTCATTCCGGCATAAGTTGCAGTATGGTTGGCCACGAATTCAGTGTCAATAGATCAGCAATAGATTAAATATCTTTAAACAGAAATACACATTATGTGTTGTTTGGTTGACAAGCATGCTGTGAGATTCATGGGAACCTAGTCCTATGTTCCACTGGCTTCAAAGGTTCACTATTACTTCCAGTGTTAGAAGTGACTTTATAGACCAGAACTAATAGGAAGAATAAAATTTGACTATACATGATCGGCCACATTGAGCCAATATATGAAATAAAATGGTTTCCAGGTTGGTTATATCCTTGAAGTGTAGATGAAAAGATATTACAACTCTTAACCTAGAATAAGATCTAAAGCAAGATTGCAAATACTGTTTCTAAAATTACACACACACACACACACACACACACACACACACACACACAAACCCCAAGTAGGTATTAAAAACTCAATAGAAGTGTTATAAGAAAGGTTTGAAGTTATCTACAAACAGGTAGGGGTCAATGTCAAGAAAAGAAATTTGGGTAGGCTTGGAGGTCAGTGTGGAGGTGAGAGAAATAATCGAATCTGGGCTGCTCAAGATAAAAGTAAAAATGTAACTGAAATAGGAACAGAAAACTAGGGAAAGGAAACAAAGTCACTATTACGGTTATTAAGTGTCCCCCAAAAGCTCATGTGTGAGACAATGCAAGAAAATTCAGAGGTGAAATGACTGGGTTATAAAAGGCTTAACCTAATCAGTGCATTAATCAGCTGATAAAAATTAACCAAGTGGTAAGTATAGGCAAGTGGGGTGTGGCAAGAGAAGTTGGGTCGCTGGGGGATGCCCTTGGAGTTTCTATTTTGTCCATAATGCGGGGATCCGAGTTTCTCTCTTTCCTGGTGCAGTGTCTGAGCTACATTCCTCTGCCACCATCTTCCGCCATGATGTTCTGCCTCACTGCAACCACCAGCGGAGCCAGCTATCTACAGACTAAGAACTCTAAAATGATGAGCACCAAATAAACTTTTCCTCTTCTTAAATTGTTCTTGTCAGGGCTTTTGGTCCCAACAGTGAAGAAAAGCTTATAAAACAGAAATGGGTACTGAGATACAGGATCCTGGCCACGGCTAATCTGAACATGTAATTCAGAACCTTTTGGAGCTTTCTGGAATTTGCGGGAGGAATTTTCAAAAGTTTACAGATGCACATTAGAAAATCTTCCAGAAGGTCATAACGAGAGCTTCAAGGGCAATTAGGTTGGGTGCTCAGAAGACCAGATTGCTGATAGGACTGCAGAGAGTAAAGACTGAGTTCATGAGGTTTCAGAGAAGAAAAAGAACTCTACTGGAATTTGAAATAGAAGGCATCATATTATGTTCTGGCTAAAAAGTTGTCTCCCGTTTGCCAGTGTTCTGAGACTTTTTGTGAGACTGAATTTAAAGGTGATGGACTAATTTATCTGGCAGAGGAAATTTCAGGACAGCAGACCCTTCAGGGGTGGTATGGGTATAGCTGGTGTCTTTTAGCCATGTTCATTGTGATAATCAGGAGAGGTAAGCAAAAAAAGAAAGATTTTTTAAACACTTGCAATTTGGGCAGAAAATAACAAGTAAAACGGGCTAAGGAAAGTATGGTATTAAAGACATTACAGCCATTAAACAAACACTAAATACTTCACCAAGAAATATTGTTAAAGGTAACTTGAAAGCATCTCAGGTATTGGTAAGATCACATCCATCTCAGGCTCATGGGTATAAAAGTAAAAATTCCATTGAGAAGAGACCAGTGGGGCACTCTGCTCACACAGAGGTATCTAAAAAGTTGTTTCACTATGCTCAGCTGCCCAGGTACTCAAAGGTTGCTGCAGGTGTGGTCTCTGGAGATTTGGCTACTTCTTGAAATGGTGGCAGACCTTGGCATAAATCACTTAGTGCTGGTTCTGCAGGAGTAGAGTATGCTACAGTTTAGGGGGTCATGGAGGCTTCCAGTGAGATTTCAAAGGAAGTTCTGTGAGGCCAGGCAAAGTGCTCCAGGGTTGGAGTAACTGTAGGCAGCCCTGATTGGGCAAGGTGTAGAAAAGCGAGAAGAAAGCCAAAGCTACAGTGGAGACCCTCAAGATTAAGAGATGCCAGTAACATGGAATGTCTGCAGAGGAAAGCTGCAGGAACTGAGCAGAGATTATCCAAGAGAAAGGCCACACTGGATGCAATCAGAAAAGACATAGCAGGTGGAGCTACACAAGCCCTTTGAAGAGAATATCAGGATGCCATGCATCCCAGATGCTGGACATGGAGCTGCAGAATCCAATTGCCCAGCTGGATTTTGGTCTTGCTTTGGTCTCACCCCTTCCTTTAATGCCTTTATATGTCCCTTGAAGAACAAAAATGTGTATTATGTGTATTACTATATTGCATAGATGCAACATGTTTGGGATTTTTTTAATACGGGGTCACATTGAGAGTTTGCCTTGAGTCTCAAAGGATACTTTGAATTTGGACTTTAGGAAATCCTAGAACTGTTAAGACTGTGTGGACTCTTGGAAATGGACTAGATGTATTTTGCATTGTGAAATGGACATGAACTTTTGGGGATCAGATGTTATGGTTTAGATATGAGGTATCCCCAAAAAATTTATGTGTGAGACAAAGAAAAAAAGTTTAGAGGTGAAATGATTGGGTTGAAAGAGTCTTAAACTAATCAGTAGATTAATCCACTTGGATGGATTAACAGGGTGGTAACTGTAGACAGGTAGGGTGTGGCTGGAGGAGTTGAGTCCTATGGGACATGCATTTGAAGTACATATTTTGTCCTTATTGAGGGAACTCTCTCCCTCTTTTTCTCTGTTTCCTGGTGCAATGCCTTGAGCCACCTGTCTATACTAAACTCTTCCACCATGATGTTCTGCCTCACATCAGGCCCAGAGAATGGAGCCGACTGTCTGTGTACTGAGACCTCTGAAACTGTGAGCACCAAAATAAACTTTCCCTCCTCTAACTGTCCTTATCAGTGTCTTTTGATCACAGCAACAAAACAGCTGACTAAAATATGCTCCAATTACCAAAGGACTCATGCATTGAAACTACAAGAAACCAAAAGTAATAACAGCGGGTTAAATAAAATTTGATTTGTAACAACCTAAGTCACTGTGAAACTGCAGAACACTAAAGTCAAAGATAGAATACTATAAGCTTTTCTAGAACAAAACAAGTTCCTCTGTACAAGATACCATGAGGCAGAATAGCATTAGATTTCTCAAGAGCAGCCCTGGAAGTTTAAAAAAAAAATATGTTTATAAAAACTGAAGGAAAAGATTTTTGACAGAGTATTCAGACAAGGCAAGACCCCCAGTGAAGTCCATCAGCATAAAAATTTTAGGATACATGATATTTTAGGATACAATATCTACATACATCATACATCTCCTCTTAAGGCACTTGGGGACTCAGTACTCTAAAATAATACCTGCTAGGAGAGTAGAACAATGAATACAGGCTTAAGAAGATACACATTACAGAGATAATGCAGGGCTCCTTAGTGATGTAGAAGGGAGACCCCAAAGGTTCAGACCCCTTGATATACAGGAAGATCAGCCCAGGCTGGAGCACTTCAGATAGCTCTAGGACACACTTTTCCAAGAAAATAAAACTGACAGAAATGTGTGAGGCATCTGTATCTGATAGAACATTCACAAAAGTGGCCAAAAGTTTGCCGGCATTTAGTATAAGACCAGAGCAAAGGCAGAAGTAAAAAAAATACAACAAGATTACTAATTTGGGGGAAAAGAAAAATTGTTCATGAAAAAAAATGAGAATAGTCATTTGCCACCAAATTCAGCTCTGAATATCATTTACAAAGCTCTAATAATGCCAAAATGAATTTATTGACCTAATTGAAATTATAGCCCAATAAAATGCTGTAATAACAAGGCCTAAAATGACACATACTCAAATATGAATCCACCAACAACCAGCCCTCTTCCTAATGCCCAGCTTCAAACACAGGAGGCAGTTTTATCCTCTGTGGAGTTCTGGATGGAAAACCAGAGGCTTACAGTTACTGGGGCATCTACCAAGTTCAGGCACAGCCAGGGGCATATAATGGGCCACTGTCTGCTTTTAATTTTGTACTTTTGTGAGAGTCACGACTGAAACATGCTGTTTTTCTTAAACCCCATAACAATGCAACCCCACGCTGCTGAGGTGGCAGGAGAGCTTCAGCATCGGGTGCTGGTGCCAAGGGTCAGTCTAACACTCACAACCAAAACACCACCCAGGAAGATGCCACGAAAGCGAGTTATTTAGAAACACGAAAGCAAGTATCAAAGGAGACAGGCAAAAAGCTAAAAGGAGTTTACTCCGGAAAAGGAAAAACAGAAAGGATATAGGCAAAAGTCCAATGTTCTCCTGAAAAATTACAAGCTCTGTAGGAGTGTGCACACACTATTATTTCTAATGGAAACAAAAAACAAGAACATAAAAGGAACAACAATCATGTCTAATCACAGGGTTAAGAAATTTAACACAGCATTGGGCAATGACAGAATAGGAAACTGGAGGTGGGCGATGTGGTTTAAATAGAAAGTACTTATTGCTGGATAGAATGATTAACTTTTGATCCTATTAAACATGCATACTAAAATTTGTGGGGCAACTACTATAAGAAAAAATAAATGTGCAATCTCCAACATTTTGAAGAGAAAAGAAATTCTCATTCAATGTAGATATAGGGAAAAACAAAAACTCCCAAATCAGAATAACAATAATTGCAATATTAATATATTAACATTTAAAATATAAGGCAAAATAATTTATTACATAGAGGATTACTGAGTGTTGACAAAAATATTCTAAAGATTTATAGATCAATAACTTGCTAAATACATGCAGCAAAATGTACAGCAATAAGAGCACAAACAGAATTCTACCATCATTTCTAATAGAAATAGACAGGATTAATAGATTATGCATCAGTAAAGACATAAATGACCTGAACCTAATAATTAGCAGGTATAATTCCATGAACAATGAAGGACAGTGTGACCAGTATTTGGATAATACACATGATTCCAAGCATATGAATCATTCAAAAACACCAATCATATGCGGGGTCACATAATAAGAACATTTTCCAGGAGTAAAGAGCTTCCCAGTGTACTGTGTGGTCAACAGTTGCCAGGTTAGAAATCACAAACAAGGACTGATGGAACTCTGTACTTGAAAATTTAAAATTATGTATCTCAGATAACTCAGATGTATCAAAGAGAAATCATAATGCAATTATTACATTTACAGATGTGAAACAGTAAACTTGCTATATGTCAAAGACAATGCATACAGCCAACATGGGGCTTTCTGGGAAATGTAAAACCATACATATTTACATTAGAGTAGATAAAGTTGAAAAAAAAATGAACTAACACCCACACAACTTAAGTGAATAGAAGAATAAGAAAATAAACCAAGAACATGGGAAGAGCAATAAAGATAAAAGTAAAATAAATGAAATAGAGTATAAAGATTCATGCGTTCAAGTTCTAAGAAAAAATTGATGTTGAAAGAGTACCAAAATAATATTCATAATGGAATAGGGGGATGGCCATCTAAAGCTAAATTGAGAAAAAAGTTATAAAATGTTTCTGGACAATTTTTGCCAATACATTAAAAAACATAAATAAAATTCCTAAAATTATTAAACCTGTCAAAAAGAAAGAGATGGTATGATTAGTCCTATATCTATGCAATAAACTTAACTAGAAATTAAAATTTTCCTCAAAGAAAATTCCAGGCGCACATGTTTTTATGTCTATGTTCTATATCTTCTTCAAAGAACAGAAAATTCTACCATTTCTCAATGTTTTCTAGGGATGGAAAAATAAGGAATACTCTTTAAATCATTTTTAAAGGTGCATATAACTTTGACACCAAAGCCAGAAAAGTATGAGAAAATAAAAACTCCTCCATTAATGTACAAATGCTTTACAAAATATTAATAAATGAATAACATGCAAGACATTAAAAATTATATAACAGCCTACATGAACCTAGTACAAGTATAAAGCCACTTCATACAGGAAAGTGCCAACTATACCAACAGATAAAGGAGAAAAGCAGTACATATATTCTCGTAAAAGCAGGAAATACATTTAAAAGATTAAAGCATCTGTGATTAAAATTAAATTAGCTGATAAATTCCTGATAAAGAGTGTCTACGGGGAAAGCTGGATGGCATTCATTCTCTTTAAAATCAAGAGCAACACAGGGATGTCTACCCACTGTATGTGGAATCAACACCTTAGGTCAGAGAAAGTGCCATACCATAAGTTAGATACACAGAGGCAGCAGGGGTTGGTAAGGAACAGAAAACTGTCATTATTAGCAAATAATATTCTGCAAGCAGAAAAGTCCAGAGAAGCCGGGCGTGGTGGCTCAAGCCTGTAATTCCAGCACTTAGGGAGGCTGAGACAGGAGAATCGCGAGTTCAAAGCCAGCCTCAGCAACGGCGAAGCACTAAGCAACTCAGTGAGACCCTGTCTCTACATAAAACACAAAATAGGGCTGGGGATGTGGCTCAGTGGTTGGGTGCCCCCGAGTTCAATCCCCAGTACCAAAAAAAAAAAAAGAAAAGAAAAGAAAAGTCCAGAGAAGCCTGAAAAAGTGAGTACACATTGCATTCCAATTGGTAAAAAGCAGAACCCTCAATCAATTCATGAAATATAAGGAAGGGGTATCCTTGCCTCACTTGACAAAGTCCATTCCAGATGATTAGAACCAAAACATGAAAAGCTAACTGTCAACACTTTATTTATTTATTTTTAGTTCTGGGGATTCAACCCAGGGGCACTTTACCGCTGAGCCAAATCCCAACCCAGTGTGTTTTGTTTCGTTTGTTTTGTTTTGTGACAGAGTCTCACTGAGTTGCTTAGGTCCCTGATAAATTGCTGAGGCTGGCCTTGAACTTGTGATATTCTTGCTTCAGCTTCCTGAGTCACTGGGATTACTGGCATGTGCCACCAGCACCAACACATTTATTAGCAAATTTAGGAGAATGAATTTTCCATTTTACAATGAGCAAGATGGATTTTAAAGAATTCGCAACAGAACATAAGCCATGAAGAGAATGGCTGATAATTTAACATAAAATAAAAATTAAGAACATCACTTCATTTGACAGCATCAAAGAAAACAAATTAGCTACTAACAATTTAAATATAATTTATCATGCATGTAAATGACAAAGGATCTATTCAGAACACACAAAGAACATCAATCACTAAAAAAACTGACATTCAGTGTGAGAGTATGTAGATAACAGAAATATAATCAATGAAAAAATATATGAAAAGGAGCTTAACTTCATTGAAACAAAGAAACAAAATTTAAAACCATAATGAAATCCAGTTATGGTACCAGGCATAGTGGCGTACACCTGTAATCCCAGAAGTTCAGGAGGCTGAGGTAGGAGGACGATGAGTTCAAAGCTACCCTCAGCAACGGTGAGGTGCTAATAAGCAACTCAGTGAGACCCGGACTCTCAATAAAACACAAAATAGGGCTGGGGATGTGGCTCAGTGATGAGTACCCCTGAGTTCAATCCCCGGTACAAAAAAAAAAAAAAAAAATCCAGTTCTGTATGTATCAGATTTGATCAAATAAAAAAATAAAATAGCAGCAATGTAGACAAGGATGCAGACTGACAGATATTCCTATGCATGATTTTGAAGAAAAATAGTTGTGTGCATATTGTTTAAGAAATGTTAAAAGTAGCTGGAATGGTGGCACACACCTGTAATCCCAGCAGCTCAGGAAGCTGAGGCAGGAGGACTGCAAGTTTGAGGCCAGCCTTAGCAACTTAGTGAGACCCTGTGTCAAAATAAAAAATAAAAAGGATAGGGGAAACAGCTCAGTGGTTAAGCACCCCGGGGTTCAAGTCTGTTACTTAAAAAAAAATTAGAAAAGTAAATGTGATTTGGGGCTGGGGCTATGGCTCAGCAGTTGAGCGCTTGCCTCGCATGCGTGGGGCACTGGGTTCAATCCTCAGCACCACATAAAATAAATAAAGATATTGTGTTCATCTACAACTAAAACAAAATATTTTTTAAAAAAGTAAGTGTGATTTTGTGTGTTGTTCAGAATATATTCATACATAGTCAAAACTTCTTAAAAACACATGGAAGCAAAACATATTTAATTACCACACTGAACATCTATAGGGAAAGGGAAGGGAGAAAAGGAATCTCACCAGAGGAAAGTAAAAAGAGCTTACCTGTGCTCAAATTATTTTAAATTACAGTAAGTGGTACCTACTTAGACATCCCTTATACTTCCTCCATATCATTTAGACCTTTGATAGAAGTCATGATTTAAAACATACACTGCACCTCAGAAATGATTAAACTCTATTTTAATCAGGAACTGCAAGAAATTCAGGATTAAAAGAAAAGTAGTTATTAAGCAAGCAAGGACTCCGGGGCTTCCAAAGGTAACTCTTTAAGCTTTCTGCAGCTAGAATTAAGAAGTGGACAGAAACATTATCTCAATAAATTAAACAAGCACTCAAAATTATATCCATGTACCATAACAGCAAATAATGGAGAAAATGTCTACAATTCAGTCACTGAATCATTTTCCATCTTTCCTCGCTCTGAAAACTGCTCCACTCCAAATCTATGAAAAAGGACTGAGCATATCTATGAAAAAAAGCAGGCATCTTAAACTATGAATGGGGTTTTCACACCCATTTTATGACCAAAACGATCTTCAAGCAATGAAAACATTGAGATTATTATTACTTTTCTTTTTGCACAAGTATTTTTCACAAGTATTAAAAGTGGTACACTGACCATATTTTCATTTACTCATTTATTCATGAACTACACAAAAGTATTTTCTCTATAGCAGATAGAAACAAAGAAGTATTGCTAAGCATACAAACAAGACACAGTCTGCAGGGGAGACACGGCTATATTGAAAAATTAGAGAGAACATTTTTCAATGACAACAACTTTACCATCCATTTGCCTGCAGCAAAGACAGCCAAGATTCTCTGAACTGGAGTCGTGAGCATCCTAGTAACACAAGAGCCTCCATCCTTATTCCATCTCCAGTTAATGTATTACATTCTTTCAGGTTACTAAAACAAAGCAATGCTTTCCTCTAACTGTTATTAAATATCTTCTAATCTTCTGCCACTTTCTTTGGGGGCTTTACAAGAATCTAAATCCCAGCCATAATAATTAAATAATATCTAATGTAGTATCAGGTTAAGAATACCCAATATTCCTTCTTGAAACTTCCAAATAAATCTCTCAGTAAAACACCAAGAAATGTAAAACTATACCAAAGAATCTCACAGTACACCAAGACTGCTAAGCAATATAACCCAAAGCACAGGAGGAAATTAAAGGTGTAAGCCAGATAAGAATAACCTGATAGAAAGCCGCCAGGACTCAATGGCACATCCTAGGTTAGTGAAAGAGGGAATTCCAAATAAAGATAGGGAGATGTTTTGTACCTCTCTCATCCCACTTTTGTGGGGACAGGTGAAGTGACACACAAAAAATTCTATTTTCTTGCAAGTTTTTTTTTTTTTTTTTTTTTTTTTTTTTTGCTGGGTGTGCAAACAATAAAAGGCTCTGGGGTTCTTTGCCAGACGCGTACCTTAGGGATGTGTTTGCAGAGAGCAACCTGGAAGATAGGATACTGTATCTCTGGGACAAAGAGCATACTTGCTTTCTTCTTTCTCTAAAAGAGGTGCATTCACCCAATTCACTGTTCTTCAGCTGTGGGTGTGTCATTCACCACAGCCACATTGAACCTCCCTAGGTATGTGTGGACAAGAGGAACTAAATGAAATTGCTGAAATTCGTGGTGTTTGCTGTTCTGAGAGTAATAAAGTCCTTTGTCTCTGACCCAGGACTCTCATGTCTTCCCCAACATCTATGAAAAAGTTACAGAGTATCTGATAGACTAGGATTCTTGTTAAAATCTCATCACTGACTCAATTTCATGTTGCTCTGCCTGTAAGTGCTATCCAAGAACCAGGGACTGACTGTAGAAGGTGCAATATAATTTTAGAGGTATTTTCAATTCAGACCATAGTCTCCAGGAAAAACCGACTAAGGAAAAACCTAGAGTATACTTGCTGAAGCGTTCCTGGAAGGAGACTAGGAACTGCCCTTTTCCCTAGACCTCAATGCAAATGTTCTGACTTCTACAGCATAGAACATGGGGCCAGGAAAGTCCACCTGAGCCACTTGGTGACAGACCCTGAGTTTGGAAACCATCTCTATAAAGTCTCAGATGTAAAAATGGAAGCAGCAAATGGAACTAGTGGAGACAGAACATTCTAGAGAATAATCTTTACCTGAAAAGAATACAGAAAGATGTGGCTTCTGTGAATCAAGAACAGAAATTGATAGGAAAGAGCAGATTGAGAAGAATTTCAACATAGGACAAGAAATATCTAATACATAGATGACAACTGGCTTCTTAAAATACACATGGACCAAACTAAAAGATACAGAAGAAGGAAACATCCCTAAATTAAAAGCGAAATGTCCAATTATCACAAGAGAAATTTCCAAGTTCTAAGCAATGCAAGTTAAATAGACATAAATTTAGCTACGTGCTGGAAATAGATCTGTTTGAAGCTGAAAACATGAAGAAAAAGTAATCCTATTATGGCCAACCAAGCAAACCTAAAAATACAGCGATCGTGGTGAGCTCGGCAGGAGACCGGACTTGGTGCGGTTGCCTTCTCTCCAGCAACACTGACTGAAAACACCACTAAGCAGCACACTTGGAAATCTCCAGTAAACCAAGTAGATTCAACCTGTATCACCAACCAAAAGCCATTTTCATGTTTAAGACAAAAGGATGACATTCTTTGAAACAAGAGCATGAAATGTATTAAATTTTTATATAGAACATGTTCAATGTTAGAGATGTTTAAATATGGAGTAAGAAATGTATTAATGCAGCAAGCCTGTAATCCCAGCACTTAGGGAGACTGAGACAGGAGAATCGCAAGTTCAAAGCCAGCCTCAGCAACGGTGAGGTGCTAAGCAACTCAGTGAGACTCTGTCCCTCCATGAAACACAAAATAGGGCTGGGGGTGTGGCTCAGTGGTCGAGTGCCCCTGAGTTCAATCTTCAGTACCAAAAAAAAAAAAAAAAAAAAGGAACGTATTAATGCAAACCTGGAAAGAGGTCTGGAGGTTGGCATTGAAGATTTTGGCAAAATTCTGGTCAAAAACTATATACACATGCACTATTATTCATGAAGAGAATATTTCTCTGTGTATATATGGATTTGTACACACACATATTTCATACAAGTGCATGCATGTATACATAGTACAGTACACAACATATATGTATCCATAACATGTATATTAAAATAACAATTTAAAATTAAATAAACACGGAAATACAACAAGAATACAAAGTATACACTAAGGATAAATGGAACTAAACTTTTTAAAATGGAAAGACACTGAAAACAATCTAAAGTTAAATTTCTGCATTTAGAAAATAAAACAAAATACTTTGTTAATCTCAAATAGAACAAATTGTGTACTACAAACATTACCTATAGTTTTCAAAATAGCCAGAAAATATACAGGTTAAAAAACAACTGAGACTACTTATGCATATAGTGGGAAAAAAGAGAAGGGAAACAAAGGACAAAGGATGTAAGTAGGAAAAACAGAACAGAGAGACCGTAATGGTGGGGCAAACCAACCAGGGCCATTACACCAAGAGCAAAACAGGCCTCCCTTAAGTGGCCCATCATTACTTTAATAATGGCTCGTGTGGGGAGCTGAGACAGAACACTACCATAATATTGGAACACATGCATTCCAATTTCACAGCTACAGAGGTATAAAGAGCTAAAAGGAATCTAAGTACCAAAGTTCAGGTGAGATGCATTCTTATACCAAATACAAAACAAACAAGAAAAGAAACAAAAAAAATAGAAAATAGGAAAATATAAAACTAAACTGAGCCTCTGGTCTCAATTCCAAATTCTGTGGAGAAAGAAGATGATTTTCCTCAGTTTAGGCCACCTCTTGAAGGAGGTTCAATGAACATGACCTCCCCAGGCTAGGTCTTAGGGGAGGTTGTGCTGAGGGTCTTTTTCTGCAATTCCCCAAAGGAGGTCAGAAATATGTCACCACATACATCCTTTTCTTCTTCTCCCCACTATTTTTTCTTCCTTAATGTTTTCAGGTTTGCTGAATGTATTTCTAATTTAAATTATCTGCAGGAGTAAGGAACACACCTGACTATTCTTTCATATTCTTCTCGGCACTAGCAGTATACAAAGCACATAGTAGCTGCTCAGTCAATTCCCCTTAACTGTTTTGCTTTTCATTTCCTAACTAGAATCCATAGTAATAAAGGACTCAGATATACACACACATTTTAAGATCTACGCTGCACATGACATAGAAGTCCAAAGAATCACATGGAATTATTTTCTCACCCTATTTTTTTGAATCAATAGAATCGACACATGGTTAGCAAAATCCAAAATGGCCACTCAAAGTAAATTAAATATTTTTAAATACCCATTTTACCCATTTTAAATACCCAAGATGTGTGAATATATACTTACAGGCAAACTGGAGTTTAGCTTCTCTGCTGACGATCGTCCCAAGTGAATTTGTAGCAAAACACTGGTAAATTCCTGTATCCCAGTTTCTGTTAGGGTTAATAACCACAAGATTTCCTCCATTTAACTTGTAACGATGTTCCAGACTCATATCAATATTGCTGCCATTCAGTTGCCATCTGGAAAACAAATGTTAATTTTTTTGTCCTATTAGGATTTTTAAATTTAAAGGACTCTCCATCATAAAATCCACTTTACACATTATCCTCCTTATCAATGAAAGGTAATGTTTACACTTTTCACATATTACATACTTGAAGAGCAAATGTGTCCACACAATTATCTAGAAACAGAAGGTTAAAGTCCCAAAAAGTACAAGAAATTAGCATCTAACGGTTACAAATTTTTAAAGGTTTCCTGAAGGGGTAAGAGTAATGTAGTTTCTTCACTAAGGAGGAAAACTGGATAGGTCTGAACAGGCAAAGATAAAGTAGAAAGTTAGGTAATTATCTAAGACACTTCAGGCCAATCTCATGCTGAGGATGAACAGAGGAAAGAGAACATTTCTCTGATTTATCTGGACTGACTAAGCACATTTAATAAATTAATTGGATAAGTGTTCAACTATCCATTTCAATTTGTCTGGGTAAACACCTGTTCCTGGGATTCTCCACTTTTCTAATCCATCAGTGCTTTTTACAAATTGGCACACTGTGGTAAAAGACCCTAAACAGCATTTGGGGGCTCTGAGACAGTCAGGCAGTAACCTCAGAGAAATAGTAATCAATGGGAAGCCAAAAAGAAAAAGGCAAAGAAAGAATAAAGATGCTCACTTTAAACAAGTTTTTAAGTGAAAAAAAAAATTGGAGTTTTAAAACAGTACATATACTTGTCACCTCAAAGGTTTTGCCTTTAAAAGTCATCTCCCACAATCTCATGAACACATTTATTATGTGAACTAAGGTACCCACGTTCTGGATAACCCAATTTACATGATAAATTACACTGTCATCAGTTCTACAAATTCTAGCACATTACAACAATCATTTCAATTGCTCTTCATGTAAATATTGAGATCGTTTAAATGATGTCCATTTGCTAGATGAGAATTTCAATACACCAGTTAAGCTGTTATCTGTTCCTAAAACTATTGACTGTCAGGAATGCCGTTCATTCAAATTCTTGCTCACTGTTCTTCAAGTATTGCGGTAAATATTCTTTTATCATTTGGTCACTTTCTTAAAACCAAAGTTTTTTTGTTTTGTTTTGTTTTTCTTTTTATATTCACATACAAGTTCACCAGGTCTAAAGCAACACATCTAATGAGAGTGCAAAATGAAAGAGAAAAAATATATTGAAAAAAACAATTATTTTCATTTGAACTTAAAAGAAAAAAATCATACAAAAATAGAGAAAGCAGTAGCCTCCTTCTCATTTGTGGCAGATGTCTGCTTTGGTTTTTTGTAGTTTCCCTTATGATCCTTCCCAAGGCACGTCCACATCTGCAGGAGCATCTTGGTTCATTTTATTTTACTGTGAATCATACTCTATACTTAAGAATTCTGAAGTTGAACCATGAGCCCTTATGAACCCTCCCTCCTATTACTCCTCCCCACATCCTAGAACTACAGAAATACAGGCAAGGAAGTAAAGGAAAACCGTCATCTGCACTCTCTGGACATTCTGGTCCCCTGATGCACAAGAGGGCTTGCAGATCTGCAGCAGTGGTATCTCCTAGTTTATTGGGAATGCAGAATCTTGGTCCCTAGCCATGCCTACAGAATCAGAGCCTGTGCTTTAATGACATAGCCAAGCATTCCACACGCATATCCAACTTTGGGAAGAACTACTCTGTACCTTGGGCAACACGCACTAGGGACTATATAGTAGACACCAGCATCAAATAGTGCTCCCTTTGCAGTCAGCCAGTTTCATAGTCAACAACTCTGATTAGAAAGCCCTTCCTTCCTCTAATTCAGCGAAAATATATTTATAGAATGCTTCCATGTCAGGAAATAGTCTAAGTTTTCTAATTGTGGTAAAAATTCCCTGGCTTTATGGCACTAACATTTTCATGGAGAATTTTTCTCAGATTCTTAGTTCCTGACCCAACCCTGATTCCACCTGGTGGAATGCCCTAGTTGAGCATTTCTTGCAAAAGCCTAGCAAAAATAAAGGGGATACAGATCCAATCCAAGTGTCCACTGGTCTATCTGCAGAACTCACTCATGACTAGCTACATGTCCATGAGTAAATTTTTTAATCTAAATGATTAAAAAGGAATGAAGATAATCCCATCTTTCCCATTGGGTTGTTCTACAGATTTACTTAGACAATTGCATACAAAGCTGTCAGCCCAGTGCTGCCACACATGGGCATTCAACAAATGGGTGGACGCCACTGTTAGTTTGGCAGGTGGCTCCCAGTGACAACTGCAAACCCCACTGCCCCTTTACTTTGTTTCTATTCTAGTCCCAAGAAACACATGTTGGTTAAATGCCACCAGCTCCATTCGATGCTTTTGGCCATCCCACCCGCTCATGGGGATCAGATGGCGTTTTCCACATATGGTGAGTCTGCGTTTGTATCTTCCCTGAGAATTTAGTGAAAGGAAGAGTCAGACACACGCTGGGCCTGACCTTTAAAGAATCAATCTGACAGTAAATCACAAGTGAGTGGGTCTAATTTTTAAAGTGTAAATGGTTTGTCAGTTACTAAGTGACTCAATGCTTGAGTGGGAAATCTCCTCTAAACTCAAGTCAAGAAAGATACAGTTAATTTCACATCCCTCTGGATGGAAGACCCTAGTGACAAAGGGTACTTGTGCTTTCTGTGCCTGTGAAGTGCAGTTTGTATAGGGGGAAAAAATGCATTTTCAAGAAGAAATTAGAATGGGGCTTGACTAAGCACATCTGATGGCTTCATTCAAAAATGGTGTTTTTGTGTTTAGCTAACAAATAATAAAGGCACAGGAGCTATGTAGAAAATTAAGGATAAATAAAAATACAGAGAAGCACTTCCTCTTGCCTACTTAATACCTGAAAGATTTAAGAGATTATAAACTATATGGGAAAATACTTTATTTCAGTAAAGTACCTTAAGATCTAAAACCTATCATCCCAAAGTTGCAAATAAAGAACCAAAATGGAGAAGGTTCGTTCCATTATGCATAAAACATGTCTCATTTCCTTTAGCTCAGTTTTCATCATATAGGCACAATCACTAGATTATTTACGATATAAAAAAAAATTTATTCTTTTTTAAATGTTTCTGCTATTCCAAAAGCATTGGTGCATTTGTTTTAGCAAACCCTTTGGAGTTAAGATGTCCCTGAGCTATCTTTAGGAATGTTAATTTTAACAAAGTAAAATAATTATTTTTCTCTTTCCTAAAACTACTCATCATTAAGTGGAACTCATCCCCAGGTGATATAAAATATCTCAATATCTTATTAAATATTGAATGTTTTTCCTCTTGCTGAAAATATGTGAATTCAAAAGTTATCTTTGTTAAGATTCCAAAATGTGTATGTGTTCTCTGGTCCTGTGCTTCCAAAGATAATTTTATTCTGAAAAGCAAAATAATGTGCCTATATTTCTAATGTAAAATGTTTGTATTTGGACCTGATTTCTAAATATGCCTCATATCTTCATCTGTATATAAAAATCTAGAAGACTGAAACATACACAGTTCCTTCTTTGACAAAGTATGTGTCCAATAAATCTGCAAATTAGCCTCATTTACTTTGTTGGAAATTGTAATCCAACTGTTCAGGCTTTGTAAGCACAACACTTAGTACTAAGTGTGACAGGTAAATGGCACATTCAGATCATAAATCTAGAAACCTTTTAGAAATAGAAGTTGCCTTTCCCTTTTGTGCATTCATAGTCCTTTGTAAAACTTGCAGATTTCTACTTTTTTTTTTTGGTGCTGGGGATTGCACTCAGGGACACTCGACCACTGAGCCACATCCCCAGCCCTATTTTGTGTTTTATGTAGAGACAGGGTCTCACTGAATTGCTTGCTTAGCACCTCGCCATTGCTGAGGCTGGCTTTGAACTCGCGATTTTCCTGTCTCAGTCTCCCTAAGTGCTGGAGCCACCGCGCCCGGCTGGTTTCTACTTTCATCAAGGAACTAAAAAGTGTAGGTCAAATTCTAACCATCAGAATGCAATCTTTTTGGAATATGGAAACTATTTAAAACTTCATAAATGTACATTTGCATACCCAAGTTTCATCTAGGAAGGCTTAAAGCAATGATCAGAAGCAAAGGATCTCAGTCCCATGGCTCCTGGGGTTTGCACACCAGCATTTCAATCACATAACATTTGTGTTGTGTTAGAGAAGCAGGCTAACCTTGTAACTTCAGCTTGGTGGTAAATGTCACAAGATTAAGCACCTTTGCATAATCATCCTATAACACTCTTGAATGATCTTATGTGTTCCTTGTCAGACTTCAGTGTTCAAATGCTTGCTCTACATGAATTAGGATTTGCTTTTAGAATCCACAAGTGCCTTACTTCACAAGCAACTGAGTCTCTGTCTGTGAGCTCTCATCCCCCCACAAAACTGGTTTGTGAGGAGGTTCCATGGCCATGCATGTCTGGATCAATAACTGGACTTCAAATGCTTGGAGTACTAGAATTAAAACTCCTTGTTTCTGGCCTACAGGAGGACATGAACAATTGATGTCCTCTTCTAAATTGGTCATGTCCTCTACATAAGAGAGACGCTGGCTAGGGACATGAAGTAAAAAAAGAAAACTGGGCCAAGCCCAATACAACAGAATGATCAAGTCTAATGCAGATTTCCACCTAAAAAGAATGCAAACACAATCTCTTTAAGATAACTGCATGCCCATGGGCCAACAGGTTTTAAATTTTGAATATAAAGCACAACGTGCCTGACATAGAAGATATTTCAAAACTGGTAGTTACTATTCCTAAATGATCAAAACTATAACTGCTCCTTCCAGGAAATAGACTAAAAACAAAAATGGCCAGGGGGTATATGAATCACTGCCTTCCAACACCAAGTACAAGATGAAACACAGAATGAATGTGTGTGTAAACACAAATTCATGTAATAATGAATTCAATCAGCATAAAAGTCTACATTTTCAGAGTTCAAAGGGGCTTTTCCAGGGGGTGAGTACTGAAGATTGAACCCAGGGGCCTTAAACACTGAACCACATCCTCACCTAAATATTTTATTTAGAGACAGAGTCTTGCTCAGTTGCTTAGGCCCTCCCTTCCTAAGTTGCTGAGGCTGCCTCTGAACTTGCCATCCTCCTGCCTCAGCCTCCAGAGCCACTGGGATTATGGGCATGCAACACTGTGGCTGGCTAAAGGGGCTTTTCAAAGTATATAAGTTCCAGTGAATGACGACTTTCAATAACTGCAGGATTTCTACCATCAGCATTATACAGGTTACGGGGTAGATACCCATAAAAGCTTCCTGAATGGGATGATTAATTTTTCCTCTACTCTAGCCAAAACTAACTCCATACAGTCTTTATTCACTGTAGTCATCCACAGTCAATAAATAATATCAAAATGGGGAATTTCATTTACCTGACTAGCTATTATTTATTCACCATATAGGTTATAATTAGAAATGACAATCTCTTACACAAAACTACACTGGTATGGAATAAGAACAACGAATACAAATACAGATATATTTGGCTGCCAGTATAATTTAAGGCACTAAGCTCTAAAATGAGTTGTCTCACGTGAACTTGGTAAAACACAATCAGGGAACATCACCCCTTGAAACTGAAATGAACAAAACTGAAAATAAATTGAATGTCTTCAGGTGGTTTCAAAAATAATCTCAAGATATGATTCAACTCACAGTTAATTGTATAAAGTTACTATCCTTCAGGATATCTTTTCCATTACACAAAAGCTGGTCAGGAAGATGGAAAGAGAAACAACATTATGGAGAAAAACAAATCTCTCCTTTTAGACCTCCAGACAAAACAAAGGAAAAGTCAAGTCAACAACACTTAAGTCTTTGGGGAGCTGGGGTTGGGTCCTGGAAATATGCCCACACTTAGCACTCGTTAAATCAACAGGCAATACTTTAGTTGGGGTTTGACAGGAAAATTAGGAATTTAATCACAGAAGCGATTTGTGGTTTTAAATGCAGCTTTCAAGTTAATAAGCAAATGCATTTGTGTTCAAATGCAATGTTTGTTAATATGTTTACTGAAGTGATGAGAATAATTGCAGCCCTTGAAAGAATGAATGTCTGCATTTGCATATTCAATACCTTATCCAAAAATAACCAGTTAGGCTTCAGCAATAATTGCTGAAGATATAAATGAGTTAAGTTGCAATGCTGTTTTTTTTTTAAAAAAAAAAAGTGTTTTATGACATTTATTCCCACTTCTCACTCACTGATACATTTTGTAAAATTATATATATATATGCACATATGTTTGTGTATATATACATAATATGTGTCTGTATATGTATATATAAATATACATGTATATATGTATAAATATTTCATGCAACTACACTCAATGAAAAACAACTGCTCAGTTTACATGGTTATAGCCTAGTGCAACTCTATCAAAGATTGTCTTAAAATTATTCCAAGCAGAATTACTGAAGATGATTGCTCTCTTTGCCAACTGCATTCATTTTATCTTTGCTTTGTAGCACCTTATTCACAGTCCTTTGAAGATGCCAACTTCTCACATGACTCTGGTCCTGCTAATCAGAATCCTCTGCCTCAGGCCTTACCTGTTGGCTAGGAAGAGAAGGGGAGGGGACAAGAGGGAAGGAGGAGGGGAGAGGAGGAGGAGGTACTGAGGAATTAAATTGACCAAAATATGTCATGTGCATGTAGAAGTGTGTAACAATGATCATATATAATTATGCACCAAAAAAATTAAAATTATATGAGAAAAATATAAGTGCAACAAAAAAATTGTGAACGTGATACTTGTGTTTGATCGATATGTTTATATCCTCTCTCCTCACCCTACCGTAAAAACACAAGAAAAAAGAACAACAAAATACATGATTTATTGTACTACAACCTTTAATGTCTAAAAGCTAACCTTTACATTTCTGCTGGGTATTGATTGCTGACAGTATTAGCTGTGTTTGTGTCTCACATGTCTCTGATATGATCCAGGGCTTTTGATGACACTAACAGGAATAATGACCTCTTTTTCCGGGGGAGGATGTAAGGGACCTAAAGTTCTAGGCAGCGATCTTGGACACCTGCAGAAAATCTGTCTTAAAATGAGCCAATAGAGAGGGCTCAATCCAAACTATGCTTTACAGAATGACCTAGTTAGTACTTCTGACCCTCTGATCCTTCACTTCTGAAACATGGTCCAGTCCCCAAATCGCTTGGTTTGCTTTCCCGCTTAAGATCATTCCTTATTTTTTTTTCCATGTTACGAATCGAGCAGTCACTATTGAAGATACATGTAATATAAGGATGAAGAGCACACTAACTTCACCTGTAGGAGAGTTGTAGCCTATCTGGCCACAGCAGGGCATATTTCAATACTGGTAGGATGGGGTGCAATGGCCAGGCACAGTGCTTGGACAGGTCATGCAGAGCTGAGGACACCAAGACTTTCTGGGAGAGAGGATGGTGCAGCTGAGTTCAAAACACCCTGTACAGATTGTCATCTGCTTCTGTTTGCCTCAGGCACTATAAATACTGTTGATTTATTTTTTTGTTTTACAATCATGCCAGCCATGTGAATGTTTCTTTGCTCTTAGTGGCTGTCTGCGGGTGTGGGGGCCGAGTTCAGCAGCTGGAGAAGTCAGGATACTGAAATAAGCCTGAGGATAAGCTCAGAGAAGTGGACTGAGAGGATGATATTTCATTAAAGGCTAAGAGAATTTTCAGGAGTAATAACTCTTATTTGCCTGGGGCCATAAAAGTAAAATAACTGTGATATCAGATCCTACACGGTGATAAAAAAAAGTAAGAACAAGTTGCCCAGTAATCAAAAGTATGCTTAAAAATGTTACTCAGTATTTTGTGGTGTTATGATACAGAAAATATAGTAGATAGCATGTAAGTCATATATGTTATATGTGTTATACAGCAAATATGTACTATCCAGGCTATACACGGGATATATATTGCACATATGTATGATTTATAGTATCAACATAATACATACATAAAAACAGAATGAAACAAAGTACAATGTTTAGTACTCTGCAAGTGTGTTTGTGGATATATACATATAAAAGAAAGAAACTCAGATCTTCCTTCCTTCCATGCACTCCTGGTTCCTTCCATCCGCTCCCGGAATACACGTGAGCAGAAATTGGTATATTATTTTCTTTTTCTTTTTCATCTTATACTGAATTGTTTCAGTTGACTCTCACCAATTTAAAGATGTGTAGGATGTGATTCCAGGATAGGGAACCATGTTTAAGAAAACTGAAGCCAGAAATGACCTCAATTTGCAATGATATTTTGCTCTTACACAACTTGATTATCTTAAGATTTCTCACTCTATTTATTAAAAATCGTTTACTTGTTCTATAAAGCTAGATGAGAATGAGATTCTGGTCATGTTTTTGTAGAGAGAAAAAAATTGAAGAGTATCTTTGGGGAAGTGCTATGGGTCCAGGGGTTGATCTGGGGCAGCAGTATCCAAGAGAACAAACATTCTAGAAGTACAGTCACTTCTATTTGTGCTGTCCAATAAGATAGCTACATGCCACATATGCCTACCAAGCACCACAAACAAGGTTGCTGAGACTGAAGAAATGAGTTTTTAATTACATTTAATACAACTAATTTAAATCTGAAAAGGCTATGTGTGGGTATGACTACTATAGTGGACAGAAAGCACCAAAGTCTTGTGCTAGACTAAAATTTGAAAGCATGAAACCCATATGAGCCACATTAAACCTCAGGACTTATTTTCTTCATCATCCTTTATGTCTAAACAGAAAAGCAGAGTTAACACTAAAAGCTGAGAGTCTCTGGATGGTAGCAAGGGGACATCTTTGAGAGGCAGCAAGACCACAGAGAGGCTTGTGCCTGAACGTTGGCATGTCGGTCAGCACTCCACATGTCTGTCTGTCCTTCAGGCAGGCCTGCCTTGTTCACATTTGTGACTCTCCTGCCCCCTTACTGGTGTTTTTCTATTCTACCCCAGCTCAGCTGAAATGTGAGGTCCCTCTACAAGCTGAACAGCATCAGCAGAAGGAACCACAGAGCCTCCCTTCTGGGGTTTTTCAGCAAAGGCTGGACATTTCTTTTCCCCGGCAAAATAGGAGAAAAGTTCTTCCCATTTAAAAAAAAAAAAAGTATTCATCCTTCCTCAGGGTAACCTTTTTCAGCACCACCAGCAGTTACTATGAGACTGAACACTAATTAACCTTCAAATACAGGCTTTTGGGCTCAGGCAGGGAAATGTGAGAGAAGGAATAAAATTCTCAATTAAACCGTAAGATGAGTCATTTCCTCTTGAGAATTTCTGAACTTTCCAATTTCTAATGTGGCCAGTTAAGAGTTCTTTTTACCCGATGGGAAAATAACAAAGGCGAGATCTCTCAGGAGGCAAGTCAGCCTCAGTCTCCTAGACAGGCTCTGGATTTTCAAAGGATGTTCTTTTGTAAGACTCAAACTTTGTTCTGAATCTTTGGAAGCATGTTTGGATTGACTTTAACAAATGCTTTCATGTAAATCCCTAACTCCCCTTCTTGGATGGCTATCTATCCATTTATCTATATCACTCTCTGCTTATTTTGTAAATAAATATACAAAATCTTTTTTTCTGAATTCATATAAAAATTCCCTATATTATTCTTTTTTCCAGGCTATTTGCTATTACATGTTTATACGATTTATCTGTAATATCTGAAGGATAGTAAAAATATGAACAAACAAATGTATCTTCTTCTGGAAAATGCAAAAATACAGAATACTACTCAGTCGACTATTAAATGGAAAAGAGAAAATAAAAATAAAGAGTTGGCCAAAATGAAGGTGTCATCTAAATAGATAAAGCTGCAATTCAACCATATTATTCCATAACCCTCTTACTCCACTGAAATAGTCTATTCCTTATAAAAGGTAACATGAATAATGAAGATTTGTTTTCTGTCCTCAAAGCCTAACATTTATTAGAATGAAAAGTCTTGCTTGTGCTTTCAAAGTCTCAGTTTCTAGTGATTATAACCCTTTACCTTAAATCAAATTTTCCATTGGATAGAAATCTTAACTTTAGAACACCTTTAAAGCTATGACTGGAAGTGTCTACTCTCTTTGGCTACAAATGGAGGATTTTAAAACAACACCCAGCATGTTAAATTTATTTCTTAATCAGACTTAAAACGAATCAATCAATCCGAATCACATGTACTCTAGTCTCAGTTACAGATTTTGTTTAAATTAAAACATATGAATGTCAATATGATATCCCAGGATGTCTAGTGAAATGGAGTGTACAAATGCAAAACCTCGCCATCAATATTTTACACACTCAAGCCACGCATTTGAACACCAACTCCGTGTGCAACAGTAAATAACCTGGTCTGCAAACACATCATCACACCAAAAGGCTATTTCTAGATTTCTAAGCTCAAGACATATGGCGAGCTGCTAAAACTATTCACACACAATTAGTCCACTCATTAGAAGCACATTCCTATATGATTAAGTCTTGTAGCCTGTCAATTTTTCAGCTGAACCTATTTATCCCCAAAATGTTCGTAAGATGAATGCCACGAGTGATTTTAGTGAAAAGTGAACAAGAGCCCACACCTGAGTCATTCTCATGGCTTCTTTAACATATTCAGAGTCGTGTCTATGAAAACCATCTTCCATTGAAAAGAAAAACGAGCATGCATTGGAAGGTGTCAGAACGCCTTAGACAAATGCTGGAGAAAATACTTCCAGGACAGTGTTTTGTTAAATCAATCTGTTCACCTTCTACCAAAAGAAGAAATATTTACCAATGTAATATGGGCATACATCTGCTTAATTTAACTAGCTCTAAAATATGGTCTTTCTTCTCTCTCTCTCAATGGTCAGCTCCTCTTTTCTTATTTCTCTAAGGTGAAGTACTAGCAGAGGAAAAGCTTTTTCTCACCTTTGCCAATTCGGATCAGGAATCTGAGATTCTAAGGTTCACTTGGTTGGAAATACACAGCTTATTAAATATGCTGTTGAATATTTCAGAAGAGACTGACCTTGATTAATTCCAGAAGCAACCTTCTAACCCATCCTGACCCAATTTAACAATGAGCAGCAGAAGTTCCATGAGAACTAGAGGACTCCAGAGCTTTACCCATACAGGATTAAATCAGCTTGTTCTGCTTTGTCTGGGGGAGGTGATGCCCCTCAAAAATATAGTGTCAACAGAGTTTTGAAGGGGACACTAGCAGCACCTTTAGCACCTGCTGTCCCCCAGGCATCCTGGTGGATTTTACAGCCCCTTACATCAAAGCTGTACATCCTCTTTATAAATAATCCATCTCTTCATTTAAGTGGGTCTCCTAAGCCCCTCAAAGAGTAAAAATCAATTATCTTTTGTCATTTAATCAAGAATATATCCATTCCATCCAAATAATCCACCATTATCTCCAAAATGCTAATATTTTTATCTTAAGGTGATGAGAATTCACTTCTCTTTTCGTGTTTCCTTTTATCTTTCTGTGAGGCTTGAAGGTTTCTAGTGAAGTTATTATTTATGTCTTATAAATCTAGACTTTAATATGATAAAAACTAATAGAATGAATTTATTCTTGAAGAATAATTAAAATGATTTGTTAGCTACATATTTATTCTTTCTCATTTAATATATCTCCAAATGTACACCCAATAAAATGGTGGAAAGAGGGATAATGAAGTATTTTTAACTAATATTTTAAATTATTTTTAAAACTGAATTTTACTCCCCAAATGGCTGTGTTCCTAATGATGACATAGAAATTCAAGTTTATAAATTAAATTGCACTATAAATAAATGAAGAGGCCCTGCATGTCTAAGAGATCCTACTATGTTCTTTGATAAATCTTACCATAAGGTGAATAATCAATCAAATACGTGCATATGGATTCCAAGGTCCATGTCATCAGACGTGTAAAACATGTACAACTACAGCTTCATATGCTACTTCTTACAGCATAAACACGTGCCACAAAATTCACAACTGCCACATTTGGTGTTCATTTGCATTTTGAAACCTTCCACCGTACCTGTAATGAGGTGAGGGGTTGCCTCTTGCTTCACAATTTAAAGTTATTTTTGTATCCTCTGAACCAACAGGGAAAATGCTGTTGCTGGGTTCTTTGATAAAGACAGGGCCTTGCAGGAGAAGCTCACCTATGTGGGTGGGAAAAACAAAAAGTAATCATAGTCATAAGTAGAAGGTATTGGCAGGTTGTATTCTGAAATGGAAGGCCAGCAATTGGTGTTTGCTCTTCAAAACCAAGAAGTCAGGCAGTGCTCCATCTGCCCTCAAAGTGCCACGCTCTACAATCACTGCTTTGTTAAGAATCCTCAGATAAACCTTCTTCACAGCACAGTAACACCTCCAAGAAAACAAAATTTGCATACTGAAAACATCAACGTATTAATAATGTGTAAACTGTAAACAAGGCTGTAGCAATTACTTTTTATAACAAGAAACTAACTGCAAGTGTTCTTTGGCAAATTTATCATGAAAAAAAGTTCAAAATCATTCAAACAGTTGGGTATAATTTTTCTTATACAATCTTTGGGGCGTGCACATCTTGAGCTTGACCAACTTATTTTGCCATACTGAATGAAAACCAATATTGGGTGGGATTTCCGTTTTATTATTAGCAAGTTACATAAAAGGATATAACACTGAGCAAATGCCTTCAAAAATAGTTCCTAGTATGGTTAGGAGAATTTGAACATCCTCAAGAGAATTTCCCCATAAACACAAGAACTAAACATCTCTCTACTGTACTGAGTTTGCAAAGGAAGCAGATAATGCCCTCACCAAATGCTTATGCTACGGCAGTTGTATAATCATCGCCAGAACATTTCTGAAAACAAACAAATTCACAGGGGAAAAAAAGAAAGAAAGAAAGAAAGAAAGGTCTTTCCTTTCCTTTCTTAGAATGCTCAGAAAAATCACAGAGGAGTTTCTACTGAAGCAGAGAGTGAATAAAACGAGTAAACAGTACCAGAGAAAGAAAGTCCATGAATAGTGAGACAAAGAAAATGAGATCAACAGCCTCAAAGGCCCCAGAACTATGAACTTAGTTTTGTGTTACTTCAAACAGTAGTAACATGAATAAAAATACTTACCACCTCCACAGCCGTGATAAGGTGACAACATCATAATCAGAATACACAGCATTCTGAAAACAGCAATAGCTCAAGCCACCGAGTGCATCCCAGGTACACAGATCTATCCTTCAGTCTTTAGCATGCTCCTTGAAGTTTGTGCCAATTATCCCAAGGCACAGGAAAGGGATGTGGAAACTAAGAATGCTTAGGTGGCGTGAGCAGATTCACACAGCACTTTGGAATGTGTAATATACTCTCTAAACTGATCCCAGGGCCCATGCAAACACACCTTCCTGCCTTTTAGATAGAGAGTTTGGCCGTGACCTAACTCAGGTTTTTGCCCTTGACTTCTAGGAGGTAATTCATGTCACAGCTGATAGGCATCTTTGTTTAAAGTGGGGATGGCCACAATGGGTCTTATGCTGGGACCGGCTAAACCTCAGCAATAGTCTTGGGAGTAGGACTGGTCACCTAGAAATGCCAATCATGTGCTTATGGGCAGAGGCTGGAGGTCCCAGGGTATCTGCTGCACTGGAGACTGAGTTCAATCATTGTGCAATCCATCCGCAATACCCGCATAGCAGAGCCCCACTGAACACTGGGAACACCAAGCTCAGCAAGGTTCCCTGGTTCGTAACACACCTGATGTATTGTCACACATCATTGCAGAGGGTGACAGGTCCTGCAGATGACACAAAGCTAGCACTGTGAACCTGCCAGGCCCTGCCCTATGTGTCTATTCCTTGGGTTGATTTTAGTACAGACCCTTTCCTTGCATAATCGTGAGCATAATAGTTTTCAATGGCTCCCATCTGCCCTTTTAGCAACTTATCCAAGTTCAGGGTGGTCTGGGCTCCTCCCCACCAATTCACAGTGGCTGTCAGAACTGAGAGCAGGCTTCACAGCAGAGCTATCTCAGAGCATCCTTCCCTGCGACTCCACCACACATGGATCCCCACCTGTGCGCCCCACCTGCAGAAGGCAGCTCGCTAGCCTCCAGAGCCCCTGTGCTTGACCTTGACCATAAGGGATAATGACCCAAGGAAAAAGTGCTCACTTTTCCCACATGTGAAACAATGCACTTAAGAAATGGATTGTAAAGTAGCCACTAACGCTGCTAATGGAAAAGGACTAATATTGTCGTTTTCTCAATTTCTCCACCCTCAACCAGTTTACCACACAGACAAAAAGAAAAAATAATTCTTTTTACTGAATGTGTCGACTTAATTGAAAATGCTCCTGATGTTTGTTTGTAAATATGTTTGTAACAAGGCAGCTTTTTCATAACATTCTCCTAGCATGATGACTTCTGCTTTACTACAGATGATTTATATATTTTATTCATTTATGAGATGGCATGGAATTCTCTTTTTGACAAATGCCATGAATGTTAGATTGAAAGCAACAGTAGATTGACATAATGCAAAAAATTTGGAAATGACAGATAAGATGGGGAAAGAAATCAACAGCAGAAAAATCAGGGACAGATAAGAAAGGAATTTTAAAATAAATGAGACAAAGCTGTTAATTTTTTTTTGTTTTTTCTGAACTGACTATGATGGGATGGGATATGCCTCTAATCCCAAACTTGGAAGGCTGAGGTAGGAGGATCACAAGTTCAAATCCCACCTCAGCAACTTAGCAAGATCCTCTCTCAAAATAAAATATAAAATGGGCGGGGGATGTGTCTCAGTAGTCCCACACCCCTGGATTCAATCCCCAGTATTAAAAACAAAAAAAACCCCAAAAAACGTTTTTTCTATAAGTTACCACAATAAAAATACTAATGTTCATCTTGTCATCATCTAATAAAAGTCACATTTCAAGTGATGCTGAGGGGCTGGGATTGTGGCTCAGTGGTAGAGCGCTTGCCTCGCATGCGTGAGGCACTGGGTTCGATCCTCAGCACCACATAAAAATAAAAATAAAATAAAGATATTGTGTCCATCTACAACTAAAAAATATTTAAAAAATAAAAAATAAAAAAATAAAATAAAATCAAGTGATGCTGAATTTCCCCTTCAGATATTACTATTAATTTTATATCAACAGCTAAAGTAACTAGAAACACTTTTTCTGAGACGCTCTTTAGAGAATGATGAGAAGAGCTAATTTGCTAACCTTCGCAGGGCGTGTGCCATGTGTCCAGCCCCATTCTAAGCAACGACTCTCTTTGCGTCCCTTATCGGCGCAACCTGAACCACACTGTCTTTGTTTCTGCTCCTCACATGCTCTGAGCTTCTTGATGCCTTTGAGCTCACATGTGTTTTTTTTCTTCTTTTTGATCCTTCAGCACTTAGCATAAATATCATTTCTAATTAAACAGGACAATCCTATCTGAAGTCATTACTCATGCATCTACCAGTCACACATCCAAGTCCAGCTCACAGTTCCCCTGGATCTCCACATATTAACACTAGACACATTTGCACAGATGATGCTGTCTTACAATGGCTCAACTTGACATGTCTCTACTTTACACTCGTGTCAAAGCAGTGTGTATTCAGCAGAAGGCATACTTGGAAACTTCAATTCCATTCTTTCAGTGGCCAGGGATGTGTGAGGCAATGCTCTTGCATGATGCTAGCCAGCCACAGAAAGCCCCAGTTATCCACAGGATCAGAAGAGGAAGCAACTGACACTGTGTTCTGCAGTGCACCTTGCTAAGCCAGAATGCCAGGTGAGGGAGATAAATGTAGTCGTGACTCACAGCACTTAGAACTTACAATAATCCCTGATGGCGCAAATTAAGGGGCAAGTGAATACCTATTGGTTATAGATCTCTTACTCCTTGTGGTATCCCAAGCTCGTAGAGCACGGTAGATATTCAACATTTTTCTAATGCTGAGTAAGATAAATGAAACAATAATTCTAGAAAATGCACATATTATTTTAAGCTGGTGATTGATGAAGGTAAGATTTTAATTCCTGGGCTTCACGTCCTACCTTATATGTAGTTTGGCCTCCACAGAAGTGAGACACAGGGATGGAACAGCCCCAACATGGCGACAGTTTCTTGATGAGACACATGGAATTCGTCCCAGGGATCACATCCTTGGTTTGTTTCCCTTTCCATTAAACCACACTACTCTAAATACAGTTAGAGGGAGAAATTAGCCATCCGCCTTCTTGATCAGATCCAGCATTTCCCAATGACACTAAAGTTAAACAGCCCAGGAGGCACATAGCCACCAACTCTGAAATTTACAGCTCCTGGAGGGGCTCGGGCTATCTATAAGCATTTGGGAGCCTCCAACAGGTCTTAAAAAGTAAGTACGAATTAATACTCCAAGGTGACAGGTGAGTCCATGCCTCATGCTCAGAAAATAACACAAAAACCACCCAGTCTTGCTATCACCAGCATAAAATAGGTGTGGAGAGATGCCGGGGCCTAATGTTCTAGTCTCTTGTCAGCAATATAAACTTAAAAGGAACACATTCTGGAGTGTTCACTAATCAGAAAGAAATTGTTGAACATTTTTTTCAAAATTAATTTTGATCCTCCAAAGGGCAGAATCTTGGCCATTCACACAAATATTCATAACCAGCAAAAAGGAGCATGACTGAGGACAGAAGGGGCCTCCTGCCTAACCAAATGGATACCATGTAACATTCAGATTGATGCTAAGCTTTACTTTTTGTGACAGGGTTTTTTGTTTGTTTGTTTGTTTGTTTTTTATGATATGCTAGCTTGGCTCCAAAGCTCCATTTTAAGTTTACAAACTAAAATAAAGGGTATATAACATTTCCAAACAGGACTAATAAGTCCCCAAATCCAATCCCTAAGTTATCATCTTTTCCCCCAAACACCCACAAGCAACTAGGAATAACTGCCTTTGAATGTAAGTATAAGGGGCTCCCGACGTAATGGCTTGTAAAAGATCAAACTGGGGCCGATCAATTCTAATGGTCACATGCCACTCAATTTCTATGAAGACTGACAGAGATATAAACAAGGGATCTCAAGCTGTAGTATTTTCTTTACTAAAAGAAAGAGAGTTCCTAAAAGACAAGCGATATCATCTCTGAAATTCCTAGGGAAACAGACAGCCCATCTTATTTTCCC
>PVHX01001338.1:0-214041 GCA_004024805.1 Geosciurus inauris | reverse complement strand
AGCATGCTCAAGGTCCTGAGTTCAATCTCTGTACAGGAAAAAATGTGTGTGTGTGTGTGTGTGTGTGTGTGTATAATATAACAATATCTAATGAGTTTATTCTTGATATTCTAGATAAAGTAATATTTTCAAATTCTCAGTTTTAATTTCTAATAAGGTAAGCATCAACAGACGGAGCCCACGTAGACTTTTGGGTCTCAATAACCAAGAGCATAGGGGCGCTGAGGCCTAGCTGCCTGAGAGAAGTAGACGTCCAGCTCAGAAACAACTCCCACACTAATAACAGCGACAAGAAGTCCCCCTCCCACTTCATTTGGACTTAATGCCCTCAGATTTTGTTAGGTGGCATTTCTTCCCATTTTTATTGAGAAATCACTTCATTAGGGGAGAGCACCTTAACCATATGGTAGAACCCCACATAGATGCAATTCAAACTTACATGACCTTTTATAAACCAGAAGGTCCTGTTCCTTCACCTCAGTCACATCATTAGTTTTTCCAATGTGAAAAAATTACTATGAAATTTGCTAAAGAGAAAACATTTGTGCTTTTCCTAAACATTTTCAACATGTATGCCTTTAAAGTGCAAATTACCTGAAGTTATGCTAAGGTTCACTAATACGCCTTGAATCACCATCACTTTTAAGGTGAGTTCTGGATAATTAACGGAACATGCATAATTAGTTCCTCCAACCCACCCCCAGGACTACGCTGTGTAACCTCAGGCTATCAGGTTCCTAATCCTAGTTCAGGAGATGCAGAGATGGGCCCACAGGAGTGTGTTGGAAATTCTTTTTGTAGTCTTTCAGACTTAGTACCCCCACTCTGGTTATAGGTTGAATCAATCAGTCAGAGCCTTTCATATACTGAATGATAGAAGTTGGTCCAATTTCTAATCCTAAAAAGAGACTGACTGACTCCTATGCAAGCTGGTAAGTACCTTCCTTATGATATAGTTTTTTTCTGTTTAAAATGATTATTTTATTGTTTTTATTTTAAACACCACTGTGATTTCAAAAAGCAAAGAGCTTATTTGTGTTTCATAAATATTGGGGTTTTCTTGATCTGTTTTGGGGCAAACAAACCAATTATTTTGAAATAGTCACACAAGCTTGGTCAGCGAGGTGGTAAGATGTGCCAAGAGGGAGTGCCTTTCCCACCATCTACCACCGTCTCTGAGTCTCCGCAGAATTGCGTCCAGGCTATGCTACACAGTGAGGGCAAGGACAGCCAGGCTTGACTGGAAGCCCTACCTGGCCACCCCTCTGTGCTGTGGTCCTCTTGCATCCAGGCTCAATTCCACCCTGGATCGCTTGGCTAAGCTACAGCTTATCTTTTAGTTCCTTGCCTATCAGTTTGGTTATTTCTATTACTTCCTCTGCAGAAGGCCAGGATGATGGCTCACTTAACTTTCCTTATTACACAATTTATGCTTTTTGAGAGTTCAGTTTTCTATGTGAAAATCACAATATCATTCTTTGACTCTGCCCAAGCCAAAGAAAACCCCTCTTGGCACTATGCGTACCCCGGATGTCGTGGGAAAGGTGTGTGGGAAGAGCCTTTCTTTGGGATGGGGCATGTTTGAGAATGGCTTTTGATGTTACCCCCTGCCAGATTCCCAGTCTTGAAATCACCTCCCCTCTGTTTCAGAAGTATGGCCCCATTGCCTTCCAGCTTCTGTTTTTCTGAGCTCTGATGCAATTTTCATTCACAATCCTTTTATAAAAAAGTAAAAAAAGAACTTTCCTACTTCCTCTTGGGAAGCTTTTAAGACTTTTTTTTTTTTTAAATCCTTGCTATTCTATGTACTTGATGCTGTGTCTTAGTGTGGGCATTTTTTCTTTTCCCTTTCTTCTCATTTGGTTTTGTTTTGCATGGGGCTCTGATGGGAGATGACCTTGGTCTTCTTTGATTCTCCTCCTTCTCTTCCTCTCTGAAGTCCTAGTAATTAGAGGTTGAACCTCTGGGACTGATCATCTCATTTTCTTTCTTTGCAGTCAATTTTTATCTTTTTTGGTACTGGGGATTGAGCTCAGGGGCACTTGACCACTGAGCCACATCCCCAGCCGTATTTCGTGTTTTCTGTAGAGACAGGGTCTCTTTATGGAGGCAAAGGAAGTAGTCAAGGTCATGAAAGCCATACTGTGTGGCTGTCAATACATCCAAAGTCTTCTTGCAGTCAGGAGGTTATTTGTCCAAGGCTTTCACTAGCACCATTCTGTTGTTTTGGGTTTAGCCACTGCCTCTGTCTTATAACTCTTTTGTTGTTGTTGTTGTTGAAACGGGGCCTATGTTGCCCAGGCTGATCTTGAACTCCTGGGCTCATTCGATCCTCCTGCCTGGGCCTCCTGAGTAGCTAGGACTACAGGTGCACGTGTTATAATTCTTCTCTGTTTTATAACTCCTAAAAAAAGTGCAGCTTGAAAATGAGGTTTTGATTGATGTTGTTTTCCATTAGTGGGTCTAAACAGTGATTAAAAGTTTGGGTTTTTTCTTTCCTAATCCATTACAAGATTTCCTTTAAAAGCTTCATTATCCCCGGCGAGTCTGGCTCTTTTCTCCTTTATCCCTCTGTCCCTTTATCAGATCCTTATCAAAGAATGGTGGTGCCCCTTTTCAGGTTGTTAGTGCGGTTTCGGTTTCGCAGCCTCGGGAGTGGCAGGACCACAGAGATGACAGGACGGTTGTTCCTGAGACCCGTAGGGCTCTGCAGGTGTGTCTCATCTTTGCTTTTGAAAGCAGAACAGTTATCTAGAGCCGAAGGTACAGAAATTCACTTAGGATATCTGTCGGGGGAGGGGACAGGCTTCTGGGCCTTGTCATTGTCCTCCTAAACCTTTATTGTCCTCAGTCTGTTTGGGCAGAAATTGCCAGAGACAGTCATGGAGATGAAACGAGGGAGGAGGAGGAGAGGTGTCAAGGAAGTTGTTTTGTTGTTGAATTCAGTCTTGAAAATGAAGTGCTCCCAAGTTAAATGTGAGGAGAGCGGCCCCGACCACAGTTGTTGCTCGGGAAATACGTGAACGTGTAATTACATTCTGAGTTTCCCTGGTCTGTTGTTTCCTTGGGCATTCTTTAGAAAACAACAGTATGGTCTTTCACCCTTACAGAACCCCAATCAGAGACAACGGAGGGCCCCATCTCTGGCACTCGGGAGGCACCGCTCTTCCCAGGTTCCTCTTTTAACATAACCTGCTGGAAACCAGTGATGCCGCCCAGGAACCAGGCTCATTATTAGCCATCATTGGCCACCTATCCTGCCATCCCTGCCACCCCTGAGCAGGATCACTGTGTGCCAAGTAGCTCTGGGCACAAGCGCCTGCCTGGCCCATGCCTTTCTCCCTCCCGCATGCCCTGCCTCTCCACAGCTGGCCTCCAGGGACACAGCACGGAGGCCCTCCCAGCTGCTGGCACCACACTCTTGCACTTCCCAGCCTCTAGAATGTAAGAATGTAAGAATGTAAGAAATGAATCTGTTCTTTATAAATCATCTGGCTTCAAGTATTCTGTTACAGCAGCAGAAAGTGAACCAAGACACATAATGGAAAATGGCCCTTGTTCAGAAGTTGGGAACTTCAAGACAATGGCAATTGGCCAGTAAACCAAGGTAGGGTCCTTCTAGGTGCAGGGCACCGTGTGCCTACTCGGGTCACACACCCATGAAGCTTTCCATGCCTCAGTTTCCTTATCTGTAAAGAGGGGATCCTAATAGTACCTACCACACAGAGTCCTAAGGACTATATGTCAATCATACCAAAATCACTGGCATAATGGTGCCTGGTCTTGGGAAGAGCTCAGGAAGTGACTGTCACACTCCTACGTAGCCTACATCCTAAGTTAGACCACCTCTGACCCACTAATGGAGTCTCGTGAAAATCCACCCACTTAGTTCCTGGGATATGCTGATAGTAAAACAGACAAGCCTAACATATTCATTTGATTAACAACCAAATGACTAATAATGACCTGCTTTTTCATCCCTGGAATTTTATGATCCAATCAATTATCTAATTTATTTTTATTTTTATTTTGTGGTGCTCGGAATTGAACACAGGGTCTTGTGCTTATGAGACGGACACTCTAGCAACTGAGCTATGTCCCCAGCCCATCTAATTTTTTAAGACCTGAAATCGTAGGACAATGTGGTGCTTTATTGTTGTAAAGTTTAAAGAACAATAAGGACAGCCTTATTGATCGTGGCCAAAGAAAAATATAACTGTGTTGTCTGGTGAGTCGAGAAAACCTGGAAATGACTGGAAATTTTAAAAGGATGACAATACAAAACATACTTCATGACAGTGAGACAAGCCACAGTTTGTTTCATGTGGAAGTATCTTAATCCAACAATGTGTTCAGCTAAGCATAAACTCTTGGAAGGATCGACTTCGTTTATTAGCACCTAGGTGAAGGGAAGCCAGTGCTGTAGACAGCGGGAATAAACACAAAGTTGTTGATGTTTTCTTATTTAGGGAGAGAAGGCCACTGGATTGCATGGGGTCAGGAGTTTGATATCACAGAATTCAGAAGTGCAAAGGTAAAATCTCAAGCAGGTACTCAATCGCTGCTACTGATTTCAATTAAGATTTTGAAGAATATTCTCAAAGTCAAACCGAGTGACGGGAACATATATAAAATGAAGGAGGTGAAGAGGACCAAAGGGAGCACTTTGACCTCCGCCTTTCCTGGGTCTGAGCTGCAGCTGCGCATGTCCTAGCCTATGACTGCAGGGCAGATATGCCCCAGAGCCTTGTGCTTGTGTGCTATGGGCCTGGCCCGGGGCTCGGCTCCGCTCAGGTCCCAGGAGACACTGCTCAGTTTGGTAAAGTGAAAAGAACATGTATTTCAAAGGTAGCTGTCAATTCAAATAGAATCTCTACCATTTATTAGCCATAATATCTGAGGCAGGAGTTGCTTTCCTACTCTTGGTTCTCCACCTAATGGAATGGAGACGTGATGCCTCCCTGGCGGGCTGGCATGAGAGTAAAGGAGGGCAGGCCCGGGCCCAAGCCGACTGGCGAGGGAGCTATAATCCCTCATTCCATAGTTGAGCGGTGAGGCCCTTTTCTTCAACTTAAGAAAAGGAACACACCGAATGCTTTTAACTATTTGTAAAGAAAAAAAAAAAAAGAAATAATATTACTTAAAGAATGGAGGAAAAATTTATTCCCCAGATTCTTGAGCTACTAAAAGCAACTGTCAGGAGTTATCTTCTCCAAATGCATTGAAGACTAATTTAAGACTGAAGATGATATTTTTAGGCATTATTTGCTACTGAATGTGCCTAATCGAATTCAGTACCAAGGTGAGGACACACACAGACGCAGCACAAAATACAGAAGTCCCCAATGCCTTTGTGAGGAGTGAGACGGCAGATCTGAATGCCCTGGTAGCTCCTGCCTGTAAGCATTCCGTCGGGTCATTTCTGGTGTAGGTGGATCATTTGACTGTCGCCCATTTGTATTAAAGGCCTAAGCTGGAAATGAGGCACAGAGTCTCCTAGTTACTCGTTGAGGATGACCTGAGTCAATTCAGAATTTAAGCAAATAAGGAGAAAAGAACAGAATATAAGTGATGGTCACAGAGGTTCTGGCACCACATTGAGATGTGTGAAGATCCCGTGACTCCCTTCACTAGTGCCTGCATTTGGTGACCGAGAACCAGTCATGATCCGTGCTGACTTGTTGGTAGCACCATTTGGTTGGGAATAAAATTTGACGCTTTCCTATGCACTCAACGAGATATATTTGTAAACGCAACTCCATCTTCCCGACATTTGGTCTAGGCAGTGTGTCTACAAAGCAGTCTCTTTAGCTGTACTTTTGGTTTGCACAGACCTTTTATTATTTGTGTTTGCTTTTTCCAGGCAATATATTCCTGCTCTGCTGTTTCTGTTTCCCGTTTCTATTTCCTACAAGAATAAAATACAGAATTCACTTTGTTCAGGAGGGCCCCGTGGCTTGTCCACTCCCTTCCTTTTAAGTCAGGTCAGCAAGCTAAATGCCGACTATGCTCTGAGTTCTTAGAGATACCAATTCTGAAAGCTTTTTTGCTTTCAGAATTTGCTTTTTCTATCTTGCAGACAGGCAATGAGCAAACATTTATATTGCCCTTGAGGCTTTCCCCGTCACATCACCCAGATGTCATAACACAGGGGTCCCAGTAGCCATGCATGATCCTAATGCAGAGGTTAAATTCAGTCTATGGTTTGTACCTGGTAGCAAAGAGGAACTTCCTCTAATCGCCCATTTGTAAGATTGAGTGAGTGGGCAGGTAGAGTAGAACAGGCTCACCCACAGACATGTGCCCCAGAAGTGCAGAGGGTCGGTTCTTGAGCTGCTAGCATAAGACCAAGCCTCTCTTGTAAGACAACACCTCTGCTTATCCCAGGGCATGGAGCTGGACACGGCCCCTCAGGGGTATAGTAGGACAAATTCGGAATGAATTAAGTACATATTTTCTGCTAGCTATCTTGACCACATCAAATATAGCTCATGGAAAATGATTTCTACAACTCATTCCTATATTCTGGCAAGGAATAAGCCATATCTGTGTTTTATTCCAATTAGAGTATCATTAAACATGGGTTGTGCTGTGGTTGGAATGTGGTTTTTTGCCTCCAAAACTCACGCTGGAGTTTGTGAGGTACTGGCAGAGTGGAGGATTGATCTGACTATGGTATTTAGAGGTGGTGCTGTGGGGCAGCGATCGTGGGTAAGGACGTCAGGGCAGAGCCCCCATGAGTGAATCCTTGTGGCCTTGTAAGAAGAGACATGGGGCTTGCCCTGATCCTCAAACCAGCAGCTGAGTCTTGGGCAACAAATGGCTCAGACACTTTCATGGCCTCCCAGTTTGTGAATGTCCCAATCTCAGATTCTTAAAAGATCTGATCACTGTTGAATAAATGGTACCTGGGATTGAACTCAGGGGCACTCGACCACTGAGCCACATCCCCAGCCCTGTTTTGTGTTTTATGTAGAGACAGGGTCTCACTGAGTTGCTTAGCACCTCGCCCTTGCTGAGGCTGGCTCTAAACTTGTGATCCTCCCGTCTCAGCCTCCCAAAAGGCTGGGATTACAGGCGTGCACCACCTCAGTACAATTTCTGATGGCCCTGTGTTATACATGCTCTCCAAGCTATTCATAACATCTGTTGTTCAGTGCATCAGACCTAATAAATGGCTTAATAATCTGAATAGTATAAAGCATTAGTTGGTACTGAGTGTCAACTAAATTTTATGAAAACGAACCTTTTTAACAAAAGCATCCTGCCAACAACTAAACCGTGTCAGTTTTGAAGCCCGATGCCTGGTTCAGACTCAGTGAAGGCCAAGGGGCTGAACAGTCTCCAAGAGGGCACACACTTGTCGTCTGCATCTACATTTGTCTATAAAGGAAAAACCAATCTTGGCAAAGCCTCCAAGAGCCTTTTGTTCATCTACTGGCCTAGAGGTGCTGGAATTGTAGCAAGTTTTAGCTTTCTTCTTTATGTTTTTCCTTTTATAATTAGAGTGCTATTATTTGAAAATTTTAAAAACTGTCCTAAAATACATTTAGCATAAGATTTACCATTTTTAGCCAGTGGCGTTAGGTGTGTTCCCACTGATCTCCTGCACTTTTTCATCTTAGGGCAAGGTTGTTCTTAAAAGAGAGAATGGAATACTTCTCCAGATGTTTCCAATTTTAAAAATTAAATGCAAAGAAAGTAAATGGAATGGCTTCATCAGACCCAGCCATGATAATTGACTAGCCTTACCAATTTGTGAAAGAACTAACAAGAAATGGGCTTTTAATGTGTTTCTGATAGACCGTGTGAAGAGGAAATCATTGGCAGAGATGGAGAGCCCATATTAGAATTTGCTCCGTGTGGTTCCTTCAAGAGCTTTTTATTGAACCACGTGCTGCCATTCCTCTGTGTCTGGGTAAAATGTACCTCTCCTGCCATCATACCTGAGATGAGCATCTGTCACTCTTAACATAGGACTCAAGATACCAATCTTTAGAGTTCCCCTACACATCTCAAGAGTGGGGAAATGCACCACATTACAGCCTTTTGAAGCAGGAGGAGGGAAGTTGGGTGGTCACTCATTAACAGGGTGTGCGCGCCATTCTCAGGGAATGGCAGACAAGGCTTGTTCTAAACTTTTCCACCACTTTGACACCTAATTTCTACAGAATCATTAAGGGAACACTATTAATACTGGTGTTATGGTCTGTGTCACTGCTCTCCAATGACACTTCACCAGCCAAAGTTAATGCTTTTCTAAGTGCTAGGAATGAGGGGACAATCCTGGTTCTGAGCTGAAGGAATTCTCATCTAAATGCAAATCGGGGCGAGCATCTAGGATGCATGAATGGCTACAGCAATTTTTCCACCACTTACTGTTCAGCCCCCAAATGCATTTCCACACAACTCTACTGGGGATGAAGGATCCCTTGTTAGAACTTAACTATGTTTGTTTTCTTCCCTGCACCAGCAGTTACATGGATGGAAGGTGTTCAGAGTCTTGATTTCTTTGACTTAATGCATGGTAAATAAAACACACAAAGAGGATCATTTTCCCAGCCTCTGCTTCTCCACTTCAGACTTACTTATCCATGTTCCTGATAGCTCCATTTCATGTCCCAAGGGAATTTTTAAAAGGTGTCCCAAATGGAACTTGGCTTTCACTCCAGATCTCCTTCCCCTTCCTGTATCTTCCTGGCTGATTTAATGACACTGTCACTGGCTCTCTCAGGCCAGAAACTGGAGTCACCCTGAGTCCGCTTCCCCCATACTACATATCTGGGAAGTACCAAGTCCAGGCTATTTTATCACATATATTCATTTATAATTAATCCAGTCCTCTAAGTCTCCTCTCCTGTGGCCCTACTTCAGCCCTCTGCCGCCTCTCACTGGGCTACTGAGGTCTGTCTTAACTGCTTTCTGGTTCAGCCTTCCCCAATAAATTTGTCTCTAGTCTGTCATGGGAGGAATCCTTCTATTAGATGCAAGTCCAACCAACTCACTTGTGTTAGCCAGCTTTTCATTTATATAACATAATACCTGAGATAATCAAAAAGGTTTATTTGGGCTCATGTTTTGGAGGTTCCAGAGCGAGCTGGGCTGCCCTGTTGCTCTCAGCCTGTGTGGTGCAGCGTGTGGCTGGTGTAGCAAAGCCTCTCACATCTCCAGCCAGGGAGCAAAAGAGAAGAGGAAGGAAGAGGAAGGGGCTGAGGTCCCACTGTCTCCTTCAAGGGCAGGCCCCCAATAACCTAAAGACCTCCCCATGGGGCCCCACCTCTTAAAGGGTCCTCTGCATCCCAAGAGCACCAGTCAGGAGCACCACCAGGCCTTTAAGGGATGATCCACATCTAAACTCTAGCACTTCTCTGAAAACCATGCAGGTAGGTGGTGACAAGTTTATGATGCCTGCCTGTGCCACCCCTGCAGCCCTCCTTTACTGAAGGAGAGAAAGGAGAACAAGTCCCTCCCATCCACCTTCCCCTTCTCTCACTCCCAAGTTCCTTCATCTAGTCTCCAAGCAGGATGTGCAATTTTATAATGCTCCCAGGGGAGGAGAACCACCGTCTTCAGGTCCTAACCCCATGGGACTGGCTACTGGGCGGCCACCTCAATACCCAGTCCGATTGTTGGACCTCACTGGTAACAGGACCAATGTTGATTTCGTCACTCTCTCCCTTGGGTCTTGTCCTGTGTCTCTTGTGGAGCAGAGCCCGCCCACTTGGCTGCTGCCTCCTGGGGACCAGGGTCACGCTGCCCTTTCGCACAGGATGATCTAACAACTCACTGGACTGCAGTATGCAGGGCAGCTCCCATGTGAATCAGGGACTGGCAAAATCCTGCGTGCTTCGCAGGGCAGTCAGCCTGGCTCTGCTGCTCCTCAGCTCTGCACTCCATCACTAAAGCAGCACAGACAGAGGGTGAGACAACAAACATGGCCGTGTGCCAGCCAAATGTCAATTATGAAATGAGGCAATGGGCCAGACTTGAATTAGGCAGATAAGCTAAGAGGCTGCGTCAATGTGGGATGGATAGGCCAGGCATCTAGGAGTTCTGTAGAGGTAGCATAAAACCATGCTGAGAACACAGGTCCGGAGCCCGGTTGTCTTGGTTCCAGTCTCAGCTTTAGCATTTGCTAGCTGTGGAGCCTTTGGGTGACTGGCTCCACACATTATCGTCCTGGGTGGTAAATACTGTGATCACATGTGACAGAGACACAGGGAGAGTGGGACCAAAGGCAGAGGAATGTTCTAAGGCCTTCTCATTGATTCATGAACACGCCCGAGTCAAGCTCATCTTTGAAAGGAATGCCCTTCCCTGTCCCCCTGCAGCGCCAGCCTTCACTCACGTCTCCTCCTTCACACCAACCTCTGTGATAAAGCCGCCCACATCCTCCGTCATCTCACACTCACTCAGCAGCCCCTGCCATCTGGCTGCTGCTCCTGGCTTACAGAAATCGGTGGCAGTTTGACCATGATGGTTTTTTAAACAAGAAATACATACAGTTAAGGTCTGCCACACACTTCAGAGGGGTCCCTTACCCTGCCAGCCCAAGTTAGGCAAAAAGGTGATTGGGATTCTGCCTCCCAGTGGAGGCACCATTTGTGGATTACCACGCCAAGTTCCAGGGAACAGCCCAACCCTATAGGACACAGGTATCTTAACCACGGCCTCTCCCAGGTAACAGCAGGGTGGTTCCTGTGGGGTGGAAAATTCAAGAAGAATCCTGGAGCGGCCATTGTCATGAGTGAGGATGCAGATTTAACCACAAGATGGGTTGGCTCCATCGACAGAGAGAGCAAAATAACATGCTACTGGAAATTCCCATTTTTATCCTACATTTGATCCTTGTGATCAAAACAAAATGCTGAGCACTGGGCCATGTTCCCTGTGGGTATTCAGAAGCGCACACTCCCTCTGTGAATTTTGTTACCTGATGAGTGCATCAGGATGCTCCCCTCAACTGCATTAGCTCCAGGGCTCAGCTTCTGTAGGACTTCCCTCTTCCTGTTGGGAAAACTCTTGAGAGCAGGCCTTATCGTAACTGTCACTGACTGCTCAGTGCCTAGGACAGTGCCCTGCAAATAATAGGGCCTTAGGAACAGATGTTTTTCCTAGAGAGATGACAGAGACTGGCAAGTACCATATTTCAAAGATCCAACCTCTTCTCCTTGGATGGCAGCTTCCCTGGGATGAAGAATGGACAAGAATCTCAAAGACCCTGGCCACGGTTCAGAAAAATGGGCCAAACCCTCTGCCCTGTATGTCTTTTATTTGGGCTCTGCTTTCTTTCTGTTCGTTGACCCAGGATTCCAACAGGGCAGGAACACAGGAAGAATGACAATTATAATGCTTTTCCTGACAGCCAGGAGAGGAGACATTCTCTGCCTGGGTCTCCACAGGCAGCACTTGGCCAAATGGCAGCTCTCATGATAGCCGGTCCCACTGTGAATCTGTCCTCTCTGGGTGACCCAGTGTGAATTTTTTCCAAACTATTTTTAAAATATGTAATGCGTTGTGAGTAATAGTGAGTGGAAGTGTTAGTTTGCCATTTCTGGGAGGATAGCTTTAACATTGGGTCCTTTTTAGGTTGTACTTTGATATTTAAACCAGTAGACAGGCATATTAAAAAAAAAAAAAAAAGAAATGCTTGTGAAATCTATAACTTCTCCTTAATGTCAAGTGCTTTGAAATATTTATAGATTTTTCAAGTGTTTTTCTCTTAAAATTAAAAAATTTGACATGTGTTAGCACATATTTGTGGATACAGGATGATAATTTGGTACAGGTATATAATATGTGATGATCAAGTCAGGGTAATTAGCATTTCCACTTCCTCCAACATTTTAAAGTGCTTTTATGTCTTAAAAAGTGTAATTATTTCAGATAACAATTGTTCACACCAGGGGCTGGAGTTGTGGCTCAGTGGTAGAGTGTTTGCCTAGCGTGTGTGAGGGACCGGGTTCTATTCTCAGCACTGCATATAAATAAATAAATAAAATAAAGATCCATCAACAACTAAAAAAAAAAAAGAAAAAAGAAAGTGCTCATACGAGGAAAACTGGGATCTTGTGAGATCGAGCTGAGGCTAGACAGTCTACTTTTTGGCAGAACTCAAGCTCCTGGGAACCAAGTGGGAGCCATCTATTGCTACATAGCGAATACCCTCAGAACTCTGTGGCTAAGACAGCAACAATCATTTGTCATCTGCTCTGGACTGAATTCTGTCTCCCACATGCACTGTGGAGGCCCCAACCCGCCATGTGGCTGTATTTGGAGATAGGACCTACAAAGTGGCGGTTAAGGTTACACCAGGTCCTAGGACAATCTCTAATCCAAGGGTTGGTGTCCTTATAAGAAAGGGCAGACCCACCAAGGATGGAGTCACACAGAGGAAGGGCTGGGTGAGGGCACAGCAATGCCTCTGGAGGCCGGAAAGGGAGGCCTCGGGAGAAGCCAACCTGTCGACCCCTTGATCCTGGGCTTTGTAGCAGTCAGCTTTGTGTTACCACAGCAAAATGCCTGACACGGGCTCCTTAGGAAGTAAAGCGAGATCAGCTCAGAGTTCTGAAGGTTCAAGTTCAAGATGGGGCAGCTCAAGGCTTGGGCCTCTGATAGGAGGCACAGCATGGGGGAGTGATGTCAGGGGAGCGCTCACATCTCAAGCCGGGAAGCCACCTGGGGACAAAGCCTTTACTCATGTTCCCTCGAGGGATACTCATCCAAATAGAGCAAACCTCCAACTTCCAGAACTGTGGCCCACCAATGTCTGCTGTTTAAGCTGCCCCATCCATGGGATTCTGTTATGGCAGCCCTCAGAAATGGACACATTCTCTCTTATGGTTGCTGTGGGTCAGGAATTCATGTCCTGTCCAGCTGGGTGGTCCTGGCACAGGGTCTCTCACCATGTCTCCTAGACAGGTGTGGCTGGGGCTACGGTCATCTGCAAGCTTGACAGAGGCTGATGTCCATTCCACAGTGGCTCCCTCCTAGGGCTGGCACGCGGGGAATGTTTTAGGGCCAAGGGACTCTGCTCCTCTCCCTCTGGGCTTTCCTTTAGCTTAGTTACATGATGAACATATCATAAGAGGAAATATGATAGCCCTTGGTTTCATCTGTTGGGATTTGGGTGGCATTAAGTCCATGAGATGGAGAATAATGCCATGTGACAGGCTGTGATGCGCGGCTCAGGTCCCCTTTCAGGGCTGAGGGACGCTTTCCCACCTGCTGGGAATACTGTCAACTCACACCACTCAGCTATCAGCCAGGATGGCGCTTGGCTGAAAGGCCACCTTGCCCAAAGTGAGCTCCCTAGCCAGGACAGCTGCCATTCACTGGTTGGCTGGTGTCGGGGGATGTGGAGCTGACCCTCCGAGCTGCCTTGGGACAACTCTCCTGGGCTTTTGCACCTCTTGTGGGTTGGCTGAGGCCTTTGTTGAGATGACATTGTGTCAACACCACCCTCTGTGTTCTCCCTTCCTCCCTCCTAATCAAAGCATGGGAGAGTCTTTCCTTAGAGTCTGTTTCTTCAGAAATGTCCACTTCACAGGAAGAGTGCTCCCAGAGAAGTCAAGCACACACGAGACTCTTCACACATACGTAAATCAACCCCAGCCTCTGGGACAGTGTGTACTAGGACCACCACAGGGTTGAAGTCAAGTGACAAGACGTGGCAGGTTGTGAAACTGGCCCAGTCCTCCACCTCTTCCTGAATCCATTCCCTCTGCAATACGACTTTGTCCCTTCTACCTTATTTTGTTGGCCAAAGCAAGTCCTGAGGCCCACCCAGATGGAGGGGGAGAGGAGGCAGATTCTCCCTTGGCTAGGAGCAGCTATAGAGCCTAGGCCTCAAGGGGTCTTGTATGTACTCCCATCTCTCTTGGGCCTGACATTGCCATGTGAACAGGTTGAGGCTGACCTGCTGGGGAAGACATCGCGTAGAACAGGGAAGTTGCCCTGGCCAAGGCCACTCTGGTCTGGCCAGTCCCTGAATGACCTGGTAGGTAACCATAGATGCATAAGTAAGCATAGCCAAGACCAGAAGGCGGCCAACCCAAAGTGCTGACCCACAGAATTGTGAATTAAATAAATGGTGATTCTTTCAAGTTTTGGGGAGGTTTATTTGGAAGCAATAGAAAAAAAAAATCTGGTACCCAATCCTGTTGGATACAGGAATCATTTGGGCAAGAGAAGAAGATAATGGAGAGTGTGGACTACAGAAGATGTCCTGCATGCTTTCAACTGACTCCGGTATGCTAAGCTCCTGCAGGGGCTGCTACTAGCAGCTCACACCTACACCAGTCTTAGGCGGCTTGTCCCTGGGTGATCACAGCCATCTCAGCTGGAAGTGCAGCACCCTCCCCCGGAGCATCCCATAACAGTATAAGAGTACAAAGTCTCTCATACTGTACACCAGGAACTTGCCTCTGGGTAGAGCAGCTCCTCGTGTGATTTATACTTCAGGGCTCTCCTGTCTTGGAACAGAGGCTGGATGTCAACTGAGACAACATCCTGGCTTAGCCCCTTCCCTTCCCTCTTCTTCTTCTGAGAGTATTCCCTTAAACAGACAAACACAGCTGAAACCCCAAGCCCTGTCTCTGCTCCCAGGGACTCCGCCCAAGACACAGGTCAGGAGTGAAAATCCTAGAGAAAAATGCAGCTCCTTCTTGTCCATGCCCCACAGAGAGGCCATGGCCCACCTCAGGAAGCTTGCTCCTTTCCTGGACAAGGCAGGCACAAGATGATTCCTTTTTCCTTCTCACTTTAATTACTCCCTTCAACTCAATCTTTCTCCATTAGTGGTTTTTAAAATATATTTTTCAGTTGTAGATGGATACAATAGCTTTATTTATGTATTTTTATGTGGTGCTGAGGATCGAACCCAGTGCCTCACACTTGCGAGGCAAGTGCTGTACCACTGAGCTACAGCCCCAGACCCTCCATTAGTGTTTTGATCTATTCCTGTTTATGGGGAGATGCCATCACCTCCATTCTTCGGCCGTGGGCCCTGCCTTCCCTTCACATCTAGCATCGTAAGCGGGCACTGGAGACCACCACTTTTTTACTCCTTAATCATTCAACTCTGTTACTTGGCTTCTGCCCTTGGTCAGCAAAGTCTTCCTGTCAAGGACACAGTGAACTCAGTCCTTACTCTCCGCAGACGTCTGCTGCGTGTGATGTCACCAGCCACTCCCTGGAAACTCTAGAAACCGACACAGCTTCCTTTCACTTCTGTAATCCTACTTTTTATTTTTTATTATTTTGCTTGCCTATTTTTCGGTTTTTTTTTCCCAGGCAACTCCTTTTCCCTTGTCTGTCCCTTAGATGTCCACGTATTTTCTGGCTCTCTTTTCACTTACTGTGTATGTCTCTCAAGTATTTCATCCACTATCACGGCGTCGGTTATCATTCACATTCAGATGGTTTTCAATTCTTCACTTTCAGCTCTGGACTCACATGTCCAGTTATTCTTTGAACACTTATGCCTGACTGTTTGTGCCGTGGGCACCTCCCTGTATCACCGCCACCCAGACACACCTGTGCTTGCACATCTCTGCACACACACTCCACTCGTGCTCACAGGCAGAGCCCACCCCTCTTCTACCTCTGCTCTCCATCCTAGAAAATGGACCTTCCCTCCATCTGGCTTCCCAGGGCACAACTTTTAGAATCATCTTGGATTCTTCTCTTTCCTCTTGAATGAACCAACTACAACATTACAAATTCAACTCTTCCTCCTTATTAACTCCTTCCATTCTGACACTGTTCCATCTCTTTCCACCTTCTGCTGCCACATTCTGAAGCCCTGACGACTTCACGCTGCATCTCATTTGCAGTGTCCAACCTAATTTCCACACCAGCCAGAGGGGACCATCCTAAAAGGCAAAGCTGATTACTGCTCTCCCCTGCAGAAAAAGAGTTGCTACTTCTTCTGGGATTGGTTCTTCCATGCACCAAAGTAGGATGGGATGCCTCCCCACAATAATCAGACAGGCTCTAGCATGCTCTGTTGTGATGCGTTGCCTGTCTGTGCCCCCAAACAGATGAAGCTCTTTCCTTTGTTCAGCTGGTGGACACTCACTGACCAGCCCCTCACGTATCATGCATGTGCCATTAACCAAACATAGTTCCTGTCTCCTGAGTACGTCTCATGTGTTTGTCACCCATGTCAGTTGTTTTGTGAAGTGTTTGCTGAACTCAGAAGTTATCCAGAGAGTGCTATCTGCTGGAGACGAACTGCCCCGCCCCCTTTCCAACTTCAGAATAAAACTCATGGGAACGGATTGTAGAAAAATGATCTCCATGGTCAACGTTCACAGAACGTGGCTTTCAGTCCTCAAAGGCAGAGATAAATTATGCTGAATTATTTTTAGGCCTTCAGAAATCTTGAAACAACTCACATCTCTGCATGAAGATTATGCTGGTAGCAAAACGAGTGGAATCAGTCAAGCGCCTAAGGAATTCAGCTCAGAAATTAAAGGCATCCTACGAAATCCAGTTATCAAGGAACACATTTTATATGAACTTGAAACTCCCCTCACCCCGCCAGGGCGGCAGAAAGCAGAGGCCTGGGCCACCGTAGGCAGCACAGGCCATGTGCAGTGCCCGGTGAAGGAGCCCCCGGAGGCCTTGGGCCACGGCAGGTACTGGTGGGAATGCAGGCCTGCTGGGTGTCTGGTGGCCAGTGCGGACATCCTCTTCCAACTTTTGAAATGCATCATTTCAAAATGCAGGTGGGAAGCCTTGGGTAGTCACCCTGATTTTCCAACTCTCAAAGTACATAAACACCACGGCCTTGACGGGATCGGTCTCCCTCCTCTTTTATTGTGGTAAAATACACATAAACTTTACCAATGAGTCATATTTAAGTGCATGGCTTGGCAGTACTGGGCATGTTCACACTGTCATGAAACCCTCAAGCTGACCGTCTCCAGACCCGTTTCATCTTCCCAAACGGAAACCTTGTCCCCAGGAAACAAACAGTTTCTCTCTTCCACCCCTGGCCACCCTGCTGCAATGTCTATCTCTAAGGAAGTAGAATCCTGCTGCATTTATCTCCTCTGAATAAGGTCCTCAGGGTTCATGGTGTCAGCCCATGGTCCAAGTTTCTTCCTTTTCAGGGCCTATTAATATTCCATTGTGTGTACACAGTACGTGGTGTTTACCCATCCTGGCACTTGGAGGGCTGAACTCCTACCCTGCCGTCACACTCTCGCTGTCAGCTCTGTGCAGGAGACAGAGACATGCTCCACATCCATGCTGAGTTTGAGACACAACCAAAGACATAGAACCCCCTTAGCCACCTGGGAAGGACCCACACCCATCAGCCTTGATCAAGGGCTTCAGAGTTGTGTGACCCCCACAGTTAAGTCATGAAAGTGCAGAGCTTACACTCTTGTCACACCCATGGGGATCAAACTGGCAGCAAAATGACAGCACTCCTTGGACTTCTTTTAAACTGGGAAAGTCTCTGGGCTGGTCCCCAGCACAAAGCTGCTGCCGTGAAACCCATGGAATCAGGGAACAGGCTGCATCCAGCTCCATCATTCCAGTGACCGGGTTTCTCCTTGGCCAGCATCTCTCCTCAAATGAGGTGGTTCTTGTTCTATCGATCATCACGGGTCAGGGAGACGAGCCCATCTTCTGCGTCTTTTTACCTCTCTGCTGGTCATTTTCCTGCCTGGCCCTCTGTGGTCCTTGCCCTGCTCTGCTCTGGATCCAGAGGCTGCCTGTCCCAGCTTTCCTTGCCTCCTGGCTTCTGGGCATGTCTGGCCCAGCTCTGGAGACCAGGAGGCGGAGGAGATGCTAGGATTCCTGTCCTTCTGCCTCAAAAGGCATGTCTGGCCAGTGACTTTGGCTCCTCCCTGGTGTCATCTCCTGCCAGGCCACCACACCAGGTGGGCTCTAGTGACACTACCCACTCATCAGTCCCCTGGCCCTGGGGCTTTGGAGTCTTTTCTGTTCTATTATCTACAACAAGTGCCTGCCAAATGCTTGGGACATCAGCTCTTTCCCATTCTTTTCTCACCCACACCCAGGATGTGGATAGCCCTCCTTCTAGGCCCCTTGCTCTAGGGCTGAGCTTCCAGCTGGCACCTAGCCCTCCACAGAGAGGTATGCCACACGGTGTGACCCCCTCCTCTTCCAGCACGCTCACTGCCAGCCCCAGGCCGAGGCTCCATTCCTCTTGAGAAGGCTGTCTATTCCTTCAAACCCTCATGCCTACTCCAGGCCCAGAGGGCTGGTGCTCTGCTCTCAGGCCTGGGTGTCTGCTCCTGCCCCTTCTCCCTCCTGCAGTGGTCTGGGTTCTGCTGGCATCCTTACCCACTGCTTCCCGCTCTGAGTGGGCTCATCTGAGCACTCCTCTGCTGCCAGCAAGAGCGGAGCTCTGGAGGGCAGAAACAACGCCCTGCCATCAGACTCTCGCCACTTAAATTAACCCTCGGCTGAGCACACTTTTAATAAAGTCACAGTTGAATGAACAACAAGAACGACGATGGTGTGTTCCTGCTTGGCAAATGTGTCTCTTCCCAAAAGATAACTAATACGGGCTGAATTGTGTCCGCTAAGGTGTGTTGACATTTTAACCCCCAGTACCTGTGACTGTGACTTTGTTTGGAAATCAGGTCTTTGCAGATGAAATCGGGTTGATGTGATGTCATTAGGGAAGGCCCTGTTCCAATATGACTGGTGTCCTCATAAGAGGAGAAAATGTGGCCACAAGCAGACCCAGGGAAGATGGCCCTGGGAAGATGCAGGTGGGGGCTGTGATGATGCCACCACAAGCCAAGGAACACGGGACTGTCAGAGTGGCTGAAGCAGGATCTTCCCTAAAGGGCTGGGGGCAGTGTGGCCTGCTGCAACCTTGGTCTTAGACTTCCGGGCTTCAGAACTGTGAAATGATACATTTCTGTTGTTTGAAGCCACTCAGTTAGTGGTACAGTTCTCTCTCCGTATCCACAGGTGCACCAACCATAGGTTGGAAAACATTGCACCTGTGCTGAGTGCGGACAGGCTTCTTTTGTCATTCATTATTCTCTGAACAAAAGAACGTGGCAACTATTTGCAGAGCATTTATATGGTATCGGTGATGACGAGTAATCTAGAGGTGACTTAAGTAAACAGGCAGATATGCACAAACCTCCCTGTGGACACAGAGGGAGGGCTGTCCTTTGCTATGGCAGCCCCAGGAAACCCCCACAATTTTTGCCTCCATCCATGTAGGTGGGCTTTAGCTGGTGCTTCTTAGCTCCTTGCTGAGCACAGGGATAACCGTGGGTCTCTGGTGTCCACCAGGAGCTACACAGGCTGCAGCAGGTAGGGTCTCTGTGCTCGGGGACACATCTGGGTTGACATGGAGTGTACTTAGGTGGAAGGGAAGCCGGTTCCCTCCATCCACATGCTGCACCCCTCCTTCTCAGCTAGTCCTCTGAAGGCCACAAGAATAGCCCTGAACAGCTTCACCCACTCCGTGCAGTGAAGCTCCCTTTCCAAGATGGTGCCCCGAGTCAGATGGTGTCAGACTTTAAATCGTATGGCTCTAGAATACAGCAGTCACCCTGCTTTTTTTCCCCCCGACTTCTTTTGCTTTGCCTCTGACACTTTATTTTAGTATCTCAATCAAGGTAAGTTCAAATAAAGCTTTCAAGAATGATTTTTAAGAATTGGGAGGAACAGAAAACTTTTCCTGGCCACATTTCCGATGGAGCAGATTACCCTTTCTTGAGATTTCCATTTCCCTACTGGACCCTCACTGGCTTCCCTCAGCCTGTGACTTAAGATAAAATAAGTCACAAATGCCAGCCATGCACCGTCTCACCCTTGGCTGTCTGAGCCAGACTGAGCAGTGTGGGGAGAGCCACACTGTCAGGCCTGTCCTCCCCTGACACCCGCAGCCCTCCCTCAGGAGAAGAGCCCACACTTACAGTTCTAGAGGGAGCCTGGTGTGTGGGGGAGGCCAGCGGGGGCCTGGTGGGACTCTGGAAGGCCAGGCAGAACCGCTGGCCAGTGTCCGGGGAAGAAGAGGAGGCATAGATGCGGTTTTCCAAGCGCTCCGGCTCTTGCTTGTAGGACTCGAGGGGAAACGTGTGCTGCTTGGTCACTTGGGTGGGTGTCGATGGAGAGGAGGAGACGCTGGAGGCTGCGGGAAGCAAACAACAGAGGCCATTAGGAGTTTGGCCCAGGAGAAGGACAGAGCAGGCACTTCTGCTTCCAAGTGCCACAACCCTCCAATGGCAAAACCTGCATTATTAAATTCTGATATCAGGGAAGAACATCGATGAACTTCTGCTAGTCTCTTGGGAGTGCTGCGTTTAGACACGCTCTCACCCCTTCCGCAAGGGCTGCTCCTGCGCTCCTGACTTCATCCGGGGGGCAGGCTCCCCCACGCTCTCCTTCCACTCAGGCACCTGCTCTCCTCTCCTCCCCACCACAAGCCGAGAGATGTGGTTGATCGATTGAGGCAGCTCACAGGGAAGTTCACGAAGTGTTCAGTAGAGACCAAGGTCAATGTTGGCAGATGTCACATGCCAAGAGTCATAAAGAACCGCAGGAGGCATGCTCCATTGAGATGTGCAGCAAAAATGTCACCCCTGAGAGGGCACAGTACTGTGTCAGTACACTGGGAGGACTTTGGGGAGGGAGTGTGGCTGGAAAGGGACCTTGAAAAGCAAAGAAGATCTAGATGGACAGGAAGAGGGAGGAGGAGAGTGGGGAAGAGGCAATGGAACTGATAAGGAATTGCAGGGAGGCTGGGGACGTGCGTCAGCCAGGAGCAAACGGTGTCCCTATTAGCAGGGCTCCAGCTATCCCGGGGCCTGTCTACGGCAGGCTACCTTGCTCATCTCCAGTTCATTTAAGTTAATAGTCACGGGTTGAATTGTGTCCCCAGAAAGATACACTGAAGTCCCAATCCCTGGTACCTGTGGCTGTGACCTTACTTAGAAATAGGGTTTCTGCAGATATATATCATGCTTTATGGTTAAGTGCATAAAATTTCAAAGTAAAATTTAAATTACGGAAGCCAAGCCAAAGATGTCGATAGACATGGCCCAAGGACCGCCACTTGCAACTTGTGGCCTAGATAAGTGTGGGTCGACCACGAAGTCCTACGCCAGGTCTCCCTGGCTACTCCTAGCTGCCACGGTCCCAACTCCTGCTCACAGACCCAGACCCATGTGCACCCGCTCAGCTGCCACTCCCCTTCCCCCAGAGTGGCCTCTCACTCCTCAGGCTCCGGTTCCTCCAGTCTCCTCCCCTGAACCTGCTGTCCTGTGTGCTCCCAGTCAGCAAATGGCTGTTTCACACTCAAACCAAGACAGCAAGTCTCCCCAACCCAGCAAGCTCCACCTCTGTCTTGGGCCAGGGTCCCGGCCCACACCCTTTGGCCCCCATAGCACCTCTTGTCCTGGTCAGGGAAGGGGTTTGGCAAACCCTCTGGCCTGCAGGGAGGGAAGGTTTGGGTCCTCTCTCCTCCTCCATGCCTGAGTTGAGGACACATTACCCAGGGGGAGCTTCGGAGGTGACCTATTTGAAGGCGCGTCCTTCTAGGGATCTCTAGGTAACATGGAGCAATGCCAAATACTGAAGGTACGAAGGGTCCTGAACTCTCTTGAAAAATACAAGGTTTCCCCCAACCATCTGGAGGTTGGGGGAACAAAGCCCTGTTCCCCCAGCCCCTTTGTTACTGGGGATGGAACGCAGGGTCTCACCCATGATGGGGAAGCGGTCTACCACTGAGCTGGTCCCTCAGCCTGCAAACCCTGTTCTGAGATGGGGTGGGGGGAGGGCGAGGGTAGGTAGGAGGGTAGAGGGTAGAAGGGTAGAGGAGTAGGTAGACCTGCTCCAGTAGCTCTTGTGTGTGTGTGTGGGGGGGGTGCTGGTGAGGCAGGAGGGCCACAGATGGGAAGCCCAGCCCACTGGTCACTCCTGGGCCAGGCTCCAGCTGTGGGGGTGCCAACGCCCCCCTGTGATGCCCACAGAGCTGTGAGGAATGTTGACTCTGGCCAAGGCAGAGGTGCCCAAGCCTTTCAGAGGTCTCTGCTGGAGTCCAGGGCAAGAAGGTCTCTGGTTGCTTTGTTTGCAGAGCAGGCCCAGCAGGGCCTCAGACCTCCAGGGGCAGTGGCTGTCCTTCAAGGCCCCTGCAGCAACAGAGCCCTTAGCAGAGGCACCGTCCTGGGCCCTCCCAGTGTGGCCAGAACTGGCTGGCTCCCCGTGAGAGTCAAGCAGGAAAGTTCTGATCCTCATTTCTCTCAACGAGACCTCTCCACTGGACAGATAGCTCCTTCCTTGTGCTCCCTGTGGGCAGCTGTGTGCCATGTGACGGGGTGAAACAGAGTAGGAAGGGTCGGGTGTGTGAGCCACAGAGACCTGCTGTCTTAAGAGCAAGTTCTCCTTCCCTCTCTCTCTAATTCTACAGCTCGGTCTGTCTGTCTGTCCTTCTGTCTGTGAGAAGATACCCCACTTACCACATTCTCAGGGAGGGAGCCCATCACTGCCTCGCGAGGGACTTCGCCATTGAAGAGAATGTGTTAGTTCTTTGGGTATGAAATGTTCCTTTGCCAGCATGAATGATTTAAAGAGAATGTGACCAAGCAGCCTGCCCCCTGAGAGGGCTTTCTAAGCACAGCTGAGGCCTCTGCCTCTCCTGTATCCTGTCCCTGTGAGTGCTGGCACCATCTTACCTGATCCTGAGTGGGGAAGAGAGAAGGTGAGGTGGAGGCGGGGTGCAGCACCTGGCTGGCCCTCCTGGGATGAGGAGCAGAGAGGGATTTTCCACTAAGGGGTGGGACACTGCTTCCAGTAGGGCTGGACGGGCCTCCACCCTCAGGAAAGCTCCTCTGTGAGTCTTCCCAGCTCACGAGGTGCTCCCCAGATCCCTTCCTGCTTCTCCCTTGCCCCCTCCCAGGGCCACTGACCCCTGTGGGGAAACATGACCCTCAGGACTAGAGAGGGTCAGCACTGGTTAGCTTTCCATCACTGGGATGATACCTGAGATGACCAACTTAGTAAGGGTAAGACTCTTAGTAAGAGCCTCACAGTTTTGAAGGATTCAGTTTGTGACAGGTTGGCCCTTTTGCTTTGGGTCTGTGGCATAAGAATGTGTGGCAGAAACACAAAAGAGAGAAAGAGGAAGACATGAGGGTCCCACAGTCCCCTTCGAGGGCACAACCCTAGTGACCGGAAGGTCTCCCCCTGGGCCCACCTCTTAAATTTTTTGGTGCCTTCCAAAAGCACCAAACTAGAGACCAAGCCTTTAACACACGGGCTGTTGGGGAATCTTCCGGTCCAAACTAACAAAAGGGAGAAGGAAATTTGTGGGGGAAGGGACAGGTAAAGTGTCAGACCCAGGAGAGGCTCAGACATTTTTGCATGAAGAATATGTGATGAGTTTAGGGAGACAGGTGAGAACCTTCCTGGCACTAGGGATCGAAATATCACCAAGGGGGTGGAGCCTGTGGCATCAGGCAGGCGCTCTCACACATGCTTGCTCCATCTGCACCCCAGCCCCCCACTATACTGATGGGGAAACTGGTGGTAAGAACAGTTGTGTTGATTACCCACAGTCCTTAGCAGGTAAGCAGCAGAGGCCACACCGAGACTCTACCGTCCTGACTCCAAATCCCAAATTATTCTTACCACGGTTAAACTGGGATATCACCAAGAAAAGGAATGCAAAGGTTTAGAGTCACATCTCAGCTGGATGAATCCCTCTTCCAGTAAGTGGGGCTCCACAAGCCGATAGGAAGAAGAGCCGGGGAGGTACTGGGAGCCCCAAAGGGCAGTAAAAGGTGTCGAGGAAAGGAGGGGGCACAGAGAGGAGAGAGTGGGCTTGGGACCTGTGCTTCCAGTGGCCACTGTAGGCAGGACAGGCTTCTTCCATATTGGCCAGAATGTAGAGAAATCAACAAGTAGGAGCCATTCACGCATGTGGACACTATCTTTTCAGTAGGGGGACGTTGTCTTAGGAAAGGACCATGGGGCAGGAGAGAATGATATTCCCAAGCTTTTTCTGTTTTGAATATTGGTGTCATGGTAAATAAATAAAGGGGAAAGTGGGGTGATGCTGATACAATTCCCCCACAACTTCTAACTAGACCAACTCCTTCCTTCCTGGTGGGGGAAACTGTCCACTCAACTCCTGGGCAAGCCGTGTATCTGCTCAGCACATCAGCAGCTCTCCAGTAGCTGCCCAGGGCCAAGCTCGGTGCAGGTGCAGAAGAGGGGTCCCACTGAGGTGAACTGGACCAAATGCCTCCCTTCAGTACCCTTGGAGAAAATGGGACAAGAACAAAACCAAAAGCAGACCCAATACTATGTGAAGCTGGGGTCCAGGTGGGGTGTGGCAGTGCAATAGCACTGATGTCAAGCACAGCCACATGGGAGCAGGAGGAAAGAGCAGCGTCTGTGTGTGTGCGGTCTCCAGGTGTGTCTGTGAGTTTCCCGGCCTCTGGGCTGTAGGAGGCTCACAGAGACACCTGGAGGAGCCCAGCCTCTGCCAGTGCTGGCCCCAGCACAACTGGGCAGCAGCAACGGTAACCTAAGAAAGCTCTTGGGACAGGCAGGTTCCCCCATTTGGTTTCTTCCGAGAAGGCATCCCCCTCCTCTGCTGCTTGAGGACTTTGTACGGGGCTGCCGTCAGCCTGGGGGTGAACAATGCTTTGATTCTCCCGGCCGCGCCAGGCCCTGTGAATAGGCCCAGTGAGTGAACAGAAACTGCCCCTGGCAGCCGCACAGAGCAACACGCAAGTGGCTCCAGACACCAGGGAGCCATGAGCTGGTGACTTCACAGGGCCTGGCTGGCCGTGCTGGCGGGAGCGGCGTCTGGAGAGAAGGGGGAGGAGAAGGGAGGACAGAGGTGCCACTGGACAGAGGCAAAGCCAGGCTGCAGACAAGAGCCCTGCAGGAGGAAACACAGGCCTGGATTTCAGAAGCCCCAAACAGCCTGGCTTGGCCACTAACTGGCCATAGGCCCTTGGGCAAGCCAACCCTTGCTTTGGGAAAAAGAAGCCAGGTAGACCAAATGGCCACACGTGTGCTCCAGACCCCTCTGCTACGTGGATGGAATGAGCTGGAGCCAGTGGGCCGCAGTGGATTTCCCATGCATACAGGGCTGGAGCGAGAAGAAAGGCGGACAAGCTGCATTTTTCTGACTGTTGTTCCAAGAGGCATGGAGAAGAGCTGCTGCAGTTTGCTCTGGGTCGGGGGTTGTTTATATGGGGTTTAAACCGCCAACCACTCATTCCAGAGATGAGAGGGCTGCTGCTCACAGTTTGAAAGGATAATGATAGGAGCCATCGAGGGGACGGTGCCATTGTGGGTGCTGGACAAAGTGCCACAGCCAGAGAGAGACAGCACTCCTTACTGCTGAGGAGCTGTGCCACAGTTCAGAAGGGACTTTAGCGGCCAGACACAGAGCAGTCACGCTGTGTGTGTGAAGCTGGGGTCCAGGTGGGGTGTGGCAGGACTACCAGCCACTCACTGTGTCTGCCTGGGACGTCTCTGCTCGAGGAGTAAACGCTCTGCTTTCACCTTTTGCTCCCCTGCTGCCCCTCTGCCTGGTGATCCCCTGCTCCTCCCACGCTGCCCCTCACCCCTTCACTCTTTGCCATCTCTTAGTGTCCTAAGGACTGCCTCTGGATGCTGCAGTGGGTGTTCCCTGGGCTCCAGCATGGCTTTGAGCTGGAGATGGGAGGGAGCGTGTGCAAGGCTCACCCCTTCCCACCAGCCGCCCACCTGCCTGGGTCTCCAGCAACAGCTCTCTCCCTTGACCCTCAGGCCCGGGTAGTGTGGACACCTGCTGTTGCTTGTCCCTGTGTTTAAGCCTTGGCATCCTCTCCTATTGGCTCCTGAAATCCTGCCCACAGCCGCATGGAAAGTCCCTTCAGAGTCCCAGCTAGAGGGATACAACCCCGGCCTGCACTCCCGACCCAGGATGAGGACTGCCCAAGGAAGCGGAGGGACAGAGCTCTGCAGCCACAAACCTGGGTGTGATCCTCAGTGCTCCACCCTGAGCAATGTGGTCTCAGATGAGTTAGCCTGGCTCAGCACCTCAGGTCCACATTGGAAAATGTGAGTGGCCCTTGGGCTTTGGTGGTGACGACCAGGTGAAAAGCAAAGCACTCTACAACACTAAGTGGTGGACACGTGCCCCTTACCCGTAGGTGCCAGGAATAGCAGATGCCTCTGTGGGGGGAAGACCCTGTTGGCAGAAACCTGAGTCCACATAGCTGCTCTGACTGCTGGCCTTGCTCAGGGCAGGAGTTTGACACCCTGAAGTTCAATGTGGAGCTTACCTCTAGCCAACTACAGACCTGTGGTCCCTTGGCTATGGCACTGTGAGGGATGGTAAATAGCAACTCGGCCTCTTTGGCAGGTTGGGGGTCTCTGGACAGTCCAGGGCACAGTGGTTACTCAGCTCACTCAAGCCAGGGTCAACCAAGATGCAATTTAGAGGCCCTTTTTGGGGGGGGGGGGCATGTCAAGGCCAGGTCAAGGTCAGTCACTGGCTTTCCATCACTTAAAGACTGATGGATTCAGAAATTTGGAAAGCTGCAGCTCATGAAGGCCAAGTGCCACACATCAGGTCATTCGATAGCCTTTGCCCAGGGTATGACATCACATCAACATTCAGGCCAAGCAGATCCACATGCTCCATAGTCCAGTGAAGGGCTACTTGTGATGCAGGGCATCCTCCTACCCAGGACTTCGCTTATTTTTTTCTTTTCGGCCCAGCTCTTGAATCACCGGGACACTCCTCAAGACCACTTCTCCATCACCTGCTTCACTGGGCTGCATCCCAGAAGGACCGTGGCCATTCTACCTGTCCATTCCACCTGCCATGCCCAGCCACAGAGTGCAGACTGGGGAAGGAGCCAGGCCTGCTGTGGAGGGCAAACATTTTGGTTCCATGACCCTTTTACACTCTTAAAAAATAGGTTATTTGTTTTAATGAGTAATAAGCTTGTTATCATTATTGGTAAATTCATTCATATTTTTAAATTTTCTCAGTTTTAATTTTTCTTTCTCTTTCTTTCTTTTTTTTTGTACCGGGGATTGAACCCAGGGGGGCTTAACCATTGAGCTACATCCCAAGCCTTGTTAATTTTTATTTTGAGACAGGGTCTTGCTAAGTTTCTGAGGGCCTTGTTAAGTTGCTGAGGCTGGCTTTGAACCTGTGATCCTCCTGCCTCAGCCTCCAGAGCTGCTGGGATCGTAGGCATGTGCCACCATGCCTGGCTCCCAGTGCATTTTAGTAACAAACTAAAATAATAGTTTGTAGTCCGCCCTCTTCAAAGTCCTATTAGTGACTTCTGTGATATTGAGCCCTTGAGTGTGCCCATGGGCTCAGCGATGGTGGCTGTGCTGAGATGCTGTGCTGAGGATCCTGCAGGATCCCTGAGCAACTGTGTCTGTTCTCCTCCTGTCAGATGCCAGGGTGCTCCCACTGAGGGCTGAGGTTGACAAGATTGAGGAGGCTCCAGGGCTGAACAGTTTGTTCTGGGTCACAAAGTACATCCTTAGCTCCACCAGCTGTGGGAGAGTGTGGCTCAGGCACACCTGGAAGAAGCCAGGTTCTGTCTGGATGGCAAGTCTCAAGGGCCGCAGGACACACCGATGTGGCACAGGCTGTAGGTGTTGAGGCCACCTGAATAGTAGCTGTGCCTCCAAGGGAACTAGAGGTCACTACTGTCTGCCTAGCACACTGAATTGCGTAGCCAGTGCCTGCTGGAGGGAAATTTGACCTGGAATCATCTATGGGTTCAACGGGGCAGGATATTCAAGGCAGAGGTCCCGGCAAGGGGAACAACCTGAGGTGGGAGCTCTGAGAGGAATCTCTTCACCCCTCTCCTCCCCATGCTGCCTTCCAGCACAGGCCAGGGCACCTGGGAAGGATCACAGGTGGTCTTAGCCCTGTGCTGATGGGAAGCTGTGTCGTCAGGATACTTGGGTCAAAAACCCAGTGAACCCCAGGCTTGATCTTGAGGTCTGAGCTTGGAGGTAGGTTTCTAGGCCCTTCTTGGTTTTAAGGAACCAGTCATGTCTGGTGGCTTAAGCTTGACTTAGTGGAAACTAGGCTTCTTGGGCCTTGGTGGCTTGGGATTTCACTAGGAGTGAACCTAAGCAGCCATTTGCTCTTGGGGAGGGTTTGGCTAACCCATGCTGAGTATGTGTGTGGTCTGGGTTTATCCCAGGCCATGATGATCCACTCTGAGGCTCTCAGTGGAAGATCCCTGAAGAGTCCCTGTATCTTTCCCATTGAACTTTGAAATCTTTTCTGCCTCCATTCCCCAAGGGAAGGTTTTGCTCAAAAACTTTGGTCTAGGCAATCTCTACTCTCTGTCCCCACAAAGTTTAACCCAACATGCCGAGCAGAGAGTATCTGAGGCACAGGGATGGTCAAATGCACTCAGCCCAGAGTTCCCTTGCCTGGCTGGGCATAAGAATCACTGGAGCTTTGAAAATCCATGTTCCAGGCTCTGAAGATTTGGATTGAGTGGGGCTGGGGTGGAGCCTAGGAATCTGAGTGTCCTAAGGTTCTCCAGGTGGTTCCCATGGGACCATTCATTTCATCCAGCTTCTGCATTTTGCAGATAAGAAACTTCTGAAGCAGTTGCTAGCTCCCCAGCCTCTGTGGCCATGTGGTCCTAGGGCCATGGTGCTCTTTCTCACAGCTCCCTTCTCTGAGACAGTCAAGTCTCTTCTTTCTCTCTGCCAAGCTCCCTATTTGATCTCAGATGGAAATTGTTCTTCCTGCAGCTGGTGATGGTCCCAGGCCTCAACCCTGGGTACCTCCATTCATGCGGCTGCCAGCCAGCTCTCCTGAGCTCCCCTGCTCCTTCCCAGTTGGCTTTGAAGCCCTGCTCTGAATGCTGCAGAATCGCGCCCATTTCCTACAAGACAATTTTCTCAGTCTTCTGTTATCCTCCCCACCATACCTACCCATTGAGGCCCCTTTCTCAGGAGTGGAGTGTGTGGGCTCTCATCTCAGGATCTGCACAGACACCTGGATAATCCAGTGGCTTTGGTGCTGGCCCTCCTTCAGCTTGCAATTTACATAGTAATTTGGAATAAGGTTTTGGGCTGCAAGTTTGGTTACAGGCACTAAAGAATGTTTTATAACCTTTTATAATTGAAACTATTCAAAATATGTTGGAAAACATCTGAGTCATCTTGGAGTCAAAGCATTATGGTAATACAGAGGGTGAAAATTTTTCTTGCATTAAAAAAACCAAACTTCTTTAAGTATTTTTTCTCCCATTCAAGTACTAACTAGGCCCAACCCTGACTTAGCTTCCAAAATCAGGCACACTTGGGGTGGTAAGACCAGAATTTGGGACATTTCTTGAGGTTCTTATTTTCCTAGGAGGAATTCAGAGGGAAATGTTTTTATGGGGCATTGTATAGCCAGTGTGCTTCTGCACCTAGTTAGTTAATAGTTGGAGCTAGCCTATTAATATTTTGCATGGGTAAACTGGCAAAATGAATAAACAGAAATGCAGGTGGGGAAGGAGATGGGAATGTTGCAGGGTTAACTCTCTGTCAGTCCCAGCAATATCGTTCTGACCCATGTGGTCCACCCTGGCCACTGGAAGAATTGTACCTTCCTTGCATGCCCCTGAAGTTCAGAGTTCCACTTCATGGACCCAGTGTCACCTGGCAAGTTGAAGGCAAAAGGCAATCTCCTTTTGGGCTGGGGCTGTAGCTCAGTTGGCAGAGCGCTTGCCTCGCATGCACAAGGCCCTGGGTTCAATCTCCAGCACCACAAAAAAAGAAAAGAAAAAAAGGCAATCCTCGGAGGAAGGAAGGAGAGGAAAATCCCATCAGTAGCTTTGTGAGAGAGATTCTGGAACAAACCATTTTCCATATGACGTGATGGTGTGCATCAGATCTTACATGTCCCCCAAGGTCCGTATGCTGAAGGCTTGGGAGGTGGTGGGAACTTTAGGATGTGGGGCCTAGTAGAGGAAGTCAGGTCCTTGGAGGGGATATTGGGACCCAGCCTCTTCCTCTCTCCCTGCTTCCCAGCCGCCGCCACCACGAGGGGGACTGCTTTGTTCTACCATGGGCTCCCTGCCATGATGTTCTGCCTTCCCACAGGCCCAAAGTGATGGAGCCAAGTGACCAGAAACTGGAACTTCTGAAACCGTGAGCCAAAACAAAATCTTCCCTCCTTTAAATTGACCCATCTCAGGTATTTAGTCACAGCAACCTAAACCTGACTAACACAAAGTTTTCTGAAAAACAATTTGTTGAGAATTTGTTAGTGAAGGGGAACAGTCTGCCCCTCGTTACTAGTATTTGTGGAATCACAAAGAGACAAGCATCATTTGGTGCTGCTAGATAATACTGACGGACGCACTAAAATCTGGAATGTCTCCGAGAGAATCACAGGGAGTCAGCAGAGAACTCAGGGGACAACAGGCTCATCATCTCCTTTTACCATGGAGGACACGCAGGTTCCAAGAGGCACAGTGTTAGTCCCGGTTCACAGCATGTCCAAAAGCGGGGGGCATGGCGATGACCTAGGTCTTTAGGCCCCAAGTGCAGTGCCTGCGCTCCGGGCCATGAGAGCTTCAGGCACTGACTTTACAACCATCATGAGGCTCAACAACAGAGGGAGAGATTCTCCAAAGGTCGATGCAGCTGGCTATTTGGGGGCAACAGGGCCTCGCGATGGGGATGCGGGGCCACGCTCAACTAACTGAGGGAGGAGAGTCTTTTGTGATCATTCTTGCTGCCAGCCACACATGAGTGAGACGCCCTCCTTCTCAGTCTCCTGGCTGTATCATGATTGTTGTTAGGGGTTTGACACAAGTGACTCCATTTTGATTCTGAGAATTTCTGCACCTTGGAATGTCCATGCGTGCAGTTCCTGGGGCGGCGCTGTGTCATCCCTGCTGGTGGGGCCTGCAGGCAGAGGTGTGTGGGGGCTTTGGTGTGTGCCCCGGCAGGTAGAGTCTAGGGGGCTGTGTCCAGCTCTCCTCTGCACCTGGGCTCCTCCCAGAGCCACCACCAGGGGCCTGCCCAGGGTATGTGTGTGGGGTGATGGGAAGGCCTTGAGTTTGGGAGGGAAGGGAGGAAGGGGAGGAGATGATGCAACTCTCAGTTTCCTTCCTAGGTCAGTGAAGTGACCCTGAGGTCAGCACTGTGAATTTCCTACTCCCTGGCTAATGCTAAGGCACTGTGTGGGCACAGAAGGCTTTGTGGCATTGGCCACAGAATGGGGCCAGAATTTTTCTGGGCAGGAATTCCCACAGGTGTCCTGTCTTGATCAGATGTGTCCTTAGATCAAGACAGGATTTCTATACAAGTTCAGAGAAGTTGTTCTAACCTCAATGTCTCAGACTTGTTTATAACACAGTCTCACTCAGGCAGATTGTCCCAGCAAACCACCCTGTCTAGAATACACAGGACTCTGACAAGTAAGACTGCAGATCTGATCTGAGGGTAAACTTGGAGTTAATTCTGCTGAGATGGGACATGGGGGGAGGGTCAAGTGACCACCAGGCCCCAAGGCACGCCTCTTACAGAGAGTTCCTGTGCTGACCAGGGGGCCCAGTGCCAGGGCTCCCTCACTGACCTTCTTGGAATTCCTGGCGTTAACCACATGTTTATTATTCTAAATCCTGGGAGACTTCCCCAGAGACTGGGAGAAAAGTGGTTCTTTAACTGTTTTGGGTCCCAGGACTCTGATAATCTGATGAAATTCATAAATGAATCATGGTACATAAATTTCTTGCTCACTCTTTCTGAAATGACTTCATGGCAGTTCTAATTCCCAAAGCCAGGTTTCCATGTTCCAGGGGGTCTCACAACGTGCCAGGGCTCCTTTGCCCACCAGGAAGACTGGCTCCCACTGTGCTGGCTTCCAGTGGGGACTACACCAGCTCTGCATTCTGAAGCCGCGCACAACTCCAAGGGACCGCACTGGGCGGACTTCGGGCTGAAGACCAGCTGAAAAATCAGCATGATAACCAAATCCAGACCACACCTAACTAGAGCCTTTCACAATGAAGTTTCCAGGGCAGGCTCTTTAAAATCTGCAATTACACCTTGAGGTTTTCCTGTTCTTTCTTCTACTTGGCTATTTGAATCTGCTCAGAACCTGTGATGGCAGCTCCTCCCCTCCCTTAGGTTATAGGAGCCTTTGGTCCTTGAAGACAACCCCATCAGCTGTGCCCCAGGGGCCCCCACTTTGGACTTCTTCCTGGGCCACCAAGCTTCACCTAGAGGGACTCCTTGGATCACCCCAGCCTCCAGGCTGTGGTCTCAGTACAGGTGAGAAAAACGTGGAAGATCCAGGAGAGCTTTCAGCCACTGTCCCTCCCCATTCATCCTGGCCTTTCTAGGTTTGCAGCTTCCTGGAGAAACAACGCTCTTGTGTGGGCTTGGTGTAGTGTGCACCACAGCTCCCAAATCTTCATGTGGGAATACCACCCTCGACAGAGCAGCAGCAGGAGGCCAGGGCCAATTCTAAGTGAACTGCCCAGCTTTCCCCTGCGGTTCCCTCTTCCCGGTCGGCCAGGTGGTGGCCAGCAGCCAGTCTAGGGCATTCCCCTCCAGGGGTGCTGGCTGTAGCCGGTGCCGTGGGACTCTCCCGAGGCTCTGTTGACTCAACACATCATCTGACACCACCCCACCAGGCCCTCTGGGTGTGAGGTGCCAATGAGACGGCCGGCCTGGGGGAGGCCGGGAAAGTGTCCAGCTGTCACCTCAGCCCAGAACTCGTCTCTGTGGCTGTTCTGAGAGCTCAGCTCTCCTCACTCACACCAGGAAGAAAGGCTGTGAGCCATACTGGTCATCTGCCTGCAGCGATTAATGGGTAAGATTCTCCATGGAGGGGGCAGGAGAGGCAGAGCGAGCTGCCAATGAAGGGAGTCACATGTCTCCTGGTGGAAACGAGAATATTGGCTGTGCCCTTTCCAGAACAATCCGGAACCGCAAAACCAGGACAGACCTCTGCCCTTCAATGTGACATCAACCGTGGGAATTCACGACCATAGTAAGAGATTACAGTATCATAGTGGAATTTTTTTCTGGGGTTTTTAATAGAAAGGCAACAATTCAACCAGAAGGAACTGGCAAAGGACCCACCTTTCTGGGCCCCTGGGACTCCTAGTGCTTCCAGACACACATCCACCACTACTGCTGGAGCTTGATTCATGGGGAGGGAGGACTCGGGCTGCTGTGTGCAGGATTTCAAGGCCTGGAAAGTCCCCTGAGCTCTTCCACACACCTCATTTACTCAATCCATCTTTTGATGACCTGGCCTCCTCTTTCTATTTTTACCCAGAAGGTTCAGCCTGGCTGATCTGGGCTACCCTGATGGAAGCTGGCTCTGATGCTCTGCACAGTGCACAAAAGGGAAGTACTCATTTGGAAGCTGTGATGGGGAAGAGGGGTGGGTCTCCCAGTTCAACAGGACCACTAGTCCACCTGCTCCGCAGGATCTCCTCTTGAGGGCTTACTGCTCTGGGTCTCTAGAACTGGAAGTCTAGGCAAGGCAATGGAGTTTGCCCATTGGTCTTGGGGTTTGAGATTGAGGTCCAGCATCTGTTGTGGGCTAAGCCCACCCTTGGCAAAGCCTTCACTGGTTTCTAGGGTGGGCCACCCTTCTTTTTAATGCACTTAACACACTCCAACATTACAAAATTATTGTATATTGTGGTTACTTCTCTTCGTATCTTGTTTCCTGCACTGAACTCGTGAGCAGCTGAGGCTTGTTTATTGCTGTACTTCCTGCATGGCACAGTGCCTGGCACACAGTCCCAGCACCTATATTCACCAAATTACCAGATGGCATAGCCCACAAAAGAACAAATGGGTAAACAGCATTTTATCAATGTTTAAAACTCTTCAAAAGACATGGCTAGGAAAATAAAAAAGACCAATAGCAGGGAGAAAATATTTGCAAATCACATGAGTGATAAAGGCCTTGGACCCAGAATATATAAAGAGCCATCACAACTCAATGACAAGGAAAAAGCAAAAAGTGGACAGAAGATTTTAAATAGATATTTCACTGAAGAAGATATGTCTGTGATAAAGAACATGTGAAAAGATGTTCAACATCATTAATCATTAGTAAGGTGCAATTTGAAACCACAGTAAGATACCTACACACCTGTGAGACCAGCTAACATTAAAAAAATCAACAATACTAAATGCTGGTGAGGATTTGGACAAGAGATCACTGGTGGGAATGCAAAATGGCACAGTTACTTGGGCAGATGACAGTCTCCCACGGAGTTAAACATACATCTACCATGCCACCCAGCAATAGCATCAGAGAAGAAATGAAAACTTCATTTCACACAAAAACCTGAACACAAATGTTCATCGTGGCTTTATTCATAGTTGCCCCAAACTGGAAACAACTCAAATGTCTTTCACCCGGTACAACCATACCTAGAACGCCTATTGGTAAAAAAAGGGAAAGAATACTGATAGATGCAAAAACATGGGCGAATCCCAAATGCATTTTACTAAGTGCCAGACCCCAAAGCCTGTAGACTGTTTTTCATTTTTATGACAGTCTGGGAAAAGCCAAGTCAGAGGAGACAGAAGAAGAGATCAGCATTTTCTGAGGATAGGGAAATGGACTGTAAAGGGGCACGCAGGAATTCTAGGGGTGGTGGAGCTGTTCTTTATCTTGGTGGCAGTGGAGATTACACAACTGTGTTTGAAAGAATCCTCAGAACGGAAACAGCAAATTTTATTGTCTGTGAAGTGTACCTCAATGATCCTCTTACAAGTGCGCTAACATGAGTTGGGGGGCTTCTTTATGAATGGGGCTAACAGAGGCCTGGCCACGCCTCGTGGAGCAGCACAGTACAAGCCTTGCCTGGGCCCTGGAGCCCAAGACCTGCTCAAATGAAAACAGCAGCTAGGATTCCTCTCCTCTGGCCCCACAGCCATCTCCTGGAGGAGATGGGGTGGACCAACTGCTAGGGGTGAGGGTGAGTTTGTCCGCCCCGGAGGCTCAGAAGCCTGGGTGTTATTGTGCAGACCCCTTCACTGTGCTCAGATAGCCAGTGCTGCTCCACCACAGGGAAAGGCCGGTGCCACCTGCTGCCCTGGGCAGGCCCGTCGCACCAGAGCCTGAGCTTTGGTATTTATTAGCTTTCCAGTCTATGGCCCTTTGCTCTAGCAGCCCTCATAGGCCAAGACACAGAATAAGCTATTTTGTTGATGAAAATTGTCTGATATTCCTCAAAGAATTATTTTGTGTTTCAATGCACACAACAGGCAAGGCACCACTCGGACCTTAATGAAGCTGCTGCTCAATGGCACTAAGCACGCTTACCTGGCTGTGCGGCCGCCATACCACCCACCCGAGCCAGCATCTCCCAGATGGAAACCGACCAAGAAATACCAGCTCCAACGCCCCGCTTCCATCCCAGCACACGCTCTTCTACTTTATGTGTCTGTGAACTTGGCCACTTGAGGGACCCCATCAGAGTGGCGTATTCCACTTATTCCCCAGGCCCCTCTGTGTGGCGGTGAGTGTTAGAATTCCCTTCCCCTTTCAGATGATGACACCGCATCCCTCTGTTCACCTTCACAGACACAACATGCTTTAATGTCCCCTCCTGGTTTTGCCACGGCTCCACTGTTGTCTTCTCCTTCCCGGGACGCTGACACCCCCACCAGCTCCACCATCCATCTCCATGGCACGTGCCAGGGCCCAGCACGAGGAGCAGCTGTTGGACACACTGATCCTAAACATTTCCTGGGGACACTCCCCGCCCCTCTTGGTCAGGAGCTGTCTATCATAGCCCGTGCCAGTGCTGGTGACTTCTTTCTGGCCTCTGGATGTGTAAGAGATGCCAGGCCATGGTCACAGGACCCAGGACAGGTCAGCGGGCCTAAGGCAGGGAGGGGTTGGGGAAACATCAGACATTCTTGCCCTCTCATGGCCAAGTTTCCGATGTGCTATCTGAGAAGCCCTGCCAAGGGTAATGTGACATCTACATGACACCCGTGGGGCTGTCATGGTGACATAACAGGAGGGGGTGGGGTGTGTCCCTGGGCATAGAGCCTGCAGCTCTGCACAGTCCAGTGACTGTGTTGTGTAGATTGAAGTGCCGGTCACCTGTTCCTCCTGTACACAGCTTAAACCTGCTCCCTCTCACCTGTTCCTCCTGTACACAGCTTAAACCTGCTCCCTCTGCCCTGACCCTAAAATCACAGTCTGTCACCTCTAGCCTGGGTGCTGCTCCATCTTCCTTTCTGGTCCTTTCCCAAAGAGAGCCATGATGAAACTCCTGTCAGCTTCCTTGTGGGGAGCAGGCAAAACGCTCAGTGTGGATTATTTTGAGAGACTCCCAGAGAGGATAAGCCGGGATTGCTAGTAGGCACCCACCGGCCTCCCTGTGCCTTGTTCATGCAAATGCCCATTCATGAGTCCCTGGGAGCAGCCTGTGCTGGACACCATGCCAGGGGCTGGATGCCTGGTCCCTGCCCTCCTGCAACTTATTTTGCACAGACTCTAACAAATTCGAGCGCTATTGCTAGTTAGGGATGATCTCTATCTGGGCCTCAGTTAATGATGGCTGAAAGGGACGAGTAGATCTGAGTTCAGGACGGGGGCACCACCACAGGCTAGCAGGGCAGCTTTAAAGCCTGTGTGAAGGTGGTCTGAGCAGAAGCCGTAAGGTTGGGTCTTAGCCTGGTTCCTGGCATAGGTGCAGGGACCCCTGGCCTGCAACCTTCAAAGCAGGCCCACTTGGCAGATTTAATTTCTCGTAGACAGGTGGAAAACATGGGCACTGATTCCTCTGGACAATCAGCAAGAACATTCCAGGATTCCCCGGGGAGAGGAAGTGGCCCACCAGTGTATACAACGCTACCTCTCTGGGGGCCCTTGGGGGTAGCTTGGTGCCCTCCAGCCTCAGGCCCAGTGTTGCCTGCCAGCACCGCCCAACAAACCTGAAGATGGGCTTCGTGGCTTTGGCCTTACATTGGAGCCTCCTCCCCAGCCCTGCCAGGGCTGCCAGGAGCTCGGCAGGCCTTTGTTCTAGTTCACCCCTGAATTCCTCCTCCTTCCTTTTTTTTTTTTTTTTTTTGATATGCAGTGCATGACTCTGACAAGGTGCAGCCATGCTAACTGGGCTTTCAGAGGAAGCCGTTGTGCACATGACCCTGCTCACTGCCACGGTGCAGCAGCCCAGGCAGGGCAGCAGCCAGCTCCGATAGCAGGCTGTGTCGGGAGAGGGCAGGGCTTCCCAGCTGGGCTCAGGGCAGCACAAGGCCCGGGAACTGCTCCTGGATGTGGTGAACTGGTTGCCCTGGTGGCCTGGGGCAGGTAGGAAAGTGGGGGGCTCTTGGGGAGCAAAGCCAGATCTGCTCTGCAGGCCCTGGTCTATATGTCACACAGCTCTGCCAGGGAATAAGGACCTCTTTTCCTGGCCTAAGATTCCTTGTTAACAAGAGACCAACTAGCCCCCTAATTACAAAAGGTTTTAAGATGTTTCTCCTCAACTCAACCTTCCACCTGTCATATCCAACTTTTGAAATCGCAGGGTCTTGCATTTTAAAACCTTGGGTTGGTTTTAAAACCTTTGAAACCTTTGAGATGCAGGGGTGGGTGGGACTGGGGCAAATCTCAGTTCTCCTTTCAAGTCAAGTAAAATCGAATGCACAGAAGAAAAGGGCTGAAAGGGGCAGGCAGAAGGCAAGGGGTGGGCAGAGGCCAGCGCGATCCCCAGCACAGGTCCTCAGGCTGCGAAAGCCAGAGCCACAGGTGGCTCTCCCGAGCTGAGGAAGGCCTTCTCTTCAGAGCCTGGTGGCTGCCACCTGCAGGCTCAGCATCTTGTTCTCCCTCACTGGCCACTAATTCTTTGTGGGAGAGATAGAAAAAATGGGCTGGGCTGTCCTCAGGGAGCTTGCAGACCCAGGGAGCAGTGGCAGGGTGGGTTGCAGGCCAGGATGTCTGGGTCAGTGGGAGGAAGTTCAGGCAGGGTGGGTAGGAGAGGGGCTTCTGCCTGGGGGCACCCAGAGGAGCTTCCCTGGGGAGGAGAGCAGAGCCGATTCCCCAAGGTCTTGTGAGGACCAGCCGACAAGGCCCCCACAAGCAACCTGGGAGACAAGTTGGGAACAGGGTGGCCTGAAGTGGTCCGAACACAGGATGGTACAGCTGCTCCTGGAGGGTCTTGACTGGCAGAGACTGGTGGCAGTCAATGGGTGTGCATAAGAGCACAGAAGGTAGCAAGCTGCATGCTGGGTGTACAGGGTGACCTAGCCAAAGGGCCAAAGCAGTCACCTGGGGAGAAACAGTAAGAGCCTGAACTGAGCCTGGGCCTGGGGTGGCGGGAAGATGGATGTGAGAGTTCAGGGATGGGAACCCTGGGCACCTCCAGTTTCTGGCTTGGATAGCTGGGTGGTTGGGAGCAGCTGGATAACAGCAGTGGATAACAATGCCCAACATTACGGGTGCCCAAATGACAGGGTGACCTCTGACTGCTGTGGGCAGAGGGCAGGGATCCAACACAGTGGGTGAGGGTGGGAGGGACAGGGGTAGGTAGGTGTCAGGAGCAGCATCCTGGAGAATTGGAGCCCCAGCCCAGAAAATGCCACAAAAATGGAGCTTCTTTGCACCTAGACTTTTCACCTCATTGACAGTTCAAGGTCACCAGAATAGAGAAAGATGGGCACAGAGGTCCTGGCAAACCCAGGCTTCGAGGAGCATGTCTCCAGTCCTCTTGCATGGTCCCCCAGGCATGGGTGCGCGGGCGGTCAGTGTGTTCAGAGGCAAAGCAGAGGACGCGTGTGTCTGAGTGTTTTCCCTCTCCGACACCCCACGAGGTGGGTGCTGGTGGGTCTGTGCCTTAGGTGCTGCCCACCTGAGCTTTCCTGCCGCTGGGTGGGTGTGTCCCCAGGCACCAGCCACTTCCTACTACGCCAGAGTTTCCTTTGGTGCCTGTAAGCTCTGGGCCACCTGAGGGGGTGGAAAGTCCCCTGGTTCCCTGTCCAACAGGGGATAATTCTGAGACATATTCAGCCCATATGTCCAAAGGTACCTGTGAGGCTAAGCTCCAGGTGTCCATGCTGGCCACTCTCTAGCAGCAGTGTTTTGATGGGTGTTTCTCACTCTCTGTCCCACTTTCCTTTTCCTTCAATGTCCTCGCTGGGGTCATCTCCCAAACCAACCCCCTGCCCTGAGCCCTGTATCCAAGACCACTTTGGAGGGAACTCGAATCTCAAGTAGGAGGACAGATGCAGTAATACCAGCACCAACCCCTTGCAGTCCTGTCCAGACCTGCCACTTGACCCTTCGGCCCCCTCCACAGCACCCAGAGATGGAGTGCCATCACTATGAAGACCCATCTCTGCAAGAAGGTCCTGCAATTGGGTCACATCATTGACTGGCAACATCCACCACAGTGTAAATGAGTGAGAAGCCTAAGTGGTCACCAGCAGCATTCAGAGAGTGAAGGAAATGACCACATTAGCATATCCCTTCCAGAAATCCCGGGTGACCCCAAATGCCTGATGATGTCTGTGGCCACCCTTTCTTCTCCCCTATGCTGCCAAACTGTGCCTCCTTGACACTTGAGAAACCAAATGACCAAGTAATAAGGATGACCTGTCAGCAGTTCCTATTCCTAGGTAGGGGTCTGCCTGAAGTTATTGAAAATCCCCCACAAGGCTGCCCTCCTCCCCTGCTGGCTAAGGCCTGGGAGACGCCCCCTGCTGCTGGGAGACAAGGAGACAGGGAGATGGGGAGAGGGGCAGAGGCTCCAGCACCGGGGCTGCCATGCCAACTTTCCCTTCGATGGCCAGCAGCCTCCCACTGTGGCCGATAGAGGAAGCTCTCCTTCCTGGTGGATGGATGTGTATGTGTTTTGGACTAAGAAATGGCAAAGGGGACTTTCAAACTATTTTCGCTTTGAAATCAATCAATTAACCAATGAGAAAATAAATATTTCCTGGGCATCTATTGTCTGAGGAAGTTTTTGGAGAGGGATATGAAAAGCCATAGTTCTGGTGCTCCGGGTAACAGTACCGAGCAGGGGAGATGGAAAGAATGGTACGAATCTTGTTAAGACCCCACGGAAAACGCTTGTGATGAAGCACACCTCGAATCCTCTTTGGAAAAAGAAAAAGTGTTCATAAAGAACGGAAAATTAATTGGGATACGAAGCCTGGTACCTAGAACAATGCTGCTGGGAGAGGAGGAGGGAGTCGGGGGAGGAGCAGGCTGGGCCTTGGAAGCCGCTGGTCTTGGAGAATGGTTAGAGTTGAGGTAAAATAGGGGCTGGAAGGACAGTGGCCTGCCGTGCAGACTGTCATACAGTGGTGTCCCAAACTGTGGAAACAGGAAGCCTCAACAGGAGGCTTCTAGACCTGCTGACATCTTGCTCATACAGAATTAATGAAATAGCTCCCCTGAAATCTCACAGAGCGGCTCTGAGCAATGTGGCTTTTGTCTTAGTCCCTCGTAGGAAACAGGTCCTGGAATAATCACTGCAAATGTTTTTTTCTCCCACAAGTGCAGTGTGAGGCAACTTCTATCAGCTCCGTCTCCAGCACCCAAATATCTTAAGCTCAATGAATAGGGAAGAAACATAAGCTAAGGATCTGTTCTGGGCGTTGGGAACAGTGAGCAGGACTGAGAAGGTTCCAGCCCTCGTGGAGTTAGCGTTTTCGACTCTGCTCCCAGGGTGTGATCTGAGGACCTGCAGCCTGGACTCTGCCAGGTGCGTGTGAGGCATGCAGACCCCCAGCATCCCCAGAACTGTGGCACCTGAACCTGATCTTTTGCAAATGCCCCTAGTGACTCACTCCTGTTGGCTATAGGCCAGGGGTCAGCATTTTAGCAAGAACCAGAATCCCCTGTTTGCTTGTTAAACTGTAGATTTTCAGGCCCCATTCCAGAGGTTCAGATTTTGTAATTGGGTGAAGCATCCAGAAATCTGCTTTTCTAACATGTTTCCAGGTGCCCCCAAGGCTGCTGGCCTGAGACCCATAGCACACCCCAGGGCCACCTGCTCTAAGAGGTCATCTGTGTTCTGGGTGAAGACTGAGATTCTCTGGGCCATGTGTCGCAGGCCTTAGGAGCAGCTTACTGGGCAGCATCCGGGCCACAGCTGCTTCTGTTCCCATATCTGTTAGCTCCATCCATGGAGAAGCAAGACTTGTGACAAACCCTAAGTGGCCCTCACACTTGTATGACCCGTTTAGAGAGCAAGCATCTATGCATAGCCCATCCAGCCTGCCTGGGAACTCCAGGAGGGGTCACACAGCCTGCTCTGGGTATTTCCAAACAGGCCAGGCCACAAAGCATGCAGGCAGCCTGGACAGGCCAGTGGGCACACCCATCCATGCCTTCTTCCTCTTTCCTCCTCTGTTGGGTGGGAGCCAGCCCCCTTCCCACCCCATTCTTCAGAGGCTTTGGCTCAGGGGAGCCCCACTGCAGCACCTGGGTGACACTGGCCTGGGCTGGAGTCACTGGGCCAAGGGTGCCGCTGAATATAAATGCTGAATTATTTGAAGCCTCCCTTCCCTGGCTATAGCTGTGTTGTTCCAGAGGCAGCCACTAGGCACGTGTGGCTACTTATATTTATAATTAAATAAAATTAAACATTCAGTTTTCAGTTGCTGTTATGGGTTGTGTTGTGTCTCCCCAAAAAGATAGTCTGAACTCCTCACCACCAGGACCTGTGAATGTGATCTTATTTGGAAATTGGGCCGCTATAGCTGTAATCAAGTTAAGATGAGGTCATACTCCATTACCCTCATCCAGTGACTAGTGTCCTTTACGAGAGGAGGAAAATTTGGACATAGACACCCAGGGCAGATGGCCATGTAAAGATGGAGGCAGAGAGTGGAGCGCTGTGGTTGTATGTCAAGGAACATCAGGCTTGCCCAGAAGCGCTGGAAGCAAGGGGACCAGCATGGAGCAGCTTCTCCCCCAGAGGAGGAACCACATTCTGACACTTGGATCTCAGACTTCTTGCCTCCAGAACTGTGCAGCAATGCTGTGCTCTTGCTAGCTACCCAGTGTGTGATGCGGTGTTGAAGCAGGCCTAGGAGCTAATTCCATTGCACGATCCCTATTTCTGGTGCTCAAAAGCCAGTGGTAGCATGTTAGACAGTATAGACATGGAACGCTTCCATTTTGCAGACTGTTCAATTGGAAAGTGCTCCACAGCATGCATTTTATAAGGAAGAGGCAAAGATGAATCGATTTTCAGAACCACTCACTGGGGTAGCCCGCTCTCATCTTCCACAGTCCTCACATCATCGCTTCTCCTGGTCCCTCATCATCAAAAGGAAATCAAAAGGTACTTGGCCATTGTCCCTAACAAGGGGTAGCAGACTTTGACATTGAGGCCAGCATTTTCATCCATGTGGACAGGAGGTGGCCTAGGGGCAGGTCCAACCTGAACCTGAGAATCTGATCCACAGAGCAAACCCGCTCCAGTACCCCTGCGGGGGTTGGTACCCATCTGCTCGTCTTCCTTATCTTTTATGCATGCTCATCTTCTCTCCCCATCTGCTAGGACACTGCCACATCCATTCTGTGCACAGACAAATGCGACTTTGAAGTTTAACACTCCCTTGTTAATAATTCATTCCTTGGGGTAGAGGCATCCAGAGGCCCCAGAGTCCCAACTTAAAATGCTCTCCGGAGAAAGCACCCTGTCAGATTATTAGATATGACTTGAGCATGAATTAATTATCAGAGTGAAGTCCTGGGGGACACAGAACCCTAGGTTGGCAAAGTTTTGATTGAGGGAGTGGGGTGATGGAATAAGGGGAGGACCAGAGCCTGCGGGGCCTGGACGCCAGGAGCTGGGGGTGACATCTGGAGACCTCAAAGCAAAATGAGTGCTGAAGTGCCGAGGGCACAGTTTGCCTCCAGCACCCTCGCACAGCTGGTCCCTGCTCACCTCTCCAGGGACCATTTCGTCTCTTCAGCCCAGTTGCAAGCAGCGCACCAGCCCGCTGCCTCCCTTCTGGCCACCCACGTCATCTGGCTTGAGTGCCATCACACGTGCTTTGACTTACTCATCAGCGAGTGCCAGAGGCAAGGAAGGAAAAAGGAAAAGAGGGCCTTTCTGCTCTGTGCCCTCTGCTTGCAGAGAGACTTCCGTTGCTCTGAGCAAGAAAACCTGCTCTCGGGGCTCGTCTGGCTGCTTCTCAATGTGTTCGCAACTTACTTCACCAACGGGCAAACGAATCTGCGCTACCCCAGCCCCCAATAGTGTCTTGCCTGGATGGCAGGGATTCTGCTCCTCGCTGTGGCTGCAGGCCTGGCAGCTCACATTCCTCGGTTGTATCCATAGAAATTCACCTGGAGAACCTCCCTCCCCCCATGGCGTCTCGCTGCTTGTGTTTTAAAACATTTTATCGGAGTGTTAATATAGAAAAGGCCCACAATTGTGGAAAGGGACATTGCTGCCTGCCACAGCCCCCTTCAGGATCTCTGCCATGCATGAACCACCTCCAGAGGTCATGGCCACTGAGATTCTAACTCCGTGTGTGGGTTTTGCCTGGTTTTGTATTTTGTACACATGGAACCATACCGTTTGTATGCATCCAGCCTCTCTTGCTTAATATCATGAGATTCAGCTCTACCACAGCACATAGCCACTGACTGTTTATTCATGTTGTCATAGAAGAGCCCATCACACAAATTTACCACCATGTCTTGATCACTGCTGCTATAGGCAGTCGTTTCCACCTTGGGATTATTATGGAATGATGTTGGAACATCTTATACGTGTGTTCACAAAAACTGCTGCTTGCTTTTATCTGCTATATTAATTCAGTGCAAAAGATATTATAAGAAGAGGAGGAGAGAAGCCTAACTCTGGGCACGTGTGGGACACGTCCAATGTGCTGGGTCTGTGGGGCTAGAGCCATCTACACAGACACCTGTGAGTAGGTGTTTATGACCCTCTGCACTCCAGAGATGCCCAGGCCGGGGACAAGGTGCTCATTACCCAGGCAAGTGTGGCAGGACTGAGGCTGGTAAGTAGCCAACCAGGTGTGACAATTCCAAAGCCTGTGATATATCAGACAGAGCATGTCCCCAAGCCCATCTGTGTGGGACAGCCCTGCCCCTCACAGCCCCACAACAGGAAACGACCCTGAACTAAGCAGGGATTCTTTGGTGTGTCAGTTACCCTGTCCTGAGAGAGACACTCTGAGAGCACCAGCAAATGCTGAGCACATTTGTGATGATTAGCAGGTTAATGAGAATTTTTCGACATTGGGATAAATGTAAATGCAACTGGGTTGAGCTTTTGGCTGCGCGGCTCGGGGGCACTGGCATTTGAAAGCTGTAAGAAGCCATCAGGTCATTGAGCTTTGGAAACACCTCTGATATCAGAGTTGGCTGAGAACCTCAGGTTTCCTTTTCATTCCAACTGATAAGAGAAAAGCCCATTTCCTTTTGAGGGACACCAAGAAAGCAAGAGATTATCACATTTGTTCCTTTTCTCAATCTGGTCGTAAAACACACGCACACAGATGTACAAGAACTGGAAGTTAATCCTGCCGGGAAACTTGGTTGGTGAGCACTAATCCCCTCCCAGGATTAGCCCAGCAGGCTGAACACACAGATGCATCTGTCCACAAACATCTGCCCGTCACACAAAACTGGGCTTGAGGACACTCGACTGGGACAGACAGAGTAGAAGGGCTGCCTGTCTTCCTCCCTGTTCTAACCCAGGAGCTGAGAACAGCACGGGTATGTAATGATATGCTACGTGAAAGATTGTGCATGAGATGGGTTGGAGCCTTTCTGGGTTGTCCATGCGGGTTGGGTGTCTCTGTCTAGGAGGGACAGGGACGTTGCCTAGAACCCTATCCTCACTCCATCGGGAAGCCTCGAATTCCGGAGGCCTGTCAGGCCAGCTCCTGAGTTGCTCTGTTTTTTAAAAGGGGACAAGGGACTTGGCTGGGTCTGGCCACATGAGCAGCTGTGGGCCATGAAGGAAACTGAGACATTTCAGAAAGGAAGATGTGAAAGTTAGGGGCAGTTGGGTTTCACAAGGGCCCAGAGAGAAAGCAGTTCTGTTTGTCTGGGATCTGTTCCCTGAGGTGCTCCTGAAGTGAATATCTAGGGTTTGAATCGATTTCAGTCTCCTTGCTTAGGTGCCCAGATTCTGGGGTCCCCATTCTGGAGCAAGAGCCATGGGCTGACTTCCCCTCCTGTCCACCCTGCAAGGGGTGCCAGGCTTCACAGACAGGGCTGGACTCAAGGTGGCTCTTCTCGGTCAGTGCCTTCTCACCAGCTGCCTTGACTTGATATTCCTACTCACAGTGTTAAGACTCCACCTCTCTGGCTCCCAAGTTCAGGGCTGAGAGTAGTTTTGAGCCCTGAGCCAGGGTCTCCTGTGTCCTACCTCTCAGGGTAATGATGCCACACTCATATGGGACTATGTTGTGTACTACAAGGCAGGTGGGGACTAGATGGCCCCCTTCCTTTGTGCAAAAGCCAGATGCCAGCTTCTAACACACTCCAGTGTGACTCAGCACGGCAGGCCCTCATCCTAGGAAAACCAGGGACTTGCCCCAGGCCACACAGCTGGTGGGTGTCTGAGCTGGTGCCAGAGCTCCCATCAACTCTGGAAGTCTGGCTAAGTCCAACCTTGTAACCACTGTTCCCTCCTGCATCTGTCCTCAAGCATCAAAAGAGAAGTTAAGCTGACCTTGTAGGTGGCAGTGACTAGCTTAGGTGAGGCAGTGGAGAAACCTGCTTCTGGAGGGGCCCTGGAGGGACCTTGCCGGCCTTCAACTGGTCAGAGTCTCCAGAAAAAAGGATGCTGGAAGGGTCAGAGGTCTCCCCACTAGGGACAGTGACTCACTGCAAAGTGCTAGGAACAAACCAAGCTCTTCCACAAGGGCGGAGTGTGAGCAACAGCTGCTGCCAGGACCTGTTTCTTGCTTCAAGGCTTGAAATGCAAATGACGGCTTTTATAGAATTTCAAGCTGAAATCTTCTGACTGTCTTCCAAGAAATGTGTTCCAAGGAGAGATGCAAGTCCCTTTTGGCTGTCTCCAGGGCTGGGTGTAGCTGCGCCAGTCATGGTGGCTCAAGCAGAAGGCTACCTCTGGGTTGTGTTCTGGCAATTGCTTCTGCTTCCCTAACCTGGCCCTGAGGCCACTGGGGCTCCCCAGGTATCTCAGCCCAGTTGGAGCCAGCTGGCTGCAGACATTGGAAGGAACATAGCTCTGTAATACACACCACACAGGCATCTACAGAGAGGGGAAGATGGTTCCTTGGGCCCAGCCCTGCATCAGCTGGGCTCTGCCTGAAGCTGCACAGAGGGGGCCTTTGCCTCTACACCACCTGGGCACTCCAGCCTCCCTGGCTCTGCATTCTTTCCATTTCAGAAAGAAAAACTCAAGGAGGGGCCAAAAGCCACCTAAAACACTTAGCCCCTGCTCAGAGGACAAGTCATGTCATTAAGCCTAGACCTCCACTCCCAGACTCTTCCCACATACAAGGTGCCCTTGTCCAGGCTAGACAGCAGCTTTCTGCAGAAAAACTAATGGCAGTACCCTATTCGTTCTAAAGTGCACCAGAGACCCCTAAGGCCAGTCCTTGGTGGTCACCAGCATGGAATAGCAGAGCTGTGTCCCTGAAGGGATGGAGAAAGAGGTGTTGCTTTCTGTAATCATCCAGGGACATTCCTAGAAATGCCCATTCTGCCCTCTAGCATGTATCTCAGGTCCCCAAAAGTTTCCAAAGCTCAAGAGAGTTGAGCTGTTGACTCTGGGGAAAGGAATGGAGATTTGATGCCAAAGGTGCTCTTCCTGGTGGCAGCTGCGGGGAAAGGGGTGCTCCCTGAACCACTCAGTTCTCAAAACAAAGCACAGCCATCCGTGTTGCCCCGAATCCCAGGGCCTCAAGAGGAGCCAAGGCGATCCAGACTCTGCCCTGAAGAGTGGGTGTTCCCTTACAGTGATAGGACACAGAACTGAGTGCTCCCCCAATTACCAAGTTAAACACGGTGGGCTGGGCCCACCCCCAGGGGCTCAGAGTGTGCTGCACAGCCTGCAGGGGAGCCCAGCTCCCCCAGGTGGCCGTGATGGCCAGTGGAAGCACAGGCAGAAGTCAGGGCTGGCCCACAGCAGGAAAGCCTGGTGTGAACAGGGTTGATATTTAGCAGACGTCTCAGCACAATCTGGAGGCGTGGTGGTCAGGGTGCAGAGAAAGGCCCTGAAACACTGACCTACGTTAATTGGCCAGTGCCATCTTCAGAGGGTGGCACAGCCTCTGTTGTGAAGTTGGGGAAATGAAAGTAGCAAGAGATGGAGTGATGCCTCCAGGGCCTCTTGGCTGAGCTGGACTTGAACAAGGACTATCGGCTCCAGACCTCCAGTTTCCCCTTGGACTCCACGTAGCTGTTGCTAGATACACAAAGGTAAGTGTGACAAATATTATCACAATTTCTTCTCCTTTTACTGCACGCAGAGAAGCCTACACGATAGACTTGGAATCCTAACACCTGTTAGGGTCAGGCATGGCCCTCGGCAAAACAGTTCATGGAGGCACGTTATGGCCCCCAGTGCTCCTGTGCCAACCGGAGACCCTTCTGCCCCACAGAAGAGCAGAAGACATGTAGTGGAAAGTGTACCCAGAATCTTCTGAGGAGCACAAACACTGCTGCACGTCTCTAGCCTTCTTGTAGCAAGGGATGCATTTGTGATGCTGGACTTTAAGGTCCTGAGCCAGTTGAGGTCAAGGGAACAGAGTCACCCTGCTAGTGTCCAGCTAGCAAGGAAGTCCTGCTCATGTGGTACCGATTAATCAGAATAGTGCCACCGAGAGCTCCCCACAGCCCCATCACTGAGCGATGTGGGACATGGAGTGTTGTTGTGTGACACTAGGTAACAATGTGTGATGTTGTGACATTGAGTGACATTGTGTGACACTGACATTGTGTGACAGGTGACAATGTGTGACGTTGTGACATTGAGTGACATTGTGTGACATGGGGTGCATGGGAGACTCAGTGGCCACTTCATACACCAGCAGGGCTTTCAGGAGGAGAAGCATTGGCAGAAGAGTCTCGTGGAGAAGTCCAGAGCCTAGAGGACAATTGGAGGCCAGGGGACAGGAACCAGTGGCCAGGTAGAACCCAATTCCCAGTCAGTGCCACCATTTCGGTAGAATGGCCTGTCCTCTGGCGCTGGCTTCTCCTGAGCGCAGGCTCTGACATGTAGGCACAGAGGCGGCAGAGGCCAATGGATGTCCAGAGGAGCCTCCGAGGAGCATCTGGTACACACCCTTAGTACTGGACCTCCACCACTCCCTGCATGGCCTGGACGTTTCCCGTCCAGTGAACGGCACCCCGCCTCATGGCCTGAGGCCTGCCTCACACCAGCATCGAAGTGTCCACCAGATGACCTGATCAAATGGCCGGCAGTGCGGCCCCGTCTACACAGCCCTACCACCGCCTCTGCAGCCAGGCCAGGCCCCTGTGCTGCGCCTGCCACAGCAGCCTCCTGCCTTGGCTCACTCCTGCCCTCTGCAGTCCATCCTCTTCTCCCTGCGGGCGGAGGAGCCCACCCTGTGCTCCCAGCTCCAAGCTCCGCAGGGCCGGCAGGGCCCTCACACGTGGCAGCAGCTCAGGCACCCGGCCCAGGGGCCCCGTGGCCTGGCCCTGCTGCCTCGCCAGAGCTCCTTTCCCACCACTTTGCCTTCGCCAGGCCCCGGGCCTCCCTGCCCACCCTGTGCTTCCCTCCCGGGGGCCTCTGCACTTGCTAATGGCTTCCCCAGTACCCACACCCTCTCCAGCTGCAGCTCACAAGCGCAGGCCAAGAGGTAAGCAAGCCAAGAGGGCGCCACCCACCCAGCCACCTGCTCACCACACACTCATGCGGCTTGCTTTTCCTTTGTTCTCCTTGTCACTCCTGACCTAAGACACAAGTGGACACATAATGACCTAATAGGCTCTGCCTCTTACTAGCAAGCTCCATGATAGGCCTGGCCAATTTTTTTTTTTAACTTCTGTGCCTGCAGGGCCTAGAACAGCCTGCAGGGCTGTGGGGTGCTGACAGCGCTAGGTTTGCAGCACTAACAGTGCTAGGTGTAGAGTACTAACAGTGCTCAGCACAGACTATTAATAGTGCTAGGCATCAAGGACTCTCAGTGTTAGGCACAGGGTGCTGACAGTGCTAGGTGTAGAGTACTAACAGTGCTAGTTGCCGAGTATTCAATGTGCGAGGCATGAAGGACTGACAGACGCAGTCCTAACAGTGATGGGAATAATTAGAGCACTTCAGTACATGCCCTTCAGAAAATATCCATTGAGCGGCTATTCAAGCGATTGATAGACTGAAACACTTCCTATTAGTTCCTTTGTACCCCATAACCCTAGATATGGGCAATATGTTTTACCTCCACCTTATGGGCGATGCATCGGAGGCTTAGAAGAGCTGAGCAACCTGTAGATACTTAAAAAGTCTTTGTTGAAACAGCACGTGAACGAGTTAGCCATTCTGAGAAGGGTTGGAATGGAAACCGAGGGCCACTCGTCCAGTCCCTCTGTGGAGCTCAGACCTGTTTTGCTGAGAGCCACTGGCCCCAGGGTTCCCCATCACCATCTAGAAACCCTCAGACTCAGGACTGGCTCTCTCTGCCCACAGCCTGGTACTGACCCAGTGGACATGGAGATATAGGTCAAGGGTTGGTGGCAGGCCACTGACTGGGCTTGGCACTGTCACCCAGAAGCCCCCATTCTCTAGGGTTACCCAGGCCTGGCAGCAGCCCTGAGACTTCCTGGTGCTGCCACTGGAGCTGACGCTTACCCCACTCAATGGCTGGGCTGCCTCTCGGGTGACAGAATGGCTGTGTGGATAGAGTGTCAGGGTGTGACTGCTTGGAGGCAATGGCAGCTGTCAGGTGCCACCTGGGAGTCCTTGGCCCCATCTGCAGCAAGCCTGTCAGATGGTGTGAAACGACCACGTGGCTGGGCATGGCTCACCCTCCCTGCCCGTGTCCTCCTGGCACCCCATTGCTGCGGCTCTGCCAGCTCGGGGGGGATGAACAGGGGGCAGGTCAGGCTCCTCTCCCAGGGAGGATGCTCTGCTGGAGGCAGCAGCAGGGGCCGTGTGCCTATAGCTGGGACATTACTTTGTGCAGCTTGATGGAAGAATCAGTGGGAGCTCTTTTCCTCCATTGCCCGGAAGTGACTCTATTCTCAGGCCCAGATAGCTGCAAATGGATGCCATAGGGCAGACGCACGGTCCCTCATTCTAGCTGCCTGGGAAAGAGAAGCTCCCCTTCCCCCATGGATGTAGCAACACAGAACTGCTCCTGTTGGCCTCTTGGGCTGACACCATGCAGAAGTAACCACAGGGCCAGTGGGTGGGAAGTACCCACTGGCTGGCCTGAGAGAGCAACAGGCTTGGGGCTGCAAGGTCCAGGAGTGGACTCAGGCGAAAACTAGGCTCCAGTGACCAAAAAAGGGAATAGATGCCGAGTAACAAGAATGGTGTGAACCACACACGTGCTGGCCCCAGGGCCATAGCTCCCCGAAGGAGGATACCATCACAGAAGAATCCTCTCCCACCTCTAGCCTTATCTTTCCCAGAAGATCTGGGGCCTCGTGGAGATTTACACACAGCTCAGAACTGCAGAGGAGAGAAATGCTCGGTCATGTGAATTCATTCTACCAGTGCTGACATTTTCCATCACTCATTTGGGTACGGGATATTTTCAGCAGATTCCCAGCAGCCAAAGTGAATTACTTTGGTGGAGCGCCCTGTGTGCTAGGGGAAAGTGAAGAAATCGCAGAGCAGGGGTCTGGATCCAGGCGTCCTCTCCGTCCCTTCTACAAGGCCCTGGTGGAGGGCCCTGGCTCAGGAGCTGAAGCAGTTTCCCTTTTCTCTTTTATGTCACTGTGGAACTGAGGCAGGGTAATGGAACGTGTCCAATAGGCAGAAGGAAGACGCGGGGGCAGAGAACCCAGAAGGGCTGGGGACCAGGGAAGAAAGAATTCGAGGCCTGACATCTTAGAAATTGGATATGCTAGTTTGCAAATCTAAATCCCTTAAACTGTCTTCTGGGGCTGGAAGGAATTATGGGCTTTGTTATCTTGTGCTCTGATCCCAGCCCCCAGGCAGACTCTCTTCCTTAACTCTGGAGTTGAGACGCACCCTGACCTGCGAGCCAAGCTGTGAGTCAGCAGTTTTTGAAAGAACTGGATGCCAGGTCCCTCACATGTATGTAATGCTGGATTGCTTTTCTTTTTACTACAAAACAATTTAATCACACAGAACAGAACAACAGAGTTCCAGTTTTCTGTCACCTACCTCCAGCCACCATCAGCTCACGGGGACGGTGCTGAGTAGCCACCATATCATCCGTGTCAAAGCACTTAGAAGTCCTGTTAAGAACGCGCATTCCTGGGGGCTGGGATTGTGGCTCAGTGGTAAAGCGCTTGCCTTGCATGCTGAGGCACTGGGTTCGATCCTCAGCACCACATTAAAAAAATAAATAAATAAAGATATTGTGTCCATCTACAACTAAAAAAAAAATTAAAAAAAAAAAAAAAAAAAAAAGAACACACATTCCTGGACCCCACCCCGGTATCACAATGGGGGGGTTCAAGTTCCAGAGTCTGTACTTTCCTCATCTATTTCCCCAAGGGTTTCTTACAGACAGCCCGTAGAGTGTGCGGTCTCCTGGTGGGAGTTAGAGACCTCTGGTGGGGCCTTTCTCTGCCTTTTCCTAGCTGAGTGACTGAACAGGACACTCTTCTGCCTTCTCAGCTGAGGTCCCCATGGGAACAGGATTAGGCAGAAGAGGTTGGAGTTGACTGGAAAGCAAGACATATCTTACAGATTTCTGATGGATTAACTCCAGAGCTATTGAGAGGAATAGACAAGATGACCCAAGACAAGTGCCTCCTCAACAAGGCTCCTTGACCTCCTAGGCTACCTGATGCGGGAGGTCAGTTACCCAGAGATGGAGATTTGGCAGGGACTTTCTGAAGGAGAGTCTTCCTCCCTGTCCCTTGGTGGTTGGGAACCTCATCTGGGTTTTTGTTTAGTGCCAATGACCAACAGAGAAGAAATCTAGGGCCACGTGAGAAGATTGTGGGTTACTTTCATAGGTGAAGCAACCTGTTAAACATCTACTTCTTCAGAGCAAGCAATGTTAAATTCTGCGCAATTAAAAGCAAATCTTTTTTTTAAAAAAAATTCCAACTAGAGTTATGATCAAGGGAAAAGGGTGGAGTGGGGGAGGGTATCACTGAAGGATTGAATATTATTCCAGAGACAAAGAAAAGGAGAAGCACCCAAGACAGACCCAGAGCAGAAAGGAAAGAGGAAGGGAGGGAGGGCAGGGAGGGCCACGGTAATGTCAGGCCACAAATCCTTTCCGTCCATGGAGAGACATTCCTGTCTTATGGCCTCTTAGGATTCCAGGAAGGAGTTTTTAAAGGCATATTTGTCTTTATAGATAAGATGATGTCTTGGATTTGCTTTAAAAATATCCTGGGACAGGGAAGCGGGTGTATATGGAGATGAAGCAAGACTGGCCTGGAGCAGAGAGCCCCTCCGTTGAGTGGCCATGCAGGGCTCTAGGACACTCCCTTCTCTTTAGACATACTTGAGACTTTCCATAATAAGTGTGGGAAGTTTAAGCCTTTGCAACTGCACACACACCAGGATGTTCTCATGTTGACATTTAGCTGCTTGGGTCACACATGGTACTAAAACTGAGGTCCCCTGTTCTTCAGTAAGAGGATGCAGAGATCAAAGGAGGATGTTTACTGCTAGGTGTCCAGTAAATATTTGTCAAATGGATGGCTGGAAGTCGTGGTGGGGTGATGATGTTTGTGTGGACTCCCAACAGAGTGAGCCCCTGTGGGCCAGGCAAGGGTTGAATCCACAGGCTCCAATAGCCGGCCAGTCACAGATTTGCTTCCGCGTCCCACGCTGCAGAGTTCAGCCCAGTCTCGCACATCGCAGGTGTGTGAGGACCACTCACAGGGGAAGGTGGCAGCGCCATTGCCCCATTTTGTTGATGTGGAAACCGAGGCTTAGACATGATGTGCCTCCATGTAAACTCATTTATATGGCATCGGGAAAATCATATCAGTCAGTGGTTTGAATTCCTCCAAGGAAACAGTCTCACAACACAGAGCCCTGCAGAAAACACACAGCCCGAGCCAAACAACCGCTCTGCTTTGAGCGTCTGGTGAGTGTGGGCAGATGAGGCACAGCCTGACCTCACCCCCTGGCGTCCACAGCCTTTGGGGGCAGTGAGGGCAGGCAGCAAGGGAGGGTAGTGGCAACCTGCCCTGTTAAGAATTTAGGGAAACAAACAGAGGAAAGAAACTGCCTTTATGAAGTCTTAAAAGCACACAAAGAGAGGATGCGATTAACCATTGATGGGCGTTTCCCAAGAGACTGATTATGTGGCTGAAGAATTTGGGAACACCCACAACTCCATTCAAGGTGACCCGGGTCACCTGCAGGGAGGAAAGAATAATATTTTACTGTAATTTTGTAAGCAGAAACCTTTTGTAGAAATTGCAGGTGAAGAGGAGATGCCATCCGAAGGCATGTGACAGCCAGCCCCACACACCCCTCATGGGAAGGGGGGCGCTGGCTATGTGCCCAACCCAGATGGGACCTGCGACCACTCAGCAGCCTTTGCTCTGTCCCTTGGAGTCCTGCTGGCCCAGTGAGGGAGCCTTGGTACACTGGTGTCCCCTCACCTGTCCATGTAACCGCCCGGAGTGTGTGCCAAGGCAACAAGAGACCTTCAGATCTGGCTACGTGTCTGTGAACCATGCCGTAAACCTGTTCTTGGGGTTCTGAAAAGTGCATGGAGCTGAAGACCTGTCTGCAGGAAGTGTCCTCACATGGGAGAGGTCAGCTGGCCTCGACCTTGCTGGGCCCTTCCTCAAGTCCACTCACACAGGGATTTGTCACTCTTGGCCCATTCAGCGTCTTTCTGCAGCTCTCGGGGCTTGGCCCCTGGGGTACAGGGCTCTGATGTGGGGCTCTCCTAAGATCTGCTCCTTAGTCCCCTGTAGCAATCACGTGCCACCACAAGATCTAGATGATTGACAGATGCTCTGGCCAGGCTGTTTCCACTGCATGGAAGCAGGCTCTGGGCAGACTCCCTGGCTTCTGGAGGTGGTGACTATCTTAGCTCAGGGGTCAGAACAAAATGCATGACAGACACTTAATTTCTCATGTAGTTGGAGCATGGAAAGCCCATAATCATGTGTGGGTCTTGTGTGAGGGTCCTTGTCCTGGCTTGCAGATGGCTGCCTTCTGACTGTGTCCTCACATGGTGGAGAGAGAAAGCTTTGTCCCTTCCTCTTCTCATAAGGTCACCGTCCTATCAGATTAGGATTCCACTGCTATGATCCTATTTGCCCTTAATTACCTCCTATAGGCCCCATCTCTGAAGTCATATTGGAGCTCAAAGCTCCAATATGTGAATTTGGGGCTTACCACCCAGCCCATAGCATGGTAGAAGCCCTCAGGGTGAGCCAGGGCCCAGCACAGGCTATGTGAGCCTCCACTGTCCTTGTTCCAGAGGCCAATGCGGCTACTTCTTGGAAACACACTTACTGGTTCTTTGTGTCATGGGGACTTTGTGAGCTATTCAATATCTTTTAATACATACATATACATATTGTTCACTAAAACTAGCTAGAACAAATTTCTGAGCCTGTAACTAAGACCTGACATGAGGCTGGATGGGACCTCTTTCTGCAGAGTCCAAAGCCAAGGTCTCTGAGTCTTCAAGGTGGGACTCTGTCATCTTGTTCTCCACCTGGAAGGAGGCCTGCCTCACCACCACCCTTCTGCAGAGGCCTTTATGGATGAACACGGCTGCTCGTGCTGCTCTTCCCAGGTGCCAGCCCACCATATACCAAGCGATTTCTCACCCACGGAGGGTCTCTTTTCTCTATGTGCTCAGACATAACAGTCCATCCCCAGATATTCACAAAGCCCTTACTAAGTAGAGACACTGGACTTGGAAATGGTGGGTACGGAGGAGAGACTGGACGGCACGCTGCTCCCACCCACAGGCTGCTCAGAGATGCACTTTGTCTCTGAAGGAGCTCAGCATTGAGTGTAGTGTAGGTGCAGGCAGCAAGGTCCCACAGCAAGGGTGAGAGGGGCCTGGCCTCTTCTCTGCTCTTCCCAACCCTCACACACTCAGTGGAAGACCTAAGACCTAATTTCCTTCTTTCCTTTTTTTTTTTTTAAGTGTTGGTAAGTGTTGGATTAGGCCCCAACTTCCTTAACAAGACTCCTAAAGCGCAAGAAATAAAATCAAGAATCAATAAATGGGATGGATTCAAACTAAAAAGCTTCTTCTCAGCAAAAGGAACAATCAATGAAGTGAACAGACAGCCGACATTTTGGGAGAAAATTTTGCCACAAGCACATCAGATAGAGCACTGATCTCCAGGATATATAAAGAACTCAAAAAACTTAACACTCAAAAATCAAACAACCCAACCAATAAATGGTCTAAGGAGCTGAACAGATACTTCTCAGAAGAAGATATACAATCAATCAATATATGAAAAATGGTCAACATCTCTAGCCATTAGAGAAATGCAAATCAAAACTACTCTAAGATGCCATCTCACTGTACTCAGAATGGCAGTTATCAAGAATACAAACAACAATAAGTGTTGAAGAGGACGTGGAGAAAAGGCACACTCATACATTGCTGGTGGGACTGCAAATTGGTGCAACCACTATGGAAAGCAGTATGGAGATTCCTCAGAAAACTTGGAATGGAACCACCATTTGACCCAGGTATCCCACTCCTCAGTCTATACCCAAAGGACTTAAAATCAGCATACTACAGTGACACAGCCACTTCAATGTTTATAGCAGCTCAATTCACAATAGCTAAACTGTGGAACCAACCTAGATGCCCTTCAATAGATGAATGGATAAAGAAACTGTGGTATATATACACAATGGAATATTACTCAGCATTAAAAGAGAATAAAATTATGGCATTTGCAGGAAAATGGATGGAGCTGGAGAATATCATGCTAAGCAAAGTAAGCCAATCCTAAAAAACCAAAGGCCAAATGTTCTCTCTGATAAGTAGATGCTGATCCATAATGGGGGAAGAACTTTAGTCAAAGGGAAGGGAGGGGATGGGTCAAGGGGGCAGGAAAGATGATGGAATGAGATGGACATCAATGCCCTAGGTTCATGTATGATTGCACATATGGTGTGACTCTATATTGTGTACAACCAGAGAAATGAAAAGTTGTGCTCCATTTGTGTGTAATGAATCAGAACGCATTTTGCTATCATGTAGACCTAATTAGAATAAATAAATTTTTTTAAAAAGTGGCGTTAGGAATCAAACCCACACCAAGGCTTTGCATGTGGTAGGCAAGCACTCAAACACTGAGCTAGCTGGCCTCCTGGCTCCCTGGCCCCCTGTCCCAATTTCTTGTACAAGTTGTAACTTTGGGTAAGGTGGATTCAGGGAAAATGGTGTCGGGAAAGAGCAGGATCCAGACCCTCCTGCTGGGCAGCTGGGCTACAACTGCTGCTTCCCTCCTGCTTCTCAGGAGGCCAGGTCTCTACCCACCTCTCCACCTCTCTCCCTGCCCTGGCTGCTCACAGCCAGACTGAGCATGGGATACCAGGATTAGCCTGTTCCTGGAGACAGGAATGGGAGGCTGTCTGTTTTGTCCTTCTCAGGCAGTCACCTGTTAATCTGCCTGTGGAATCCTGTCTTGGGGGTCAGCTTCTTGTAGGATCCATAATCAGCATCTCAGGGTGCTGCTTCATCCCTGGGTCCTGTTCTGTCTTGTCTTGGGATGGGGTTCATCTGGGACCTGTGTGGGTCTGGGCTCTGTTCATCCTCTGCTCCACCTCGGACTTAGCCGGGCACCTGGCTGGTCACACTCCAGGCCACGCCTTTGCCTGGTTGTGCCTGTGGAGCCAGTCCTGCTGCTCCTCGGGGTTCCCTAGCAGGGCCTGGAGGGCCCCTACCCACAGCTGTGCCTTGCTGCAGAATTCTCCCTCCTAGTCTCTGGAGCCCCTTGCTCTCCAGGGACAGGCTTCCCTGGCAAGAGGGAGTGGGGAGAGGCCCGGGGGAGCACTTCTGGGGCAGTCCAATCAGATGGAGGGAGGACCTCCCCTTCACAGCATGCAAGGGGTCTCCCTTCTCCTTTCCCTCACCCAGAGCATGGAAATATCAAGGCAGCCATTTGTGACCCCAAAGAGAGGTAGCTGAAGACTGAGGGTGCGGAGAGATTTCCCTGCACCCAGGCCATTCTCTGCCTGTTTCCAGGTAAGAGAAGCGCTCCAGTCTTTGCTGTCCCAAGCGATCCATTTACTAAAGAAACACAGCTGTAGCCAAGCCAGGAGGGTCTATCCACACAGCTGCATCACGCCCCTGCCGGCAGTGAGCGGAGGTCTCAGCCTCTGAGGCTGGTCCACAGGCCACGAGAGCTCTCTGTGTCTCACATAATTGTGTGGGAAAAATTTTTCTTAAAATTGAACAGAACTCGACACCCTGAGACCAAGAACAGGAGCCCAGTGGAGGGCTGGCAGAGGTGCACTGAGCCCAAGCCCCATCCAGGTGGCAGGGGCAGAGGGGCGGAGGGAGACAGAGGGAGATAAAGGAGGACATGGGTACCCCAGAGAAATGGGCAGAAATGGCAGAGGGGAATATACCAGACAGGTAGGTAGATGACAGAAGAGACGGGGGAGTGCAGGACAGAGACAGGCAGAGATGGCAGAGGGGGCCGGCTTAGTCAGAGGGAGATGGAGGAGGAGGGGACAGAGGCAGATGGAAGGGGATACACAGGAGTAGAGGTGGGACACAGGTGAATACAGGAGTCAGAGATGGCACAGGGGACAGAGGGTGTCCCTGCCTTTGCTGAGGCAGTCATGAATTGGGGCAGCCAGAGCTTGGGGACACACAGTTCAGTTCCTGGGCCACTTGCAATTTCAGCCACAGCTGCAGTGGACAATCTTCCCATGGACGGGGCTTCAACACCTCAGGACCTTCTGCGAAAGGATAGGTGTCCATTCACCCCTGGCCTGAAGTAAGAGGAACTCACACCCTAGGGTGACCCTTAGCCCCTGGGGCACACAGTGAGGGGCAACATCCCAGCCTCTCCCATGGGTACCTCAGAGACAGCAAGGGCCTGAGGTTCAGCCCCCTGGCCACCTGGGCACCATGCGAAGCACCGTGTCATCTCTCTCTTGCTGCTTCTCGCCACTGGCTGGGGTCACCTTCCAGAGCAGAAGCCTGTGCCCCGCCTGGTCTCTGCTGTTTAAGAGAAGTGCTCCTGTCTTTACATTTTTCAGGGATCTGTTCATTAAAGAAACACAGCTGCAAACACACATACTGGGCCAGGGACAGTCCAGAGGACAAACAGCCCACTGAGTACCTGGAAAGTCCCAGGCTCTTAACCCTGCAGCAGGGTGGTAACCTGGGCACATTGCCCAGAGAGGCTGAGGAAGTCCACCACCTACTGCACAGCAGCTGGCCACCCAGGAATGGCCTCCAAGGCTCTACATGCTCTGGCCACTGCCACGTCCAGCCTCCTTGGACATGAGTCCCCCAGAGCCTGGCTGCCTGTTTTCTCTTCTCTCATTCATCAGCATTACCACCCAGCCAGCAGGGAGCCAGGACCCTCTGTGGCCCGGGACTCACCCTTTCTGAATCACATCTGACCACTGCCTGTCCTGCAGAGCCTGCAGCCCGCAGATTGGACCCTCTCCCCTCTGCAGCTCAGAAACACCACTTCCTTTGTCCTGCACAGTCTCACCTGTCTTTCTAAACTGCTTCCCATCTAGGACCTGTCGCATAGCCAGGCAGGGCCAAGGCCAACAGAGTGATGCAGAGATGTGGTGGCGGGACACAGCTGGGGGTGACCTGGCTCCCATGAGCACTTTCTTCCTCAAAGGCTCATGCAGGAGTGCGGGGTGATGGGCCAGCACCACAGGAGTGGTGCCACCCTGAGTCCCATGCTCACGTGAGGCTCCCCCAAGCCTGCCCCCACAACCGCAGGGCCATGTGCTAACCCATAAGGGCTGGTGGAGGATGCTTTCCCCAGATGGCCAAGGAGGAGCCTGGTGGGCCTCTCCAAGATCTCAGCATTAACTTTGCTTGACAAGAGTAGGCAGATGTTTTGGCTTCAGGTATTCACAACCTCAGCCAGGGCCCTATCCAGCACATGTAGACTGAAGGTGTTTGCTTATATATGTTATCTGGCCCTTCTGTTCCTCTCCGAACCATGTCCCTAGGACCCATAGCAATCCCGTACACACACGGCACACATTCCCTGCCCTACATTCTTTCTCACACCTGCCAACCTCTACCCAGCTCTGGACTACCCCCTCCTTGCAGCCTTCCTGGACAGCAGCTTCCTGTGTAAGACCTGTGACAGAATCCCTCAAGCGTGGCTAGAGTGTAACATCTTGTGAGTGAGCTGGCCTTCGTTTCTCACATGTTAATATTATCCAAGCGGGCTGGGGCTGTGGCTCAGTGGTGGAGTGCTTGCCTAGCACATGTGAGGCACTGGGTTGATCCTCAGCACCACATAAAAATAAATAAATAAAATAAAGGTATTGTGTCCATCTACAATGAAAAAATATATTTAAAAAAATTTTATCCCAGTTACAAACTCCTCCTGGCCTATCTCCTACATTGAGGCCTGGGCCTGCTGCATGGTGAACCTCAGTATGTATTTCTTACTAGTTGGTCTTCTTGTTTTTGCCCCCAGAGACGTCCTTAGACAGTACAGACCCAGATCTGACTCGAGTGTTGCTATCTTATAAAAGGCCTCAGCCCATAGCAGGCTGGCTCCCCTGCTTCTCTTCCTCCTAAGGAGCTAAGGTCAAGGGAACATCATCTGCTATCCCCAAACCTCCATGGGCAATGCCTGCCAGGCTAGCCTTAGGTAAAGAGAAGACAAGGTTGATGAGTGAGAGAAGCCAGTCACAAAAGGCCACACATCAAATGTGAAGTATCCAGCACAGACCAATCCAGACAGATGGAAAGAGGTTGCCAGGGGATGGGGGTGTAGGGGCCAGAATGAGAGGAAATAATAGGGGTGATGGACAAAGCGTTTCTTCTTGGGGTGGTGAAGGTGTGCTAAAATCATGCACAGCTCCTCAAGAACACTGAAGGCCCCGCACTTTCTGTGCTCCAGAGATGGGAACCAGTGGTTGCGTACCATGCTGTGACAGGCATGTGGGCTGCATCTCAGCACAGCTCAAGTCACATGCTCTTTAAAAAGGAGTAGAAAAGTGGAAATTGGAAGCATCTGGCCTGGTGTGGACATTTGAAAGGAGGCCAGGTGGAGGCATGCTCAGATGAAAGACATGGCAACTGGATGACAGGACCTTTGCCCAGGGCCACATGTCATGCAGCAGACGAGAAGTGTCCAAATATGGGTTGGAGCAGAGCTCAGCGGTACAGCACATGCCTGGCATGCCCAAGGCCCTGGGTTCCATCCTGGGCACCACCACCAAGGGCAGGGGGCAAAGAGAGAGAGACCCAAGTGGGAGGACAATGACATGGAATGCGCAGTGCAGTGAATTTCCCAGGGTGGCAGGAGCCCTGTGCTCCTTCATTTCTTCATTCCACAAACACTCTGCACCACTGGGTGCCAAGGACTCTCCAGGTGAGGAAACAAGACCAAAGGATCTTGCCGGCTGAGATGGGTGGGTAAGCCAAGGGCCAAGGCACTTCGCAGGAGTCGGGGTGTGGTTGGCCAGCTGCTTCCTGGCAGGAACTCCCTGAAGCAAGATAAGGGGGAAGTGACTCAGGGAACAGCTTTGCAAAAAGCAGAGCTCCAAGGGCATACAGGGCATTTAGAGAAGGGCACAGCGGTCCAGGCAGCTGCAGTCCAGTTGAACCAGGTGGGGGGAGGGGAGCGTTGGGCCAGCTGATGCTGGACCTTGGAGGCCATGGAATCTGGGATTCTATGGCAGCTCACAGCTTCCCCCTTGCCTTTGGGGAAACAGGGGTGATGAGGTGGCATCTGCAGTTGTGAAGGCTCAGGGCAGCCGCGGGGACGCAAGGGGGCAGCCAAGATGCTCCTGCTCTTGCCCTTGACATTGTCTCAGGGACTCTCTGGGGCCAGGCACTTGAGCTCCAGCTGTGTCTGGGCCCGTGGTGTCTCCATAGGGTTGGAGAGTGAATACCTATCCCACTTCCCCCATTGGAGCTGCCAGGCAGGACTGCAGGGTGATCGTGTGGAATATTCTGGTAGCTGTGGGATAGGGAGGGACAGTGTCACCGAAGTTCCCTGAAATATTTGTGGGTGGGGTGGGGAATGGGCCCTGAATTGATGTCACTATTCTTACAGCAAGGCTATTTTCACTTCTAAAACCAGCGCGATGGACACAGATCAAGAAGCTGTAGCAACGTGTTGGGTGCAGTGCTCACCTGTGCTGAGGGGTAGGTACGGTTGGCAAGACCCCATCAAGGATGATCGGCACTGTCTATCAACACAAAAATACACATACTCTGACTCCGTGATTTTACTCCTAGGAACTTCATTCCACAGATAAATTTATAATATGCACAAAAAGCATGTACAGCGATATTTGTGGAATCAATTTTTTTTTTTTTTTTTTTTTGAGATAAGGTCTCTCTGTTGACCAGGCTGGTCTCAAAAACCTGGACTCAAGTGTTCCTCCCATTTCAGCCTCTCGAGTAGCTGAGACCAAAGGTGTGTGTCACTGTGCCAGGTTATGATGCAACATTTTAAAAATAAATAGCAAAGGATGGAGAACAGCTCCACCAATGGAGGATGGGTGAAGGGATTCAGGGACTAGCCACACTACAGAGGACAAGAAATGGGAGATGTCTGCACCCACCAACTGTCATATAAATGGAGTTGCTGTGTCAAGCCCCAATGAAACAAAAAAATAAATACAAGGAAACAAATCTGGAAGGTTCTGAAGGAGAGGCCGTGTCTGAGCCTGATAATAAGAACTGTCACAAATGACTCTGCTGGAAACTAGACCTTGCACACAGGCCACCGCCACCTCACACTGAAGCTCCGATGTAAGCCGACTGCCCACTCCATCTCAGTCTGACGTCATCCTTGCTACTGATCCTTGCAGTCAAGGACGATTATTTCAAAATATCTGATGTTCTTCTCATTTAACCTTAAGACACTTCCGCTGGCCTCAGCCTCCTTGAATACACACACGGGTGACTATGACAGGCACTCCCCACTGCGAGGCTCTGCAACTCCTAAATAAACGTCTTAACCTTTGGAGAATCTCTCTGTTAGGCAGGCTGCTACGGTTTGCGCATTCAGAAGCAAGTTGCAGGACACTGCGATATGCCACCTCTGTGGGGAGAAGTGGGGTGCTCACAGGGTGAGGAATAGCCTTGCAAATCTGAGGAGCAACTTGCTTCTGGCCAGAGGAACAGGGAGTCTGGAATGGAAGGACGTCTTACTTTTTACCATGTACTTTTTGTCCTTTTTGAATATTTTAACATGAACATGTATTACCTATTTAATTATGTATATATTTAAACCCAAAATCCCAAACAGTGCTCTAGGGACTGCAGCTGATCTTCTGAACTTACAGCACTTTAGCAAATCACTTACTGTGTGCCCCAGGTGCCTCCCTTGGCCTACCTGAGGGCAGGAGGCTGGGCCTGGCCACTCAGATCCCCTCTGCTCTAGGATCTGTAGTCCTCGTGGCTATAGCACAAGTAGACTGTGATCCTGGAAGAAGGGCCCAGGCCCCTCCTTAGCATGAATCGTCTTTGAGCAGAACTAAATACTAGTCCCCACTTGGAGCTGCAGGAGCTGAAGGACCGGCGTGGACAAAGCTGGAAGGTTGCAGGACTGACACTTCCTCCTCTCCCACTCCCACCCCACCTCCCCCTCACTCCTGGCTTGCGATTTTTTCCTCTTGCAGCATCTTGCAAGGGCTGCATCCCCTGCAAGGGCTGGGGTGGAGCTCAGTGGTAGAGCACTTGCCTAGCATAGGCAAAGCCCTGGGTTCAAGCCCAGCACTGCAAAAATAAATATCAAAACAAACAAAACCCCTCCCTGGAAGGCTACGCTATGGGTCACCTATTCCTTCTCCCGCAGGACTCCACTCTGGTGAAGGACATCCTTCCCAGACGGGGCAGGAGGTGCGACCCATCCCCTCTCCTGGAATCCCAGCAGGGCTCGGGTGGGGACGAGCTGAGCCAATGGTCCTCTTGCTCTGCAGGGTTCAGCGTGGCCAGGGGGCGCGAGAGCGTGTGCCCAGCCTTCCCGCTGTCAGTGACAGCTCAACACCCACCCTGGCCCACGGGCTGTCACCCGGCACTTTCTTATTATGGATGTGCTACTTGCACATACCAAAAACGATTAGATAGACACAGTCGGGCTGGTTCTGATTAGGGGCTGTTCTTTACTTCCCCAAATGCCTTCTAATCCTCCACTGGCTCCAGGCAAGGCATCTGCCCTGTGTTGTGGAGAGCCGGAGGCTCTGGCCACAGGCTCCTTCTCCTGCCACAGCCTCTGCACTGGTGGTGGACCACACCACGCTAGGGTCTACCTGAATTAGTGGTGGCTTCAGGTCAGTGCCCTGCCATCTCAGGAGTCTGATGTGACACTTTTCCTGAGCACACTCACCCTGGTGAGGTCTCAGGTCCCCCTAGGGAAGGCTGGGAGAAAGATGTGCTGTGTAAATTTTCAGCAGTGTACTGGGGTCCTTCTGCACGGGGACCCGGCTTCCCTTTTACTCAGGGTTCTGGGTCTGTGAACTTGCTCAAGTCTGGGAGTTGATAGCAGGGCTGGGACTGTTTTTATGACTTGAGTTAAGCTTTGGTTCACTGGACCTTGAACTCTGCTGTCACACAGACCAGGTTAGAATTTAGTGGGCATCTGGCCCTTCCATTTCCAGGAACTTCACCGTTAACTCATCAGCACCATAGGTCTGAGCTGGTCGCATTGTTCAGACGGCGGGTTTGACTCTGCTGTCCCTCATGGCAACCACACCCACCCTCCACTTGTCCCCTGCCATCCAGGGTCCAATTATTCCCACTGCAGTTAAGGTTCCCAATTCAGTGGCAGTGGGTTCCACTGTAGTTGCTGATCGACACACAAGGGTGACCTCAGAGGTCTTTGGGGGGTATTGGGGCTCCCTCTCAAGTTATTGTTGCTGTCTTCGTGAACGGTGCGTTCTCCGGGCCGTCTCAGGGTGGGCCAACAGGTCTTAAACAGCAAACTTTCCCACCTCCCGAAACCTTTGGATGTCTTTTACTGAGGCAGGTCTGGGGTTTCAACTCCACTTAGCGTTGGGCACCATGTTCCAGGGAACCAGTAGGTGAACTGCAAGACAGACCCCTTTCCTGCCCCTGAAGTCCTGTGCCCAGGATGAGCCGCCTATGGTATTCCAGCTGCCCTGAGGTCTATGGACGGTACACCTGTTCCCCTTCTCCCAGGGAAGGGGTAGCCCTGGAGACTCCTGAGTGGGGAGGCTCAGAGCCTGTGGAAGCCCATGCGAGCCCTTGGAGGCCAGGACTCTCTGCTCACTGGACTCTCCAAGTGCCATAGCCTTCCCCCAGGAATCTCCTGGGCTTTGTGGCCTGTCCCCAGGCTGTGCCCAGGATTCCAGACTCCAGAGTTACTCACACCTGCTGTTGTGTGACTGGCACTGTGCTTAGGGCTGATTTGCACCAGCCCAGAGAGGCAGAAGACCTCCAGAGGGACAGTGTCACCACAGGTGATGCAAGACCAAAACACACCTGGCCTGTATGTCTACTTTACACACTCAGAGTCTGGGGACACTGGGAGCTGCTTGCTGTGTCCTCAGGTCTCACTGAATCACTCAATCTGTACCCCAGATCAACTAGTGGGGCTGTCTGGGGTCAGGAACTTTAATTCTTCCTGCTTATGGGCTGGAGGCACCTCAGATAGAGACAGAGAATCCCTGTCCCACTCCACAGAGGGCCACTGGGCGGGTCTGTGGGGTGATATGTGGGTATGGGCAGCAGTGGGTCAGTTCCCTTCACTGCCCAGGAGATGAGTGCTCCACACTCTGAAAGGGCTGTCACTGCTTCACTTGTGATCTCTGTGGCGAGAAGACTGATGACCCAACAGGTATGATAATAAAGCATCCTACAACGCATGAGTAGACAAGCAAGACGGGGTCTGTCTGTGCAATGGAGTGTTACTAGGCCTCAGCTACGGTGCAGAGGGACCTTGAGGACCTCATAATGGGTGAAACAAGCCAGGCTCAGAGGGAAAAAAAAAATACACAAGAGTCCCTACGGCCATCAAAGGCAGAGACAGAAAGCCGGGTGGTGTGTGCCAGAGGATGAGGGAGGGGTCAGGGAGGGGGCCGGGATCCCTGTGTAATAGGGACAGTTTTGCTTGGGAAAGATGAGCGCTGGGGGTGCAGGGAGATGTCGACCGCACAACCAAGCAAACGTACCCAAGCACATGATTCAAATGGCTATTTTGACGTTGCATGTATTTACCAAGGTGAAAAGGAAGAAGGTGGATCACTGAGGGCTCCATTGGAGTACAAGGACTACCCAGGAAGGTCACATCCAAGGACCCAGTGCCCTGGCTGCCCTTGGCCTGGGTACAAGGGCAGCTTCCAGCACTGTTGGCCCTGGCTTCTCCACAGCCAAGCTGGTTCTCAGATTCACCCACATCGGTTTCCATTCCTGCTCTCTCTGCCAGGAGCCCAAGGGTGTCTCAGCACATCTCCTGGCTGCTGTGGAAAACTCACCCAGCGAGAGAGAGGAGGACAGGTGCTGTGTGGAGGACAGGTGCCCCGGGGGACAGAGCCTCATGCCTCTGTCTTCACAGCCGGCTTGGGCAGCGCCATCCTCCCACTCTCAGACCTGGTGGAGGGGCAACATGAGCCCACAGGGTCCACGAGGACCTGCTTCCTTCCCAAAGCAACCATTTCCAGAACATTTTTCTAGCTTTCAGACATTTTGAAATGTTCTCTTCCGTTCGTGCCTTAGAAAATGCAATTAAAGGCGTTAACAGTTGCCACGCACACCGTCAGGGAGCAGGGGCTTAGTTCTCTTCCCACGGAGGGGAATGCTGTATTCCCCCTGGATGGCAGAGGAGGAGGGAGCTAACCTGTCTTCCGTGGGGCAGCCCTTCAAATACCTGTAAATTGTCCCTGCCCCTCCCCAGGCTCTCTCCTGTCTGTGCCAATATCCCCAAGCCTTTCACCTCCTTTTCATATGCTACTATTCTGAGTTCTCAGCCATCTTGCTAAGTAAGTCCCTGCCCGAGGAAGATATTCACCATCCTGGAGAAGAATTAAGATTAAAAAACTAAATCAGGGCTGGGGCTGTAGCTCAGTGGTAGAGCGCTTGCCTAGCACGCTTGAGGCACTGGGTTCAATCCTCAGCACCACATATAAATAATAATAAATGAATAAAATAAAGATCCATCAACAACTAAAAAAAATTAAAAAAAAAAAAAACTAAACTAAATCAAACCCAAATGAACAAAAAATAAGACTGATTTGCTATTAAATTCTCTGGTCCACATTAGGGAGAAGACAGCTGAGGCTCGGAACATGGGGAGACCTCACACCCCAGTGGCTCCAAGGGTGCTGCAGCAGGTTTGACATCCACCTGGCCTTCCTGTCGCAGGTGCTGGTCATGGAGGCCCTGAGCAGCCAGCCAGAGTCCCTCTGTGGCCTGGCAGCTGGGCGGAGTAGGCCCTCCCTGCTTTGATTTCCTTGATCTTTCTATCCTAGGGATGAAGGTGATCTATTTTTAGTGTGAGGCTGGTGTAAGGGGTTGCTATAGCAACAGTGGGTGGCTACAAACCCACAGCTGCTGCAGCTCCCAGCCACACAGAAACCCCCATGCGGAGCCCCAGGAAGGACGCAGCCTTGGAGAACCAAGCAGCCCCTCCACTAGGATCCCCACCTGCTGTCTCCATCGGGTGCTGTGGACGGGCTGAACTTGAGTCTTGCTGGTAGGGGAGCGCATCAGGGCTTGGGATGCTGGACTCATTGACAGAAGAACCAGGGGACCCCTCGGGGTGGATGCCAGATCTCAGTCCCCAGGTGAGCAAAGACATCTGTAGCTGTGCCAAGCTGGGCGGCAGGCAGAAGGGGCTGGTATGCCGAGTGAGGAACAGGGAGTCAAGACACAGCACCTGCCACGGACTAACCAGGGAGGCAGGACACACGTGCAGGGACCCGCATCAGCTGCTGAACCTGCACATGCACACACCTATACCAGCACCCTCGCTCAAGTCCAACAGAGAGGCACACGAGGGCACAGATGAGCCCAAGGGCATCCTCCCAACGCCCTACTTGCAAACCCCCAATGTCCATGGGCAGTCTGATGGGTGTATGACTTGTGGTCTGTGCAGACAGTGGGGTGTCCTACAGCAACGAGAGTGAACTTCAGCTCCACACATCAGTGTGGTCGCGCCACACAATGCCCAAATGGAGAAGCCAGACAGATAGAGAGATGCCATGTAAAGTTCAAGCCAGACAGCGCTCATCTCAGGGGCAGTGACAAGAAGGGGTGGCTTCCAGGGAGCGTCTCTACGGCCCGCGGGTCCCATCTGTGTGCTGGGTGTGTGCAAAGTCACCACCAATGAGAAGTGTGTTCCACTGTGTGCTTATGCTTCAGTCAACTTTGCCTTGTAAAGTTTCTAACTTGACAATGTTGTTACTTAAGTATCACCAGTGAGAATGAGGAGAGGTGATACTGAAAGGTGTTTGGTGCTGGGGGATTGGGGGACAGGAGGAGGCAGTACCAGGCCCCACATGGCTGCAGTGGGACCAGAGGCAGAACTGCCCAGCCCTTGTCCTGAGGATGGGGAGGACTCCAAGTGCTCTGCCCGCCGGGGGAAGGGAGGCCATCCCTCTCCAGGCTTGGCATGCCATGGGGATGCCTGGCCCAGAGACGCCAGCCCAAGGCATAGCAGTTGGTCCTCTTTCTGTAACATCAGGTGGATACCCCTCCTCAGACTCACTGGCCACCGTCATTCAGAGGTCCACCCTAGGCTGCAGTCACTCCTGTGGCCCCTTTCCATCAACCCTCACTACTCTGTGGCCCAAACCAGGGCTCACCTGGCTAAGTCACCCAGGAAGCAGAGGTGCTGTTTGTGTTATTGTGCGGGGGTGGGAGGGGAAACAGTGGCTCCCTTGTGAATGGTCATCAAAGGGTATCCCTTCAGAAGAGACGTCCATCTGGTACTTGAGCCCAGGACAGCCTGGAGATGGGCCAAGACTCATTTCTTCTACACATGGCCACCTGTGATGGACACAACTCTGGGCTTCTCTGGGCCTTTTTCCACATCTGTGAAAGGATCACACCCCCACCACCCACTTAACCTGTCTTGACAGAACATCATTGGAGCCCCAGCACATGACGGTGACAACCCAACCCAAGCCAGCTCTCACGGTCCAGCCACATCCCAGCTCCAGCCTCCACCCCCCACTGACCCTCTTCGGTTCCCAGGTGACTCTCTCGAGCTCCCTGGTCTTTGGGGTTTAGCTGCTGTGTGGCACCTCGCCTCACACCTGTCCTCACAGGGGCACATGCTCAGAGTCACACCAGCTCAGGAGGACCAAATGGCTGCCTCAGCCCCACACTCAGGGCCTGTGGTGGAAGAGGAGTCCTGGAAGAAACCCGCTCAGGAGGTGAAGCCCAGCAGCCTCTGCCCCCCAGGACCTGCAGGCCAGGCTCCTCCCGCAGAGCCACTCCCAGGCATTTCTCCCCTGCCCGAATCCCAGTTTCTTAGGGCTCACACTCCCCAGCCTGACGTTCTAAGTTTTCCAAAGCCTGGCCCTGCCTTCTTCTTCCAGGCTTTTCTTTGACTGACCCCCAGCTCTCCACCAATCCAGCCTCGCCCACAGGGTTCAGCGCTGATGCCTCTCCAGCCCCCACCCAAACCCCGGAGCGCTGCCATCAGCCCTGTGGCTTGGGGCTCTTTTGGTGGCTGGCGATCCCTACCTCCTTGACCAAGGCCAGCAGCTCTGAGCCATGTGCCATCTTCACGTCCTTCCCGGGGGCATGACACACACTCACAAAGGCACATTCTCCAAAGAGAAGAGCCAGTGACACACGCCGGGCTTAGCAGAGACACGCGGCTCCATCCACACACTCAGAGGCAATCCCCAGATTGAGGGTTTCCACGGCCTGAAGCTGGGGCAGTGGGGCATGTGCTCCTCTGTGCGCCTGGACCTCCTCAAGCCTCGCCAAAGGGTCAAGTCCACGGAAGGAACCAGCAATTTCCAGAACGTCGGCTATCTCTGTATTAAGGTGTCTACCAGCATGTCTGTATCTTTTTAGTCTAAATGTAGAATTATCAGAATTTTCTGAAAGCTATTCATTTGCACATGGGGAGAAACTCCCCACCCCCGCCCTGTGACATCCTCAGTCATCAAGTAGTTATATGTAGCTAGTAGGGATAAAGTTCCACGTTAGGCTGTTAGTTAGGATAAAGTTCAAACAGAAAAATCCAAACTAAGACTTCCTTAAGGAGGAAGGAGGTTTATTCCTCTTTGACACGACGGATGCCTGACAGGCAGACACCTGGGTCTACTAGGGTAACTCCACAGGGCTAATCCAGGGTCCTGTCTTCTTTCTCCATTATCCTCATTGTGGACCTTCTATCCTCAGGACTCACCAGAGGGTTCAGGATGGCTGTGGGTGCTCCAGCCATCACATCTACATTTGAGACATGGAAAAGAAAAAAGAGACAAATGGGGATTCACCTCTTCCCTCTTCTAACAACATGTCTACTTATAGCTCACTGAACAGCTTAGTCACATGGTCCACTGAGCTGCAGGTAGAAAATAAGAACCGAGGCCCTGTTACTGAGGAAGACAAGAATACGGGTAATATCCAGTGATCTGTCACGGACAGAGAGAGGAATGAGTCTCCACACTCTAGGAGTTTAATGAGATGCCTGGACTAGGCTGACCAATACTCGTCTAAAGTTATGGTTTTACTGTAAAGCTGAGTTAGGCCCACTGCTCAGGAGAGCCCAGGAAAGAGTGGGGGAACACCCAACAGGGCAGACGCCTGGAGGAGGCCCCAGGAAGGGCGTCCTCAGCACACACGGCCTTTTCTCTTTAGCTGTCCTAAGTCAAGCTTGGAGCCAGGAGACTGAGAGGTCACTCCTTGGAGCCTCCTGGGCTCCTGGGTGCTGTGCTATGGGAGCTGATGTCAACATCAGCCTTGGAAATCTTTGGAAGGACAGCGTCGAGGGTCCTGCTGTCGGTCACTTGGGAGAAAACCTGCTTTCCCTCATGTCCCCTGGGGGTAAGCCAGCCCTAGTGAGGACGACTCCACAAAGCGAGGACCTTCCTTGGGGGAGGACCAAACTCTGGTACAGGAAAAGGCAAAAGCCGGGCGAGGGCAGTGCCAGTGTGTTACCCTAACATTGTAGAGGGACACGGTGCTGCGCGGTGTCATGAGGAAAGCCCGTGTGTGTCCCCTGCCAGACCACCCAGGTGCACTCTCCAGCACCGCCCTTCATGCCCCGTGTCCTCCTCGATGCCTGGCGGGCTCCCTCCAGAGCGGCCTTGTTCACAGTGGCCACTTCCACTCCCCACGTCCAAATCAGACCCTTGGACAGAATCTCACCTTGGCCTTTCTCCTTTGAATCATATTTTCATTGTGTGCTTACTGATATGTTTATGCAGGTGCGTCCATGTTGTCACGGCTCCCCAACTGTCTCCCAGAGCCTGAGCCTATGCTCTGCTTGAGGTCGGGCAGGGTGGAGGCCCAGCACTGAAATTCCAGGCAGGGCTGAGTGGCCACCAAGCAGAGTCAGGCTTAAACAGAGGTTCTTCCCGTCGAAGGCCTGTTCTCACCTCCAAGGTGCAGGCGATGCGTGTTCCCGGATCGCTGGGCTCTGCAGTGAGGCCACAGTGTCCACGACACTGTTTTCATAGCATTCCCGTCCCCACTGTATCACCACCAGCCTCTCTCTGGGAGCTGCAGCTGGCTGCTGAGTGCACTAAATGGCACTAGGGATGGACCCCGGGAAAGCGGCCCTGTGCCTTTGTCTGCTGATGACCACACAGCCGTGCTGTCTGGGGCTGGGTTGGAGGAGGACTTGAAGCAAAACCCCACCAGCAACAGAGGCCTTTCACCTTGGTCCTCAGGCTCGGACAGGTGGTGACCTTTAGAGAAAGGGAACTGATCTCATCTTGGCGGAGAAACACTTCCCAGAGGGGAGCCAGTCACAGAGAAGCCAGAGAGGTGTGAGGACCAGGAGAGTGCAGGGCATGAGGGCTTGGGGCCACCAGCCACTTCTGCAGGGCCTCCGTGCCTGGAGGCTTGTCTTCTCAGGGAAGCCAGACCCCCTGCCCAGCAGAGGTGAAAACACTTGGAAATTCAAGGTAATGAGACCTATGGGAGTAGCACCTTGTATGAAGGCTATTTCCTTTAATTTCCGTGTCCATGTTCTGGAATTCGACCCAACACTCCCAGGTAGGCCACGGTTCTTTTTTGTTTTTGGTACTGGGGATTGAACCCAGGAGTGCTTTACTACAGAACTACATTCTCAGTTCTTTTAATTTTTTTTTATTTTTTATTTTGAGACAGGGTCTCGTTAAGTTGCTTAGAGCCTCCTTAAGTTGTGGAGTTGGCCTCAAATTTTGATTCTCCAGCCTCAGCCTCTGGAGTTGCTGGGATCGTAGGCATGCACCACTGCACTGCCCAGGGCTAGCCTGTTCGTAGGCACAGCAGGCCTCACCTGGAGCCACCGCTCACATGCAAACTGACCGATCTGGTGCCCTCACTCTGCACCATGCTGTCTATCCAGCCCTGACTCCAGGCAGGGACCAGACAGCTGGTCAGCCCCATGTCCAGAGCCCTGAGACGTCACCTTGCCCGTCTTCCCTTGGAAACCACAGTGAAGGCTCCCGCCCACTCTCTCCCTTGCACTTTCTGTCTCCTGACAGGCCCTGGTGCTTCCTGTGTGGCCTCCACCCCTCCATGACATAGACAAGCCCCCCTCCTTTTGGGGACAGTGAGTGACGAACTCTCAGCTGGCCTTGCCACACCTGAGTTGTAAGGACACCTACTCTGCAGATAATGGCTCCCGCGGCCTCTACTACCAGGCAGTTTCCTCTTCTTTTGCTGTCTTGGCACACATCAAAACGTCCCCCTAGCTATTTATTCAATAAATTGTCAACAGATGTGCTCCAAGGGAAGCAGACATTGAATGTGGAGTGTTCTGAGAATTCTGGGAATTCCTCAGGAACCCTGCTATTCACTGCCATTGAAACCACTTCTGCAGGCAATTCCATGGCTCCGGGTACAGGACCCCTGGGAGGACAACCAACACGGGCCCCTCGGAGTCCGAACTCAAGATTCCACAGCCAGGGGTGTGGTGTTCTGCTCGTCTCCAAGCAACCCTGAAGGTTCTTGGAAGGAACTGGAGATTATTTGAACTGTAGATATGAGAGCTCCGCAGAGGTCCGGTTATGCTGAGCACAGCCTCGGTAGTTTTATCACTCATTTATTGTTCATTTAGGAAATCACTAGTCTTGGCTGATTAGGGTTATCTCTGCCAGCCCAAAGTGGGGCCCAGCCAGGTGCCTCAGTCACCTGACTCACCAAAACACCCTACAGGATCCACCTGGAACCCTTGAGCCACTTCCTGCTGCGGCCTCAAGGTCCACTCCATTGCACAGCCAGTGACCACCTTGTCCACCCTGCCTGTCCTGTGGGGCACACTCACACGGTTCCCTCAGGCCCAGCAGAACACCTGGCTGGGGGCTAGGGAAGGGGAGACACTTCCTCCTGGGCTGCACCCTGGGCCACCACCACCATCACAAGATACTAGCTGGGAGGGGCAGCGGCACCCAGGCTGAGGCGTGGGGCCAAGAATTCATGATGGTACAAGAAGTCATGATAGCCCCAGGGAACACTCACTGTTGACTTGTTCTTGAGAGTATCTGGACTTTGCATATTTTTTGTTCTCAATCATTAGAAGACAAATTATTACTGTAGGATCGAATTCATCTTGCTCTAAATGCACCAAGCTCTTGGTTGCATGGAGGGGCTGGGAGCTCAGAAGATCATCTTGATGCCAAGCCTCCCTGGACCCACTGGCCTCCCCTGAGCCAGGTCCTGCCCTGGAGGGCATGGGTCACAGGAGCAAGGGTTATCTGACGCCCAGCAGGTGTCCAGCCCCAGCCCGGGGTCCAAGCTGTGGGACAGTTCTCCATTATTATCCAGAGTTACTCTTACTTAAATTCATCTCCCTGGTTCCTCTGTTCATTCTGCCAAAAACTGAAGTTCTGTCCTAGTATTTCAGACATCTGTGCGGGCAGCATTGTTTGTCCAGTGTTGAGATTCTCCACTCAGAACTCGGGCCCTCCAGGAAGCAGCTCCCGGAAGGCACTCTGCCCTCAGGAGGCCCAAGCCCCGCGCCTGTCCCTCATCATGCAGCCTGCTCGTGGGGGTCAACTTGCCCCGGCTCACGGTGCCTGGGCAGGACAGTGACTTTGGGAACTGGGATGGGGCCGAGGGAGGAAAGGTCCAGCTGACCCTTGGCTCCTCCAGCCCCACTTCGTTTTAAGCCAAGCAGGCCATGCAGTTGCCCCAGGAAATACCCCGAGCGACTCCGTGGCAGGCCACCCAATTAGGGGATGGCCACCTGACTCACCCAGTGACTCTGAGGACAGTGCTGGGGAGAAGTGAACTGGAAGGGTTGGCCACTCCTGGCACCCGTGGTGGGCAGGCCCTTTTCTACTCAGAGTCTGGCTGAGTAGGGTGGATGGGAGGAGGGGGACACCTCTAAATTTGTGACGCTCACCCTCTCATAGCAGACACCTCCCCACTGCCCAGCGATGACAACTGGAAGCCCCGCCCGCTGCAGACCTGTCCTTACATTAGGATACTGCCACACTCCAAGTCCTCCAAGTGCAGACAAACTCAGCAAGGAGAATGGGCGTGGGGTCTGCGTGCTCAAGGTGGAGCCCCGCCTCCCCCTCTGCAGAAGAAGCGGGGCAGTGGGACCACACAGGGGCATGGCTTAGGCCCAGCTCTGTCCTCTCCACAGTGTGGCGTTAGTCAGAGACCCCAGCCCTCCGCCCATCAATCCTCTCCTCCAGTCCCCCAGGGACTTCACCTCATGCAGTAGAAGCCCAGCTCTCCCACCTCATGCAACACTGAGTGCTCAGCTGCCTCCTGCTGTCCAGTCAGTCACACCAACCTTCCCCCAGCACCGGAGAGTCCTCCCTCCTCGGGGCCCAGGCCTCTCCGCCTGTCGAAGGCCCCAACCATGGGCATCCAGGTGGCCCGCTCCCATGCCCTTCCTGCCCAGCAGGCACTCTCGACCCTTAGCCCTGCCTCCTCGGCATCACTACCACCTGACCTTACAATGAACCCAGCCTGCCCATCAGAACTAGGCAGACACAAGGACAAGCCCTGCACATCCCACTTCTTGAGGTCCCCAGAGTCCTCACATTCATAGAGACAGGGAGTAGAATGGGGTTGCCAGGGGTTGGGAGAGGGATAATGAGGAGGTTCCTTTCCTGGGTGCAGAATCCCAGCTGTGGAGGACAGAAAAGCCCTGGAGATGGCGGTGGTCGCACGTGCCCCAGTGTGAGGGCTGAAGGCTGCCGAGCTGTGCATGTCATCATGGTGAGGACGGCAGGTGTCCTGTTGCATGTACGTCCCCAGAAGAAAACAGCCACCCTCGCCCCATTCAGGATCCTCTCTGGCTAGCTACTGCGCCCCAGTGCTGCAAGGGCAGCTGGAACAGAGTGGACACTGGTGGGACTGGCACAATGTTGGTCATGACTGGACCTGAAGTGGGTGCCCTTGAACTGCTCTCCCTGCTCCTGTACATGTTTGAAAATATCTATTACAGAAAGTTAAATCTGGGATATTTCAAGGTAAATCCAAGTGGAACACTGGCAGCCCAGCCAGCAGACGGGCAGTCAGAGGCAGAGAGGACTCTGAGGGGGAAGGGGCCGCAGAGGTACAGGATGGACAACAGCCTTCATTCTTCCCCCTTGGCCTCTGCTTGGCGCTGCCCAGCACTCTGCTGTCTTCGTGGGAGGAGAGCACGTGGCAGGGACCAGAGCGAGTGCCGGGGACCAGAATGTGCTGTCAGCGAGGAACCCCCGGTGCTCTTCAAGAAGTCCTCGCACGGCCACACTGCGCAGGCTCAGGGAAGGGGAGGCCAGTTGTGAAAGCCAAGGGGGGCAGGGGTCAGGGTCTGCAGCCTCACTCAGGACCCCGAAGAACAAGGGGCTAATGCCCGTTCTCGATGCTGCCTCTGCGTCCTGCCTCCGGGGCCTGTCCTCAGAGAGCCCTCAGAAGACCACAGAGGTTTCTATTTTAACCACAGAGGGTAGAAACACTGCTGTGCTCAGCTGTCTTCATCTGATCAGCATGATCTGTCCCCATCTTCCATGTGGTGATTGTCATTGCTGCAGACCTGTCGGCACAGTCTGGCTCTCTCTACCCAGGAGGCTGACTGACAGGCTGAACTGGAAGCTGTTCCTTGTCTCTCACGGGGTCCTGGAGACGGAGGTGGAAGCATCTCCTCTGGCCCAGCATCTCCTCTGGCCCAGCTTTGCAGCAGGATGGGGCACAGGTGGCTGGGAGGAGAGAGGAGCGCCTGTGTGGGGTGTGGGTGTGGGTGCTCCTGTGACTGTGGGCGTGTGTGCAGGCACATGCGTGTGTGTAGCAGACACACCCCTCGAGTGGAGCAATGGTGGCAAAGCCACCATTGTCCCAGGGGGAGCAGCTCCACCCTGCTGGGACAATCCCGGAGAAAATGGCAGAGCCGCAGAAGAAACCAAGGGGGCGTGGGGGTCTGCACGCACTTCCTAAGTGGGTCTTGTTCGGGGGAAATGGACGATGCATAGAAGACAGGCATTTTTACCACCCTTGTGGAAGGTTTCTTGAAGGTTTGAGAAGAGGCCTCATTTCAAATTCTTTTCACCTGGGGAATAACTGGCAGGAGAGGGAGCTGCTGGGAGGGAATTTAAAAATCGAAACCTTGAAGCAGTGCTTGCTGGAGATTCAGGACAGCCCTGGTACAGAGTGTCCTCAAGCCATCACTAGCCAGCCATTTCTTTTGTAGAACCTGAGATGCTAGGGAACAGGGTTCCAGCTCCAGAGGGAATATTTGTGGCAGACAAGATCCCTGGCCTTGAGAAGCAGGAGGTCATAGTTGAGGTAACCTGGACGGCTGTATGGAGGGACCCCTCAGCTGGGCCTCCAGGGTAGGGCAGGCCCCAGGCAGAGCTGGGTGGGAAGCTTGGTTGGTACCTCAGGTTGCTTTCCTCACATCTCAAACCTACAAACTGTGGAGTGTCTGGCACACCTGCCAGCTGACCTCGTGGCTGCTCTCACTGTGACTCCAACAAGCAAAAGACAGACTTAGGATAAACCTACATGTCCAGGCTCCAGCCACCTGAATGGCTCTGCCCAAGCAGGAGCCACTGGTTTCCCACTTGCTCCTCAAATCCCAGAGAAGGCTCCAGGGGCCCTGATTTCCCTGACCCTGTGGTCAGAGCTGGCATTTGCATGTAAGCACTTTTGAAACTCAGTAAGATGCAAATATTATTTTTGATCTCAGATGCGTAGGAGACAGGATGACAGCCAGGTCTTAAACACCAGGGGAGAAACCACTGTCGGGCACAAGAGAGGCTTTTAATGAGGGGCCCGCCTGCCTGTCCCCACTAACAAAGCCAGACTTTTAGTTCAATAGTAGGTTCAGACTTAATTCTATAGCGAACAAGTGTTTGTTTAGTTCTTTATTATTTAAAACCGGAGTTTTCCTTTTAGACCGGGCACTGAGTTCCCAGTCCAAGAAGGCTGCAGCTTGTCTCCCTGCGGGGCCGGGAGTCCTCTAGATTCACCCTCACACTTGCTCAGCGAGACACTGTTCTTTTGTTCTTTCTGTGGGCTTTCTCCTTCACGAGATTGGAAATTCTCTGAACTCAACAGCCACGGTCTTCCCTGCTGCTTGCCAGACCACTGGAGGTGGCCTGAGCCCTCTCCCCAGGCTGTCCTGAGCACTGTTGAATCGGGTGTGGCAAGGGGTGTAGGCAGATTTTATATCACCTTTTTCTTTTCTTACTATTCCAGTTTTTGCTTCCTGCCCAGATGTTTTGCCAAAGTCATCTTCCCACTAGACACAAGACACATTTGGGGCTGCTTGTCACATCACATCCTACACAGGGACTCAGGGACTCATCCCTTCATCGTCCCCCATCTTTCCTTACCCACTGGGCTGTGTCTGGCCCACTCTGCTGTGACCGAGCCTGACCCCCAGCTGGAGCAGAGACCCTGCTGTCCCACTTCACAGCGGGGCCACTCAGGAGCATCTCTTGCCACCCCCAAAGCAACACCAGCAGCAGGCTACCACTGAGCCCTAAAAAGTAACATGTGCCACCTAAGGTTGAGGGGCCTCTGTGAAACCAAGAGGGCTTTGGAGTCCAGCTGCCCAGCTCCATGGCTAGAGGACACACCCCTCCACTTCTGCTGCCAGGAAGTACTGAGCCCTGGGGGCTTCACCTCCACTTCTGCTGCCAGGAAGTACTGAGCCCTGGGGGCTTCACCTGCTGTCACAGGTCCCAGAAGCCAGAAGAACACAAAGCAATATTCTCTTCCAGGGCCACAAAATAGGTATTTTCTGTCCCACCCTAACCCTTAATCCACCAGATCACTCAGCCACAGGACTAGCGGGTCAGTTGGACCCCCTGTTCCTGACCTCCAAGGACAGTTTTCCCATTGCTGAACATTTCATTTTTAACAGTCACAACTAACAGTTCTCATCCACCTTTACTCTTTCCCAAGCCACTGTTTCCCCCTAAATGAATGACAATCCAATTACTCACTCAACCTCATTTGGCCAGGGGCGGCCAGAGAAAGAAAACCTTGGAAAGAGCAGCGCTGGGCTGCCCACAGCAGGACCATCGGTAAGGTGTCCCATCTCATTCCAACTACTGCCTCACGGTTACTCCCAGGAGCCAGAGGGAGCAGCTGGCAAAGTCCAGTGCCCCGGAGTGTGTGCGCACAGGCCATGCACTCCCCAGGGCTCCCACCTGTGCAGAGACCCTCAGAGAAGCAGGGAAGGGGTAGGCTCCTACCGAAAAGGCCATGGGGCTCCGACTGGCGCCTCTGGGTGCTTCGGTTTTGGTCCTTAGGTTTCTTGTTGCCCCTGAGACTTCCAAAGCGCTTCATGGATAGCTGTGGCCACAGGTGCCGCAACAGGTGAACATACCAGGGTCTGCAGAACCCGTGGCAGCCCCAGGTGGCAAGTCACCGGGAGGGGCACAGCATCAGTCAGCAGGTGAGGGACACCGGCAGCCACTGCTCACTGCTGCTCTTCAAGGAAGCTTGTGCTTGGCAACAGCCGTGGGTCCTTGCGTCCTCCCAGGGGGCCTCCAGATAAACGCAGGACAGGAGCTGCTCTCAGGGCCAGCAGCCCCTCTGCTCACAAGGTGGTCCCCCTGTGGTTCTCACCGATGTCCCTGAGGCTCTGAGCCCAGCAGTCCTGACGGGGCTGCACCTCGGCGGCAGCAGCTGGGGTGTCAGTCTTGCTGTCTGTCCTTAAGTAGGCAAGAAGCCGCCGGAGGCACAAACAGTACTTCACAGGGGATTTGTTTGTGTAGTTAAGGTCAGAAGCTCACTGACACGCGCCAGGGTTGTTTTTTTTTTTTTTTCCCCTCCTTAAACTTAAAAAAGGAGAGGAGACTAAGTGGGCAGAGGGAGCACAAGCCCGCTAGTCATGTGCAGATCTGCATGATGTCTCTTTAAAAAGACTGTAAAAGGAAACTACCCTGGACAGACAATTCTTGGCACCCATTGGCTGGAGCACATTCCCATTATGACATGACATCACACAACTATTTTGATGCATGTGCTCCAGGGCTCTGCGGGTCAGAGGCTCCGGCTGCAACTTGTGGAGAAGCCACAAGTGCCCCGGCTGGAATCGCTGAGTCCACTTGAGCTCAGTAGGGAAAGAAACAAGATCAGCTTCCAGGAGGGGACAGGGCTGCCCTGGAATTTGGCGGAAGGCGTTCAGCGAACTTGTAACCTGAGCTCTGGACCTGCTCAGACTGTGTAATGACAGAGCTCAGGGACATTTCAGAGGAGATCAGCTCAACCCCTTCAGTCACAGAGGGGGAAACTGAGGACCAACATGGGACTCTGATTTGTCTAGGGTCCTGCTGCCTGGCAGAAGCAGAACTGGAATCCTTTTTTGATTCTGGGTTTTTTTTTTTTTTTTTTTGGTACTGGGGATTGAACTCAGGGGCACTCGACCACTGAGCCACATCCCCGGCCCTATTTTGTGTTTTATGTAGAGACAGGGTCTCACTGAGTTGCTTAGCACCTCGCCGTAGCTGAGGCTGGCTTTGAACTCGTGATTCTCCTGTCTCAGCCTCCCTAAGTGCTGGGATTACAGGCTTGTGCCACAACACCCAACTAGAATTGGAATTCTAATCTGCTTGGCTCCTAAGTCAAACCTCTGACCTAATCAAACAAAGCAAAAAATTTATTAGTGTGTATGTTTTCAACTGAAAAAAAAAAAGTATGAAACTATAAAAGAGGGAAAAAATGTCCATTTTTTTCTTAATATCCTCACTAAACTATAGAGAAAGTTATCTGCTCTGCTACCAGCCAGCCTGATGATCTTAAGAAAGTTACTTCCCATCTCTGAGCCTTAGTTTCCCCCTCTGTGAACCAGGACAAATTGAGGTCAGTTAGGATATAGACTGGTTCCAACCGTCAGAACTTCTAATGGTCACAGAACCTGTGAGGATCCTCCCCAAATGACTGTCCCCATGACAATCAGTTAAATAACCTCACACTGAAGATTAGTGGATGGGCACTGCCACCTGGAAACCAGGCGCTGGAGGGAGACAGGAGGGAAATACCCAGTGCCTTGCCACGGGGCCCAGACTCATGCCTGGAAGCTGCCGTGATCCGGACGCTGACTGCTTTCCAGGCTCCTGGCTGGCAGAGCTCAGCATTGCCACAGTCAAGGTCTCGCTCACCAAGAACCCTCCATGATAACCATGGCCCAGGCTGGGGCAACAGGGGAGAAGAAAACAAACTGAGGGGGCCACTGGAGAGGCCACCAAATGATGTCATAGTAGGAGGGAAGCGTGGAACCTCCGCTCCTGCCCCAGACCTGCCACTGCCCTGCAGCTCCCTGGAAGCCCGTGGGGCTCAGAGCATGCTGGCTAGCTCTAGCCTCTCAGGTCCCTTTCAGCCCTCAGATCCAACCCCTCTGCAAGCTCTGTGTCTGCCTTCCCCGCTTCTGGACCCAGCCTCCTTTTTTATCCAGACTGACCCCTATCACGCCTGCGTTGGTCAAGAAGCCATGGTCTCAGCCTCTCTTGCACCTTTGCTACCAAGCTAATGGCAATTGGGGGACAACTGTTCACCAGCTCTGTGCTTGATGTTTGCAGGGTCAGGAGATCCTGTGGGGCATGAATCAGCCCTTAGAAAGCTGTTGGGGTTGTCCTCTCACTGTCCCATGTGAACCCACTGCTTGGGCCAAGGTGGTCTGGTCCCCACCCTCAAGACACACTTTGAATTTCCTAAACTGCTTGCTTTTGCTCCCCCTCCTGGTGGCCTCGGTTTCCAGCTTCACTTGCTGAAACTTTGTGACACATTCATGGCTCCATTCAGAGCCTACCCCCCACCCCTCCATCTCATGAACCTTTCTGTATCATTTCTAGAAGAGGGAGTCTTTCCTCTCCCTTGAGGGATTGCTGCCCTCTGGTTTATATGTCAAAATGGCCCATACCACAGAGAAGATCAGGCACCCCTAAAGGGTGGGGACCCATGCCCCACACATCCATGTAGCCCTCTGTCCAGCCAGGTCCCTGCACGTAGGAAATGCCATAGAGAACACTTGAGCCCAACCCCAGCCTGCTGCTGCCCTCTGAGCTCCTTGAGGGACGGGTTACACCTACATCTCCATCCTCCCCAGCTTCTGGTCAGGCAGCCAACAGGAGCGGTTACAGACACCAGGGGCAGGAAGAGCTGAGCCTGAGTTTGGAGCCCTCCACCTCCCTTGCAGGTCACTCTGGGCTGGCGTGTGCCCGAGGGATGCAGCTCCTGCTAGGGAAGCCCATCCCAGTCTTCAGTTGCAGATGGAGTCCTCTTTCCCTCATCCTTTGAACACAGCAGGGACAGCAGCTCTGCTCTCACTAGCTCAAGATGCTGCAGCACCCTGGGGCTCCAGGGACCTCCCCACACCTTTGAAGGCAGCTCCTGTCCTCCAGGCACCCTAAGGTCAGGGTCCTTCTCTTTCTTGCTGGGACCAAACCATAGATTCTGTGATCAAATATTGGTATCCATGGCACAGGAACAAACATGCAAAGTAGGCCTTGCCCTCCAGGGACTTGCCAAGGAGCAAGAGAGGCCAAGGTGAATGGTTAGGCAGTGCCAACTGCAGGAAGAGCTGTGGGCAGGTCATCAGTGGGCACGAGAGGCTGGGAGGGCCGCGAGCAGCATCAGCACGAGGTGGGAGGGCTGGGATCTGCCAGCCTGGCCTGGAAAGAGGAACCGGGATGGCCTTGAGCTGCAGGGCATGGAGTGGGGGTCAGGCTGCCCAGGCAGCCTGTCAAGGACGTGGCCTTGGAAATCAGTCACCAAACCCACTGCTGGCTGCTGGCTGGGCCCCCAATGTGCCAGCAGGTTGTCTCTGGTTAAATATAGTAGCCCAAACTCACTGTGAGGAAACTGAAAAAGAAGAGTGAGTAGATTTTGGGCTTTCATATTTAGATTTTTTTTAAAAAAATCAATTCATTTTCTAACAAAAATTAAACTGTTCTCTCAATTTAAAGCTAAGTAGTAAAACAAAGCAAAAGATCTGCAGGGAGGGACACTAATCAAGCATGCCAGCAGGGATGGGCACATTTGAATAAAGGATTAAATGAAACAGTGTTGCATGAGCCAATGTGATGTTCTTACACTATTTTTTGGTAGACAAAAATAATAGGTATTTATTATGATACGTCCTCTCTTGTCTTGATTGTTTGACAAGAAATTATACCTATGAGTTCTTACACCATTATATAATACAATCTGTGGGAAGAAACATTATTTCAAAGTTTAGTGACTGCAAGTGAGTTTAAACTCATGTAGAAGATAATGGAGGTGGTGGGGTGGTCCTGCATGGAAATTCATATGGCCATTCACTCAACAAGCAGTTATTAAACCTCTAGCAAAGGTACTACTGCACTGGTGGTGATGGAGGGGATTAGGTACCACAAATAATTTGAAGACATTCTTGTCCTTCAAGAAGTATATTTTAATTAGCAAAATAAGAGCTCCCATTCATCAAGGGCCTCCCGTGGGCCAGATGGGTGCTGGCCACCCTACAACTGCCATATCATCTCATCCACCCATGAAGCTGCAGGGCAGGTGTTATAACACCATTTTATTTCAAGTCAGAGAAGTAGCTTGACGGGATCAGGCACTGAGCCGCCAGGAGGACACGGATTTGAAACCTTATTCAGATCAAACTAAAGGCGAACGATCCCGAGATCCCTGCCTTTCCTCTGCACGGTGCATTCTAGACATATGCACAGACAGATTCAACGACAATAAGGCAGGAGTTCAAAGCCCTGAGTCCACTCCAGGGCCTCCGAGCCTCGGGGGCAGCAGCTGTTTGGAAAGGAGACATTCTCTCTGCGATCTTCACGTTAACTTTTAAAGTCCAGGCTGGGAAATTTAAAGGCAAATGGAAAAACAAACAAACAAACAACCCCCCCCCCCATGTTTTAAAATCTCGATTTGCATTGAAGTCCACCTTGCCACAAAGACCAGCCAGCCACAGGGGAGTCTGTGACAGGTGTGGGGAGTAACTTGTAATAACACGTGCTGCAGCCTTGCTCAAAATGTTCCTCTCGGGGCCAGCTGTACCTAGCAGTTGGTGAGTGACATTGGGTTCCAAGTGCTCAAGCAGTGTTGTGCTGGAAGATGTTCAACAGTGAGCTCCCGCGAGGAAGAGAGGGAGGGAGGCTCGAGAGGTAGTATCTGCAATTTCTGTGGAGTAAACCCTCCGACCTTGTCCTTTCCAAGGTGCCAAGGAGTCATGCACAGACTTGTGACATTTCTGGATTCCCTCCCAACTGGGGTCTTCCTGTTGGATTCACACAAGCCCCAAATTCCTTAAATTGGGAACAAAGGTCTTAATCCCACAATTAGAGACAAATGCTGAGGCAGTGGAGCGGGGACATGTTCACGTGGCTGGGCAAGCCACCAGGGACCCTTTCTTCAAATGCTTGACGGACAGACTGGGGAAGATTCCCACTCACAGGAGGATGGGCACTAAGGTTCCCGTCACAGCTCCCTCTTGGTGAGGCTCCTGGAGTGCGAGTCCTCTGGAGGAGGGCCTTCCACTCTCGGGAAGTTTTTTTAAAAGGAAGTGCTGAGAAAAGAAGGAACTCGAGCCATGCAAGACAGAACTGTATTTAAAATTCTTTCTGGACCACACTTAAAAATCATGCTCCTGGTTGGCATGAACTTTAGGGCCAAGTTATGGGGCAACAGACGCCCTTAGCTAGCACTCCCCAACATGAGTGATCAGACTGCCATGTCGATACCAGTTTTACAAGATTTGGAGGAGGTGGAGTCATAGGTTATTAAGGTTGTGTTTCCTAGTTGTCCCTTTTCCCCTTCTTTGGTTGTTCTAGATTTTCAACTATAAACTTACACTTGGCAACTATAAAGACAGGCTGACAACAAGAGCAGCCCTGGAGACTGCCCTGGAGATTGGTGCTGCTGACCAGTGACCACCCCTGCCCTTTGCAGGGCTCCAACGCTGGCCAACCAAAGCTCTGTGCTCACTCCACAGGATACCCACCACATGGGGCCAGGGGTTGGGGGCAGTTTACCCTAACGGGCGGGTTTTATCAGGGTCCTGGCCTCCATGCATCTGGATGTGGCAAGACTGTCAAAAGCTAGTGCATCTAACAGCTGGTAGTTCTAGGGGCAGGAGAGTAGGAGAAGTCAAGGGGGCTGCAGGCAGGTGGGCCAGTCGTGTGGCCTGCTCCTTAGGTGCATGGATGGAGCTCTCACTCCCACATTTCTAAATTGTCTGCGTTAATGAGCCTGCTCTCCCAGTTCTGATGTGTAAGATCTCCCTGGAGACCCTAGTAACCCCAAACACACAGGGAAGCCATTTAATCCTTGGGGGCTCTCCGCAAGTGTGGGTGGGGTGTGTTCTAGGAATAAAAGCCCCTGCCCCCAGGGCCTGGCCCTGTTCCGGCTTCAGCTGGGGCGCCACCAGGCCTTGCAGGTGTGACTCCTGGCCTGTCGTGGACACCATGGCAGGTGCCCAGCCTTGACCCACCTGCATGGGATTGTGCAGCAGCGGCTCTGAGAGCAGAGGCATCGTCAGGCCAGGCAGGACTTGGGGACAGTCTTGGAATACCCGCAGGATGCTCCCTCTGAAGCCTACTTTACCTCTGAACTTCCACTCATATTAAAATCAAATTTCAGAAAAGACCCCAAGCCCTCCTTATTACTGAAGCCACTTTGGATGTGGTCATGTGGAGCTGCGGTTTCTCAAAAGTTGTCACCAGGGACCTGGGGCGGAGAGAAACATTTGACTGAAGGTAGACCGTCCTGAACATGAGCACCTCCAACCACTCACTAGATTGGTGCCCTCACGCCCAGGGCAGGGCTCACAAGGCCTGTGAACTCTGTGCAGTAAAATCTGTCTCAAAGCAGGGCCCAGTGGGTTCCAGGATGCCCATCATGTGTATAGCATGAAAGACTTTCCCCGAAGCACTTTCCTGGGTTCTTCTCAACATGCCAGGAGGAGGAGGGCAGCCACTACTATTCAGTTAGGGAAGAAAGAGACAGAGGTTCTGAGGAGCTCAGTGACTTGCCAGGATCCCAGGGTGGCAGGGGAGAGCAGGCCTTAGCCCCTGGGGCTGCCAGTCCTCATCCAGAGGCATTCAGGACCTTGGTGTGGTGCTGCTCTGCTGCAAGAATGTTGGAAAAGTAGATGAAGACGAAGATAGCAGTTGAAACTCGTTCTGAGCCCTCCGTGGTCTATCAGGCAGTACCTAAAAAACACCTGGTTTGCCCACGATGCCGTGCAGTCAAAATCCTCCGGCATAAGAGCCATGGCCCCTAGAACTGAGTGGGAAGTAGCCACACGCCTGGGCACAGATCTGCCAGAGCTCTCCTGCTGGTTGCGAAATACTGTGTCCGGTTTCATGGAAAGTTCTAAAGGTCACGCTGCACTTGACTCTGAGCGAGCTCGCCCTGTCACCTCCTTGGGGCCTCCTGAGTCCCTTCTGCAGGGGCTGCCATGACTTCCGCCTCTTAAGAGCACCCCTCCACCTGACTCAGGCACCTGAGGCTCCACATCACCCTGACACACTCATGGTCATGCACAGCCTCGTGGCACCCACAGGAACCGGAGCCTGGAGACTCTGAGTGACAAGAGAGTGATTTTTTTGGCAGAGACAAACCACCTCAGCTCACATAGTTCAACTCCCAGCAATGCTGTCTAAGCCCACTGAGGACTGGCAGTAACCACAGGGCTAGCTTAATTTTAAAAACATAAGAAGAAAAGGGGTAAAACAATGGCAATAATTATTTCTGGCCTACCGAGATATAGCACCCAGAAAGCATGAAATCCCTACCCCTCCTTAAAATCTTGCAGGGGCATCCTATGTCTGAGGAAGGATCTCGGTGGGGCATTATTTAATCCCTTCTTGAGGACTCTGGTGTCCATGGAGGTCACCAGATGCCCACCAACCAATATCCTCCTAACAGCATGCAAGATCAAGGGCTCTCACAGCCTCCAACGTAAGAGTAAGGGAGTGAAAAGACCTGCTCCTAATTCCAGCTTCTTGGTGGCCCAGAGGCTGAATCCTGGGCTCAAAGAGGGCCACGGAGCAATGGCTTCCAAAAACCAGATTCTAACACTCCAAAGGCGGAGCGTTTGGATTTTCTGTTTAAGGTGACAAACCTTTCCCACCCTGGCAGGGAAAGGCCTGGTTAATCCACAGCCTTGGCAGAAAGCCAGTCTTCCCAGCCCAGCCTCACTCGCCAGTCAAATGAGGGGAGATGCCACTTTCCCGAATCTGGGGCTCTTCTAGAGGACCCCAGCTACTCCTGCACTCCTTGGGAAACCACTAGTTTAGAATGTGAGGCCTGAGCTGAAGTTTGCCTTTGATCTGCTTCTTCCTAATAGTGAAACCTAGTATTAAATAAGATGGCAGACTTCAAAACAGGTCCAATGTAGCCCCAGGAGCAATTTGGGTCAACTCGTCAGCAGGTAATCTTGAGTCATTTAGATGAGACTTCCACATTGCCTATATAACAGAGGTCTTGATACAGGCTGAGCCCACTTCGTAAGGGTTTCCAGGGGTCACAGGGTATAAAACAGCAAAAGAATCCATTCACGGGTGCACAGATGTCCTTGTCCTGGCACCCACTGCCCATGCACTAAGCAGCTCTGGGACTTCCTGCCTGTCCACAGCTCTATTGTGCATGGTTCCTTTGAGGAATGAACTGTAATTACTGGTCTCCACTTTCCCCATCCCCTTCCTTCATTTCAACAGGTGCAAGTTCACACGAGTCAAGCACTAAGGAACTACACATTGAAGTACTTTTAGTCATCAAAGCTTCATCATCATCAAAACTAAACATTTGTGCATCAAAAGACATCCTTAAGAAAATGAAAAGACAAATCACAGAAGAGAAGAAAACATTTGCAAATCATGTACCTGATAAATGTCCAGAATCCAGAATATATAAAGAACTGCTACAATTCAACAACAAAAAGACACCACGATTAAACACAGGCAGAAGACTTGATTAGACATTTCTCTAGAGATGATATACAAATGGCAGAGAAATACATAAGAAGATGCTCACCACCACTAGGGAACTGCAAATCCAAACCACAATGACACATCACCTCACATCCACTCAGATGACCATCATTTTAAACAATGGAAAGTAACTGTTGGCAAAGATGTGGAGAAATCAGAAACGTCTTACATCGCTGGTGGGAATGTAAGATGGCGGAGCCGCTGTGGAAGACAGTCTGGTCATTCCTCAACAAGTTGAACAGAATGACCATATGACCCAGAAGTTCCACTCCTGAGTATCTACCAGAAGAATAGAAAACAGGTATTCAGATAACTCATATGCGACTATTCATAGCAGCTCAATTCACAAATGCCAAATGGTGGACACAACTCCTATGTCCATCAACGGATGACATGTGGATTCTGCCATAAAAGTGATGTACCTATACAATGGGACACTATTCAGCCATAAGACACATGGAATGAAGTGTAATTACTGGTCTCCACCTCCCTCAGCCCCTCGTACATGCCAATAGGGACAAACCTTCAAAACAGAATGCTAAATGATAGCAGCTGAACACAAAGGGTCCCATGTTGCAGGATTCCGTTTTTATGAAATATCCAGAGGCAAACCCACAGGGACAGAAAGCAGTGAGTTTGCCAGGGTCTGAGGGGGAGGACATGGGGAGTGGAGGTTGACAGACACGAGTTTCCATTTGGGGTGGCTGCTATGGGCCCCCTCCTCTCTCTCTCTCTCTCTCTCTCCTTCCCAGCTGCCATGTGGTGAACAGCCCTCCTCCACCATGTGCTCCCACTGTGACGTCCTGTGCCGTCTCAGGCCCACAGGCAAAAGGGCCAGGTGACCATGAGCTGAAACCACTGAAACTGAGCTAACATAAACCCTCCCTCCGGTTGTATTATTTCTCCCAGGCATTTTGTCTCAGTGGCAGGAAGCTGACACAGGGATGAAGCAGCTCTGGCCTGGATAGTGGTGACGGTCACACAACACTGTGAATGCACTTCACACCACAGAGTTAACACAGGAAAAGTGGCAAATTATGCAGAGAGTACAGGCCACATAGTTAAACCACAGGCATTAGAGGAAAATATGGGCACATTCCTCCACGATCTGGATTTCTAATGTGATTAAGTGCGCTCGTGCCACGGTCTGAGGGCCAGTTTCAGATCTATCGAGAAGCATCTCTTCACATCTTTTGCTGTGCTGACGAACAGCTGCATAGTACACCTCTGTGTGGCTGAACCTTCTTTATTTTGTTCATCTACTCTCCTATTTATTTACTTTTCTCCAGTCTATCTGCCAACAGGGCCTTGAAGCAAGAACACCTCAGCAGCAAGGAGCACACACAGCAGAGGTTTTGTTTCCAAATACCATTTGCCACTAAAAGTAATGAGGGCCCTTTGGAGCAATGGCTGATCCTAGGGCTGGAGCAGGAGCCAGAAAACCATGTCAGAGGAGCCAGAAAACAGAAAGTGCCTACACCATGGTGGGGACAGCCGAAGGACACAGGGACCAGCCTGAGGCTCCTGCTGTTCAAGGTTCCTGTTGGCCAAGTTGAGGACAACTGGAGCTTTGAAATATAATAATGGAAAATTATAACCCATTGAATAAAATACAAAGCTACAAGCCCAGACACCCATGAATGCATAGGGAGAAATGGAAAAGTCCTTCCTGGAAACAAAATTCCTTCTGACCAGCCAACATAGAATTAGGGCATAAAGTTAGAAATCTGCCTTTTAGTAACCACCACAGTGGAAATTCAGGCAAGAATTATGGGTTGATACTGAAACTTGCAAGCCAGAGCTGGATAAGAACAAGGAGAGTTACATCATTCCAAAGTAGCTCCCCAAACACTCAGTGACTACAAGAGAAAAGCCAGCCTTGACTAAGGTAGAGAGCTTTGCTGGGACAAACCATCCCCCTTAACCAAGTGACCAGCACTCACACCACCAGGAAGGTGCCCAGCGGAGTCACAGACTCCTTGCTGTGATGCACAGGCGGCCCGTGGGCACCAGACATGGGCCCTCCTGCCAAACAGCTAAACCTGAATCTGATCAGTAGGAAGTGTCAGCGAACCAGGGACAGAGGGTGGAGCACACAGCAGCTGGCCTGCGCTCCCTTGGCTAACACTAAGGTCACAGTCAGACGCCTGAGGAGCTGCTCCAGCCTGAGGCTGAAGACAAGGGACCATGGATGTGCTCTTCTAAGAAGATGTCACGGAGTCAGTTTGCAAAATGCAAACCAAGCCTGAGCTTAGCCAAGAGTATTGTGCTAACATTAACTTCCTGGTTTTGATAATTACACTCTGGTTAGAATGACCCTGTTTCTATGAAACAGACACTGAACTATTTAGAGATAAAGGGACATTATGTCTGCAACTTACTCTTAGTGGTCCAGAGTTCACATAAACATGAGAGAGAGAGAGAGAGAGAGAGAGAAAGGGAGGAGCAAGCACACACAAACAAGCAAATGTGGAAAGATATCAGCATTGGAGAATCTGGGTGAAGAGTATTTGAAAACTCTTCTGTACTGTTATTTATTTTTTTAGTAAGTTTGAAATTGTCACAACAAAATGCTATTTTTAAAAAGAAATTAAGAAATAAAGTGGCCAGGACAAGGTGCAATGTTCATTGGCAGTGTCTTTTACTGTCTTGTGTGAACTAGTGGACTCTATAACCTGTCAAGGGAAAGGAGACTCCTCTGGAAATCTTTCCTTGGCTTTTCCCAAATAATAATAATTGCTCCAACACACAGCCCAGCTGGAACCAGTGTGGACACAAGCTCCCTCCAGGGGACAAGCATGGCAGCCACCAGAGGGCACCCTCCCAGGCCCACCCTGGGTGTCAGGTCACAGAACTTGCCCTGCCTTGGCTGAACTTTTCAGGAAACTCAGATGCCACACATACTTTTCCTTTCTCTGCAGACACGCAGGATGAGTCACATTTTTCAGAAGTCTGCCCAGCCCCAGGATTCAGACCTGCCAGCTGCCCTGATCCAGAAGGCTCCAGCTGCAACCCGCAAGCGCAGGGGCAGGGCATGAGGTTGGCGAGGTTGGCGAGGTTGGCTGTGCCAGCATAGGGAGAGGGTAGGGGCAGGCTCTGAGCTCCAAGGGAGCTGCACCTATGGACTTGCACCAGCCAAAGCAGGCCTTGTTTTGCTGGGCACCGGGCAAAACTCATGGTAACTCTGGTTTCTGGCAATATCTGGGGACAGACTCAGCTGTTGGTCTAAGATGCTGGGAACAGCTGAAGGGGAGAGATGGGCTCCTGCTGGCATCTCCCCCGTGTTCCGGTCTCCGGGTCGGCCCTCCCCCCCACCAACCACTTCCTACCTGTCTTCAGGGCTTGGCTCAGGCCCACCCCCTTCCCTCCTATGGCCACTCAGATATCGGCACAGTGGAGTGGAGACCTGATGTGGAGGGGTGGGCTACCTGAAGGATGGGTCTGCAGATTCCTGAGGGGCAAACTAGCATGGAAATTAGTGTGCAGGTCACGTGGTCGAGGGCACTCTCACGACCAACATCTGCCAGGAGGAAGGAGGGCAACCAAATCCAGTGAGCTCCTGTGGGAGTTCTGTGGCCAGGATGATGCTCCATGGATGTCCTGGTGGGGGCCAGAGGCCAGTCCTAGGCCCACGCTGGCCAGCTATTGGGCTCAGGCTCCAGGGGCAGCATCTTGGGGAGGGGGCTGAGGGCTGTTGTCAGTGGCCCATCCAGTAGCCAGGGGCTGACCCCTCACTCCTGAAGGAGGCTGGAGTCTGAGAGGCACAGCTTATATCTGGCACAAGGTTGTTTGGAGCAGGGGGCCTGGAGATGGGGTGTGTTCTGCCTCTTAGAGATTAGGAATGCAGGACACCAGATGGGCAGGTCACATCCAAGTTAAGGTCAGAGCCAGCCATAGCCAGCCCAGGAGGGCCTTGTGGGTTGTGGCAAGATGGGAGATGAAGTTCTGCATGCTGGGAGGCACTGGAGGTCACACTGGGGATGACACCATCGGATTTATGTCTTGAAAACAGGAGTTGGCAAATTACTGTCCAGGGCCCAGTCCTGCTGGCCCCTCTTCTGTAAGGAAAGACTCAGGAGAACTCAGCTCTGCCCACTAATTTGCCTTGTCTGTGGCTGAGGAGCTGCAGAGACCACATGGCCCCTGAAGCCCATTTATTACCTGGCCCGCAGAGAGAGGTGGATCCTGCCCTCAGTTGGGCAGTGTTGACTGCAAGGCAGCCAGGTGGCTCCAGAGGCCCAAGGCCCCTCAAAGCCCCCAGTTCTCCCCTTCAGTTTAACAGTTGACCCCACTTCCTATGGTATCACTAATATATGTCACTTGAGTGTGCCAAGAGGCCCCCGCCGAGGTCACCGGCCTCACTGGCAGGAGTGACCACTTTGACACCCAGGCAAGTCCATGTTCATTCCTCCCGTGGGGGGAACTAAGTGCTTCAGCCTCGGCCCATGGGCCTCTGCCCTTGGGTTGGGCCTCCACTTGTGCCTTGGTTTCCGGACACCACCCTTCAGCAAGCCAGTGGGGTCGCCCCCAAGTGAGCTGATTTACATAAGAAGAAAGGAAAGAAACTCAGACCTAGGCCAGAGGAGGGGATGAGGGGGCTGGTCAGGGAGGTCTGGCCAGGAACAGGGAGGGAACAGGGAGCAAATTGTGGGGAGGAGAGGCTCCTGGTGGGGGGAAGCACCCTGCTCAGCACACGCCACCCTCACTTCTTGGAAAGGCTTCCCTGTTGCCACCCAGGTTGTCTCCTTCAGAGGCGGAGAGGGAGCAAGCTTCCCCATGTTCTTCCCCGGCCCTTCCTGCCTCCTCTGGCCACTTTCCCTCTCCTCAGGCTCCTCCTGCCGGCTCCCAGGAAGCCAGTGATGGCCCTGGTGTCACCAGCAGTCCCATGGGGCTCTCTGCCTCTCTAGTATCAGCACTGGCCGGCAGGCCCTGCAGCCAGGGGCAAAGTAGCCATGGCAACACTCCAGTTGTGCCCTGTAGCCCTTCACCAAAGCCCCCCCAGAGGCGGGAGGTAGAGGCTGGGCGGCCCTCAAGACCCAGGTCTCCTCTTAAGACAAGTGCCACCAGTGTTCCATTACCACCTCAGCTACCTCGGACTGAAGGAGAAGGCTCCTGGGTCTGCAGTGCTGGAGCACATCTGGACAGATGCCACTGTGGCCAAGACCTGAGCTCACACCTAGCCCTGGTCTCCAGTGTACCTGTACCCCTTACCCTTCCCCTGCACAGGGTGCACCCATCCCTAGCATTGCCCAGGCCCTTCTTAGGGACCCTGTTCTTCAGGAAAGACCAACTGACTGTGTTTCCAGCTCCCACAGGTGCCCCCTCCCCCATGCTACCTGCTCTGCTCACCTCTGCCCGGTCACTAATCTCAGGTTGCCTCCCCATCTCTTGCCAGCTCTCGCCTTCCTAACCATAGAACCACGTAATTGCTACCATGTGGTCCTTGCAGTAAGCTCTGTCTGCCCTCAGCACATGGTGGCTTCACCCTGACTGGCCTGTGAAGCGAATGGCCGTCCGCAGGAGGAAGCTAAGGGCGTGCTGCAGAGTGACCAGCTCACTCCAGCTCCAGTGCCGGAGGACTGAGCTCTCCTGCTCCCCCATCCTTTCTGGTCTGGCTCTATATTTAGGCACAATGGGCCCCATTTATCCACACAAGCTGTCCCACGGCCGTGTTTGTTCTTGGGGGCAAGCCGGGGCAGGGCCATCTTCAGCCCTGGGAAGCCCTTGGCACGAAAATTGAAGACTTGGAGACTCCAAATTAAAGTCTTAAAGGCTCAAGTTCATTCTTCACACACAGCACAAAACCTTTGGCGTTTTATGGGAAAACAGACTTTTATTTGAAAAATAAACTCCAGTTGCTGGGCTATAAAGGAATGGCTGTCTGTGATCCAAGGCCGACTGAAATGTGTGAAAGGACCCGAAGTTTTACAAGTTAAATAAACTCCTCTGCAAAGCTCGTTGGAATTTCAAAGGGTTCTCATGGCAGCCCTCTGAGGAAGACCCACTAATGCAGAAGAGGATAAAGGCCAGCGGCAGCTACCCAGCCCCGGGCTTGTCTCTCCTGGTGGAATCAGTGTCCTAATTTAACTGCAGAGAAATGAAAGTCCTTTTGGAAGTTCAAAGCACTAATGACCTCGGCCATGGCCATGAGCTGGTCTTGGAATGTCTACCTCTGCGCAGCTCAGCCCGAACCAGTGCTCCCTTCCCACCCTGCATCCCCTGTGCCCTGACCAGGCGGTCTGGCAGGCAGTCCAGACTCACCTGTGCTTCTCTGACTCTCTGGGGTGGGTATTTTCCAAACTGTGATCACCCTTCCACCAACGCCAGGAAATCAACTGTGTAGGTCAATAAAGCATGCTAAGAGCACAGCGGAGAAAACAGCGCAGGGTGAACACCGTTTCATGGAAAGTGGTTTCCAGTGACATTATGTATGCGCTGGGTCACAACAGCAACGTCTGCCTGGGGCGGCTGGGAAAAGGCCTTGGCACCTCCCTGGGCGGCTCCAGCTCCCTTGGTGCACAGCGCATTCTCCACATTCTGCTTTTGCTTGTCCTACCAAATATCACGGCCATGGCCTATGATCACCTTCTATGTAATCAGAGGAGGTGGCTCCCCAGGTCAGCAATCTTTCATTCTTTTTATTTTTTCCCTAATAGGGCAAAGATAATGTCCCAATGCCCACTGGGGCCAATTCTGTCAGTAGCGGTCACTGGGTATGGACCACTGCCCAGTAAGACAAGATGCCATTTATTGCTTCATGCAAGGGGCAGGAAGAACTGGCCAAAAGCCACCTTGTCTCAGTCCCCAAGAGCCACCATAGCAAGACTGTGGCACTGAATACCTTTGCCAGAACCTTTCTGATCTGCAGGAAGAGGGAAAAGGATAAAATAATTTGGGGTCTGAAACCCAGGAGCCCACAGAGGGAAGAAGGCCAAACAGAGGGTTCAAGGTCCCCAGGACAGCTTGCCCCTCTGCAGTGCAAAAAGGCCAGCCCATCTCTTATGGTTTACAGCAGCTTTTTCCACTCTTGGTTAGATACATCCTCAGCCCAGAGGTACCAGTGGGGTGGGGGGTGCCATCAGTGAAGGGACTGACTAGTCTTAGAGGGACAAGGAGCTGTGCACTGGAGGAGCTCCGGGAAACTGAGGCAAGAGCATGAAAAGTTCATCACATGATCTACAAAGAGGCAGGAAGGCCACAGAAGCTCATCTCCAGAGAACACGGGCGGCAAGGACACTTAAAACCACAGTTACATTTCAGGGCTCTGGCAGACTGCTCCAGGCAACATAGCCAGGTAAGTCTTTCTAGAGAAGGTAGGACCTGGAGGCAGTCTCCAAGGAGGCTGCAGACCATCAGAATCACGCCCAGGTCAATCTCAGCGACTCCCTGGCTTGTCCCCCACTTCCACCTCCTCTCTACACAGTAGCTGGACTAATTCCTCCAAGCGCAAGCCACTCCCTTGATGGAATTCTGATGGCTTCCTTGCCACTCAATTAAAACCTGGAACCTTAACCTCCACCTGCAAGGCTCTACCCACCTGTCTGACCTCACCTCCTCAGCCCTCTCTGGCCCCACCTGGTTCTGGCCACACTGTGTTACAGTTTGGATCTGAAGTCTCCCCAAAGGCGCCTGTGTCAAAGGATCAGTCCCCAGCTGGTGGCAGTGGTAGAAGCTTTAGGAGGCGGGGCCTAATTAGAAGAGGTGAGACACCAGGGCTGTGCCTTTGAAGGGCATGTGTTGTCCCTGGACCTCTCCTCTCTCTCTCTCTCTCTCTCTCTGTCTCTCTCTGCCTCTTGTCCACCGGGAGGTGAGCGGCTTTGTCTGCCACATGCCATCCACTGTGACATTCTGCCTCACCATGGCTCCAGAATGGAGCCAGGTGACCAGGGGCTGAAACCATGAGCCAGAATAAACCTTTCCTCTAAGTTGATTTTCTTAGGTATTTTGTCACAGCAGTAGAAACCTGGTGGACACATGGTGACCTACTCCCTGATGGCTCAGGGGACACTTGCACTGCCACTCCCTCTGCTGAGCTGCAGAGTCCATCTGGGCCCTCCCTGGCTCCCTGCTGACCCTGCCCAAATGTGCCCTCCTCAGGGAGGCCTCTGTTGACCTTCCTCCATAAGCAGCACCTGCCACCCTGTGCTTTTACCCTCAATTCTCCGCACAGCACTCAGGACCACAGAACATTTTTGCACCTGTGGCACCCATTTCCCATCTACCCCCAGGATGGAATCCTCATATGGGCAAAGGGAAGCTTGTTATTGCTGCATGCCCAGTGCCTAGCGCTGAGCAGGTTCTCATAGGATTGAGTGGATGACAAGAGTTAAGTGACTTCACTGCAAAGGTCCGGCCAGGTGTGCAACCTGCTGGTCTGCCTGTGACATCACTCTGTCTGGAAGGTGCATGTGAAAGTGAGCGTTCCCATGTTGAAAAAAATCTAGGCAGGGGTGGCTCCTGCTTCTCTTCCCTGGCAGGACTAACCTGCTATCTGAGGCTCAGCACGTGAGGCTATGTCACCCCCTAGTGGTCACTTGGCCACAAAGCCAGAAAAACTCTAGAGATTGACAGCCAGGTAGGCTGTTCCCAGGACAGTGGAACACAGTCCGGATCTCTCACCACACATCAGTGGGGGCAATTAGAGTTTGGGCTCCCATGCCCTGCCGCCCCCTGGAAGATTCCAGATGAGTTAATCCAGCTTTTCCTTGACTGATTGCCATTTCGATGAACAGCGCACCTTGTCTCTGTTCACCTGGGGCAAGCAGATGTGAGGATGCCTTGATGGCAGGCAAAGGAAACACAGGATTTCAACAGGACTAAATAACAAGGACGCTTGCTATGGAAAACCATGCCAAGTTAGGAGGCAGGCAGCTGGGGTGAGTGATGCAAACTGCAGACCACATGGAGCACCACCTTCCCCGCTTCCCACCCAGCCCTCTTCCAGAAACCATGTCCCCAAGGCACAGCAGGGGAGGGGGTTTCGCCCTTGGGCCCTCTGTTGGGGGAGGCACCTTTCCCTTAAATTCCCAAACAACTTCTTAAGTCACCCTGAAGCCAGTCGCTGGCTCAGAACGAGGGATCTATGACTGAATTAGAGGCACCCCAACTGTGCTAGGGCAGCACCCTGAGTGGAACCAGCTCAGGTGGAGAGAAGACGAGAGGAAGATTCTGTGCAGGGCAGCTGGGGGCAGCAAAGAGCAGTGCGGCCACCGCCCTGTCTCCCAGGCAGGAGAGAACCAGGCTGCGAATGCACCTAGCAGAGGGGGGAAGCTGGTTAAGTGACAGCATTTACACACCATTTTATATATATCACACACACTCACACACTCACATGTGCTTAGCAAACAGACCGGAGATTGTGTCCACAACCCTAAAGACCCCCATGAAGGAGCTGCCACCGAGGACAGAGCATTTTCCATCAGTAAGTCAAGGGGCTTAGGAAGGCTGGGCTGGCAGTTCACTGCTCCCCAGGAGCAGATTCCAGGGGTCCTGGCCCACTTGGCCAAGTACCTGCTGTGCTCAGGACAGACCCACTCACATGGATCAACCGTCACCACTAAGCTTTGTGACCTGGAACAAGCCACTTGCCTTCCGTGTCAGGGGTAAACAGCTACCTCCCGGGGTTGCTAAGAATTCAGAAAGTTTGAACCTGAGCCCCACTAGAGCTCTCAGCAGAAGGCTGGGGGTGGGGCGCTAGAAGGGCACCATCGCTACCCTAGGAAACCTTCCAGAGCAAACGGGATGAGTCTGGAGCGTGCAGCTCCCTACACGATCCGGGGGGGCCTATGGCTGACTGGGTCGTGGCAGCTCTAAGAGGAAAAATAGGGGGTGTTCCCCAAAGTGAGTAACCCAGCTGCTGAAATGGAGAACAAAAGCCACCCCCAGAGAAGGACACAGGCTCCTGAGAGTGACAGCTCTGTCCCTTGCCCCAGGTGCCCTGACCCCTCACCCCCAAGAGTCGTGTTATAGGCTCCCCCTCAGCCTATGCACCTGCTCTGAGCCTCTCCTACCTTAAAACAAGCCAATCGGAAATGCCCGCTGACCTTAGCCCATCACTTGCTCCTGGTCTCCTCCATCATTCCCTGGTAAGGAATGAGCTCCAGACTCCCAGCATTTGACCTTAGAAGTGTTCCTTCTCTCACTCATGTCAGTGTCACTCATAACGAAGACAGCTCCCGCACTGAGACCCTCAGGCTCCCTGCCTCCCACATGACATGCTGTCAGGAGCACGTGGGGTCAGAGTGGAGGTCTCCAACCTTCTTTCTTCCCTGTCTGTGCACAGGTTGACTCTGGGGTGGGGTTGCTGAGGTAAGCATGCCTCCCTAGCCCTCACTGAAAGCGAAAGAAAGACCATGCTGAACTTGACTTAGGAGGCTCGGGTGCTGTCTGTCAGATAGCAACCCCTTTCCCATGCCTGGGTCTAGCATTAGCGTCCCCCAGGGCTGCAGGAACTAGGCAGCACGAATTCAACAGCCTCAAACAATGGAAATTCCCTCTCCATCTTGGAGGATGCCGTGTAGGTCCCAAATCAAGGTGTGGGCAGGGTGTGCTTCCTCTGAAATCTGCAGGGAGCCCTCCCTGGCCTCCTCCAGCCTCTGGTGCTGCTGGCTGTCCTGGGCATCCTTGGCTTGCACCTGTGTGTCTCTAGTCTCTGCCTCTGGGTTCATGTGGCCTTTCTGTGTGTCTCTGTCATCCCATGGCCTTCTTTTAATGCTATCAGTCACACTGGGCAAGGGGCTCAATGATCTCATCCAAACTGATCACATCTGCAATGACCCTATTTCCAAAAGAGGTCATGAAATGAAATACACCTGGTGTTTAGGACTTCAGCATGTTTGTTTTGGGTGGTTTCCACTGGACTCTTTTCCAAGTCAGGCCTCAGCTAACTACCTGAGGACAGATGAGTCAGAGCAGCCACTACCCAGATACTCATTAGCACCTAGCTGCAGACATCCTACCTGAGCAGATGGGCATCAGGCAGCCTGGAATGCCTAGGCTCCTGTCTAGGAGCAGGAGCAGCCTGGGTCCTGTCTGTCTGTGTGAGGTCTCTGCTGGTCACAGACTAAGCCTCTGAGCCAAAGCCATTCAGAAGGAAAAGAGCAGCTTCGTGACTACTAAGAATCTTCCACCAACAGGAGACGTGTAAGACCATCTGGAAAAGCTGGTCCTCAGCTGGTGGGGCACTAGGCATCAGGGCCAGTAAAAGCACAGAGACAGCCATTGCTGGACGCCTCCCTCCCACTGTCCCTCCTGGGATGCACCATCCCACTATCTAGCAAAAGGTTACCCTAGAAAGGAAACTCCCAGAGTCAGGGGAGCCTCCAGTGCTAAGGCCAAAACCCCACTGGGTCCCCAGTGGTCAGGAGCTTGGACCTCACTGGCCGCTCTGTTTCAAATATAATCCCAGGTTACACAGTCATCCAGGGTGCCCCTGGTTTCAGGGGCTTGGCATCACTCATGGCTTTGCTGTGCACTGAACAGGTCAATCTGTCAGCCTGTGTGGCTTCTCCGAGGTGGCCAGTGTGTCCTCTCATTTCCTCACTCACTCTGGTATTTTTTTATTATGACACATCTTGTTCAAAATGAGAAGGATCAAGTTGGAAAAATATTCTCTATTACAATATTTTGTGCTCAGCACTACACTAGGCAGGTGAGGAGGGTGACCACTAGCTATCCTGACCCTTGTGGTGTGGGAGGGGAGACACACAGCAGACGGACCCTCTGGCCGGGACAGCAAGGCCGAGCATGCCACTAGGTACTCTCACAGGTGATTTTCACAGCACAGGTAAAATTTCCTCACTTCCCTACCCCTAGTTTTTACAACCAATTTGCAATTAGTAAGAAAGAAGCTTCATTACTGTGCTCCAGCATTTCTGCTACATCTTCCTCTTAACTTTTGAAGATAGATTAACATTAGAACCCAAAGAGATCTTTTTGCAAAAAGAAGCTCTATCCTCAGAGGGAACAGATCACCCATTGCCAAGAACACATCAAGGCTCTGGGGGCAGTTCTCAAAGAGCAAGGAATTGTTGATCCTTCCTGTTGAAGGAAGAGTAAATTGCCCAGACCATGTGCCCAGAGTGCCTCGTTTCCTGACCATGGGTTTCTCTGGTGTCTGGGGCACACTGGCTCGTGAGGGTCACAGGGCTCGCCCCACCCCCGGGGAGTGTGTGTGTGGGGTCACTCCCCTTTCTTTCTTGCGTTCACCGATGACCACCGTGTGTAAACAGGCTCACCACAGCGGTGCTAGGATGAACTGTCTAGTACCTGGTCAGATTCCAGGACGCCTCTCCAGAAGTAACTAGGCACAGACATGCAGGAGCTGGCTGGTCACCTGGAGATGGAGCCCCTGGCTGCAGATAGCCTGGTGCACCATGGAAAGATCACTCTCTGGGATGAAATCAGAGCACAGGTCTTTGATTCCATCAGAGATCCAAATGTTTGAACAGGATACTCACTTTGTCCTCCTAGAGGGTTTGGGGAAGGGTTGGGTAGGGATCAAGAGAGGAAACCTTGAGCCCACAAAAAAAGAGAGGAGGATCCTAGAAATGTCCAGGTAGGTGAGAGCTGGGCTGTTCAAGTTAAAATGACTCACATGGAAGGGGACACTGGTTGAGGGAATCGACTTAATTCCACAATGCTCTGTCAAGTGGAGCAGCCCATCAACTCTGTGTCCATGGATCTTGCTGAGTTTCAAAAGTTTATGCAAGAAAATTATAGTTTGTCTACTCATATCCCATTGTGCTGTTGCCCACGAAGAGCTTGACAGGGCCCTTGACAAGGCCTCGGAGGACACACCAGGGTAAGGGAAGTTGACGCAGTGGGGGACCTAACCTGAGAGCCAAGCAGGCCACGCGACCCGGAAGAGGAAGGTCTGGCTCTGAGACACAGGAAACCACCTTCATGGACTGACAGCAGCGGGCTGACCTGAGCACCTCCAGTCACCCTGGCTGTGGCACAAAGCTTGGACCCTAAGGATTCCTACCCCCTAAGCTGGATTTACTTCCAAACGGCAGTGGGAATCCTGCGGGAAGGCCTCAGAGACTGCGCTCAGGTGACACCCTCTTGCCAGCATTACTAGCTACTAATGGGCGGGGAAAGAATGGGTGCAGGAATGGGTGGGGGCGGGCTTGCTCTGACCTGTGCAGGTACAGGCTCAGAGGGTCACAGAGCAGGAACATACAGTGGTTGAAAGTGCATGTCAATGGGCAACTGAAAACCCACAGGCAGGGGCTCCCAACGGGGGCACTAGCCACAGCCTGGATCCACTGGTGGATTCTCCCCATCAAGGCCGTGTGGGAGCCAGTGTGACTCTAGGTGAGGCTGCTAGGTGGATTGGTCAGCCATTGGAAGGGCATTAATGTGCAGGAAGACATCAGACATCAGATATATGCATTAAAAAAGAAAATCCACGAGCAAGGTGTGGTGGTGCACACCTGAAATCTCAGTAATTTGGAAGATTGAGGCCAGAGGATCACAAGTTTAAGGTCAACATCGGCATTTTAGTGAGATCCTCAGCAACTAAGTAAGACTCTGCTTCAAAATAAAAAATAAACAGGAATGGGGTTATAATTTGGTGGTAAAGTACTCCCGGGTTCAGTTCCCAGTACCAATTAAAAAGAAGAGAGAGAGAGAAAGAGAAAGAAAAATCTGTAAGTCACAAAACTAAGACCACAGAGAACCTTATTGGCCAGACATGCATCTGGAAAATGGAAGCCAAAATGTCTAGTCCTCACCACATAGATAACTACAACTCCTTAAGGGAACTTTTGCTCAAAAACATGGAGAACCTTATCATAGATGAGCTTCAGGGAAATGGGGCCCATATGTCAGAACCCCCCCAGCCACAGTTAATTATAATTCCTTAAGGGAACTACTAGTTCCAGACCAATTACCAACATCCCGGTGACCAGGCCTCCAGGACCCTCCTTTACCACTGAAACTATGTCCAGCCACCCATGTAACTAATCATCAGGACCCTCATGTAGGAAATTTGCTGAAGGCCACGCCAGGGGGTAATTAACCACTTCAGAAGAAGAAAGAGACTAGAATAGGACAAAAAACGCAAACCCCTTAAGAGCCCAGATTCTGTAAGGATCACACCCTTCTCTGAAGACAGTCCAGGGCCACTGGGGGTCTGTGGGTCCCCTCCTCCACATCCAGGCCAGATGATGAATGGAAGCCACTAGGATTTGGAGTAGCTGGAGGGCTGGGAGGAGCCAAGAACCTGGTCAGCTGCAAGTTCTTTCCAACCGAGACCACAAGGGAAACCTGGGGGCGGGGGGTGCGGGCAGAGCCCTTTCCTCCTGTTGGCTGGGAAGGGGCCATGCAGGGGCAGGGACACCCTCACCTCCCCTGAGGGTCACGAGGCCAGAACATGTCCAGCACCAAGCCTTCCACTCCACGCTCGGCCTGGACACCAGGAACCCAAACCACACGGTACTGTTCATGTGGACGAGGCCTTGGCTGCTTCTCCAGCACCTTGCCACTTCTCCAGCTCCTGTGGGACAGCCTGGTGCTCCAGACAGGGCCCCTCCCACTGTCGGACAGCCCTGCCCTGGGGCCCTCAACTCCCATTCCTGCCCTTCCACCAGTCCTGGGCTGTCCAGTGGTGATTCTTACCCAGTCCTAATCCAGTCCCACCCTAAAGACCAAGCTTGGAGTTGCAGTGTATTCTGACCTTCCCGTTGCCCCCAGACCTTGCAAACCTCTGCAGAGGGGCTGTTGTCCCCACTGTGGTGAGAGGTCGCCATGTGTATCCCTGTAGGCCGGGCTGGTGGTGTTTGGAGACTAGCTTCCCACCATGCTTTGCAGCATTTAAGAGAAACAAGAAGACAGGGGCTCAGGAAGAAGGTGTGAGAACAGACCCCACCCACACAAAGGAGAGCTCAGGAGCCTTTGGCTGTGGCCAGTACTAGATTGGATGGTGTCCCTCAAACCCACATCCTTCTGCAACCTTATCTGGAAATAGGGTTGTTGAGAAGCCCTGATGGAAGTTAAGCGTCCACCAGAAGCCAGGAGAGGGCCTGGGCAGCTCCTCCCCCACCGCCTTCAGACTGTGCTCCAGGCTACCTCAATTCCAACACTGAGAGTATCAGCGCCCGAGGCTTAAGCCCGGGGTACTTATGCACAGCCCTGGGACCCTCACATGTGGACCAAGGAGACAATGTTGGCTGCGTCTGGCAGAGGATGTCCAGCCTTGGAACCTGCCATGACAGCCGGGCACTGGGCTGACATGAGGCAGGCCCCACACCTGCTGGCTCCAGGGTGCACACAGGTCCTGCAGGTGACCATGGAGGCCAAGTTCATCTCCCCTGTTGGCCATGGAGCAGGAGTGAGGCTCTGAGATCCGGCGGGTTTGCTTGTGGACCAACCCATGAGCAGCGTCTGTGCAGGAGACACATCAGCCAGTCTCCAGGAGGCCCTGGCTCAGGTGTCAAGACTTCTACCTGAAACTGAAGGGGCGTGTCTGGCAGCCTGGAAGGGGTTTTGCTCCTGGGTCCACCAGGGAACAGACCCCTCCCTCAGTAGGAAGCACAGTGAAGCTGGGAGCAGCAGGGCTCTGGCAACAGTGGGTGTCTTGTGTGGACCATTGTCTACACCACTGTGACCACAGGCTCCATGACAGGATTCAAGCAGTGTCATAGGCTCCAACCCCAGCGGTCACTACTGTGAGAATTAAGGCCAGGCACGAGCACATCCCCTGTCCAGAATGTACAGGTTGTTTATAAAGATGACCAGCTGTTCTTTGTTCCTTAACTCAGGCTCTAAGATCTGTCCGATTGCCAAGAGGCTCTACCCAGCGGGCAAGAAGACAAAGCAAGCTCATGTCAGGCACGACTTTCACTCAACTTTGTTCTACCAAGGTTATTATATTCTTCCTTAAGCTAAAATCACTACTTCATTATGTTTTTGATATTCTCGAAGGAAACTTCACGTCATTAGTACCAACAGAAGGTTTCTTATCTTTCCAAGGTCTGCTGATGTTTTGGACCTCTAGCACCCCAAACTCAGCACCACGCAGTGGGGGTGAAGCCAGGGCTGGGAACTTCTCCTCAGGTCCCCTCTGCCTGCACCTGCTCCAGAGCCAGAGCACCACCTTCTTCTGCTCACGTCCTCATTGTCTGCATCTGAACAAGGGCAGCAAAGCCCCTCGTAGAGGAGCAACACACTCGAGGCCTTTTCTAGAAGTCTCTATTTCCCACGGAGTTGTGATGTGATTAGTCTGTAATGTCTTTGTCTATAAGGAATGTTATTAATTCTGCACCAATTCCTCACCTACTTCTGGTTTGTCACCTGTTTTGCACATTTACATTTTCATGTTTTGTCTTGTTCAGAGTGGGAGGTCGCACAAAAGCAGTTATCTTGATATAGTCGATTTTATTTTCTCTTTTCCTTTATTGCTTCTGAGTTTAGTCAGGCTTACATGACCCATGCAAATCTCATCAGTATAACCATTGTCTTGTATTCAGAAGAACCACCGGTCCATATTTTTTAAAGCACTGAAAAGCTCGTTAAGTCACTGATGGGTTAATTTGGAAGAATTTCTCAAATGCTTCTAATGTCACCATTCTTTTTTTTTTTTTTTTTTTTTTTGTAGATGGACACAATGTCTTTATTTTATTGCTCTGTATGTGGTGCTGAGGATCGAACCCAGGGCCTCACACATGTGAGGCAAGCGCTCTACCGCTGAGCCACAATCCCAGCCCCCTAATGTCACCATTCTGGGCACTAAGACAACAGTCTTGAAGGAAATCAAGCCCCTCCCCTTGGAGAGCTTACATTTTGACAGACATAGAAACCAGAAACCAGACAGACGCTCTTCAACTTACCATGGGCATGTCCCAGTAAGTCCTGCCACTGTCCAGCATCTTAAGAGAGGACTGGCACATATCGCCAGCCCAGGAAAAGATCAACATGCAAAATTCTAAGTATGATTTCTACTGAATGTGTATGGCCTTCACACCATGATAAACTGAAACATCAGAAGTGCCTTCAAGCAGAGTCTCAGCATTAGGGTTAAAAGTAATCTCAGAGTTAGACCACCCGAGTTCACATCCCATCCCTATCACTTGCTAGCTGTGTGGCCTCTGCCTAACTTAACCCCTCTATGCCTCAGTTTCCACTGTGGTAAATATTTTGACAATACACTTCAAGGGGTTGCTCTGAAGGTGGGAAGAATTATGCAACCCACTTGGGACACGCAGAGCTCTCATTCCTAACTGCTAGTAGTGATTAGGCAGCAAGGTTCTAAAACAAGGAACTAAGCCACTCTGGAGGCCCTGCCTGGCTGACTGTGCAGGATCAGTTTTGCTTTTCAAAAAACTGGTCTTCTTATTTGCACTCCATGGATGTACTGACATGTGCTTTCCTTTCCTCATCTCCAAGGGTAAGATCACCCTGAACTGAGCCATGAAACCTTTTGAGGAAAAAGATCCACTGGAAACTTCTACTTCTACAGCCACTTAGAAATTCTTGAGGGAGCAGGCCAGTCGTGCCAGTTTCACTCTGCAGCAGCATGGTCTCTGGCACAGCTGCTCCATTCTGCTGTCCAATGGGCAGGTGGTCATGGAGGAGACAAACCCTGGGTGTGGTTGTGTTGGACAAAGCTGGGGACCAGAACACCAGGGGCGGCTGAGCTGGAGACAAGGAAGCAGCAGCAGATCAAGAGCTGTCTGCCCTCCCTCCTTCTGCCTCCAAGCAGGACAGAGTTCTACCAAGGCAAAAGGGGCCAGCCTTTCTCTGCCAGGGGGAGCGAAGGTTAATGGGAAACACAGCTTCAGCCTGTGGGCCAGGGGAGGGGACCAGAGGAAGCGCGACCCAGACCCGCCGTCACCTGCCAGGCTTGTCCTCCTCCAGCCTGCCACCTCTGGAGAGCCACGTGCTTTCCCTTAGTCGTGTCTTCTCTGAACCTCCACCGTTCTTTGAGGACGATGCTGCCTGAGCTGGAACTCAATGCCACCTCTTTGAGAACTGCTCGTTCCTGGTGCAGCCCCGTATGTGTGAAACAATGTGTGGGTAAACCTCAGTTTTCCTCTCAGCACACTGCCTTATGTGAGGGGGGTCTGTTCCAACTAAAAATGGTTGGGGTCATTATTTCTCCCTTTTGAAGCTTTATTTACAAAAAGATTTTCCCGCCCAGGGTGTGACTTGCTGGCCACTGTGTTTCGAAACAGGCAAAAAGCTGGGATCTTGATCTGCTTGGGGTCATTCGCCCTGGCTGGGAGAGCTGGTGAAGACCCAGGCAGGCCATGTGCCCACCTGCAGCTGGACACACCCAGAGGGGAGTGTAGTGGAAGACCACAACTCCAGAGGCAGCCCCCGGGAAACGAGATCCACTGGAATCAAGGTGGGTTCTCTTCCCTGTGCAGAGAACACCAGGCAGCCCGGGACTTGCGGCCTCGCACAGGTGTGGAGTCCAGGACGGTGGCCTCCATCTGGCTTCCTTTTCCTGTTCCAGTGTCTAAGGGCTGAACTGCCTCTGTTCCCCTTTTCATCATTCCTTCTGAAACGATCGTCACTCCTCTCTAGCTTCTTCCCTTCCCCAAACAACACAACACAGGTTGGCCAAGCCTCACATCAGGGTCACCCAGGGCCTCGTAAAACCTGAGGCTCCACATTTACCATGGAGACTTACATCACAGGGTGCAGAGACGAGAGACTGGTAGGCAGAGAGATGCAAAGGCCGGAGCTAGTTAGATTGAATGGGAAGACCCGCATTCTTGCTGTGGAAGTCCCTGGGCCTGAGGGCTTCCTTCTGTGTCCTGAGCATTCAGTTCTTTTTTTGAATTCTCCAAATGTCCCCAGTCCTCTCCCCAATTTTCTCTCCTTGTTTAAGCAGGAGGAGGAGAAACGGAGAGGATGGGGACCAGACAAGGATTCAGAAGCCAGGCATGATGCAGCCCTGAGAGCCTTTCCTACAATGTTGGGTCAAAGCCTCCTCGCAGGAGCACAGACGGGAAAACTGGGCCATTTCATGATTAGTGTCCACTCCAGACACACCAGACCGGCTGATCGGCACAGCTATTCTTGGTATCAGGACCAGAAAGGAAATTCATCCCAGGAGGCTGGGTAATGGACAATGTCTTTGTGACATCCTGCAATGGACACTGTGGGCATCATGGGGCTGGTAACCATAAGCACCCTCCATCCCTGCTGAAGGCAACCTTCTCAGGCTGCTTTGTGAAATCAATTCTGGGGCAGCGGGACCAATGTATTGTCTGAGTGCTTTGATCCAAGAATAGATTTTCAAGCCTTGGGAAAAGCAGACAAGCTGTCTACCTCCCAAGCAAGCCTCGCACCAAGCACACCTGAAAACCAGAGCGGGGAGGGCAGGGCAGCCGGCCCTCCCAGGCAAGGAGGACGCAGGGTGCTGGTTCCATACTCTGTGCCTGGATACAGCCCTGACCTCTGCGCCTCAGTGGCACTAGGGCTGGAGTAGGGATGCCTTTTGTGGGGGAAGCTGGGCTGGGCTGGGCTGGGTAGTTCAAGGGCAACAACATGAGCAGTTGCCCTGGGGACCAGGCTTGCTCTGGTCTGAACACCTATCTCAAGGGGCTTCTCAGCCTGATCACTTCTTGCCCTTCTGAGAAGCTCAGAGCAGTCCACAGCCTTCTGGGGCCCAGCCTGTGGCCACTGAGGCAGATGGCAAAGAACCTTGACAAGCCCTGCCTGGCCAGGGACATGGAAGGCCCTTTTAGAATTCTTAACTGAAAGAGGCAGCATGCATTCCTGCCCCCAGGAAGCTGAAGTCCAGCCCATCTTCAATGCCCAACATCCCACCCAACGTCTACTCTGAAAATGGGGAGCCATTGGATCTAACTCCTGTGGGTCCCACAGAGAGTCCAGTGTGACGCATGTGGCAGCCTGGCTCCTAGCCCCAGGCCAGGTGCTGTCGGCAGCTGCCCGCCTGACCAACTCATGAATTTCACAAACTGGGCTTGTCCTCAGGGGTGAGGCCCAGATTGCTGGCCTGGTCTGTGCAGGGGCCTCTGCTGAGGAATCGATGGTATTAGGTTTCTGGAAGGAATGCAACTGAGGGCCCATGTACCCCCAGAGCCTGCACTGGGGGCAAGAGCTGAGAGTGTACTGGGGACCTCCCCCCACAGCAAGGCCTCCAGAGCACGGCTAGGGAACACCAGAAGCCTCACTGACTGCTTCTGAGCCCAGTCTCATCCCTAGCCCCCTTGGGTGCTGGACATGCCTGGTCATCCCCTGAGAATGAGGCCGTGCTCTCCTCAGTCTGCAACTCAGGTTCCCTAGTGTGCAGAAGCACGAGGGTGGCCCACCCTGCTACTCCACAGGCCTGCCTTGCCTGTGGCTGCCAGGGAGGGGCTCCAGGGAAGTCTTCCTGGGGAGCACAGGCCCCCACAGAAGCAGGGACTATTGTCAGTGTGCAGCATGAACCCAGAGCCTAATCCTCGGCTTAAGCACCCCACGCAGGCACTTGGCAAGTCTACCTGCGCTCCCTCTCCACTGATATGCTTCTGCTCCAGCTCTGCCTGGGGCCCTCAGATCTGCCCACCACCAGGTTAGAGAGGGTCAGCTGCTGCTGGGAACTGCTTGACCTGGGCACAGTGTCTTTTGCTTAAAACCTCAGGTCGGGGAACATCACTACTTGACCAAGGTTGGTCCAATGAAGTAGCTGGTGTGCCCTCTGCTTGATCATGTCTGGCTTCCAAATTAATGGTACATCCTAGTTGCTTATTTATTAAATTACTGGCCTTCATTAGGAGGAACTCCTGGGGGTCCCAGAACCTCTGCCACCATTGTGGTCAGATGGTAATTTGCTGGGCTAAAAATCCTTGCATAGCTTATGGCATTTGCTTCCCCCATGGCCTCAAGCCCAGCGACTTACACACTGCTAGAGTGAGAGGGTGCAGGGTCAGACCTGGCCTAGTCCATCCTGCTCCCTGGGTCCAGCCTGGAGGCTCTCCCAGACCTCCCAGAACCAACCTCTCACCTGACCCCTTCTGTCTTAGGTATGTCTGCCATCCTAATGGGCTGTCCCTCTATCGCACAAGCTCTCCACACCCCTCACGGGTGATTTGCATTGTGGGTCTTGGCCCTTTCCATATCACCTATGGACTAGGTAGGGCAGCAACATTCACGTCCCTCCTGAACCTTAACGTGACGGTTGCCACAGATATGCTCAGCTAAGATGAGGTCACGCTGGAGAAGGGTAGCCCTTCATCCAGTGTAGTCTTCTTACAAGAGGAGGAGAAAGACCTAGCGAGTACCACGTGGTGGTGGAAGCAGAGATCTGAGTGACGTGTCTACAAGCCAAGGAATGCTGGGGGTTGCCAGCAGCATTGGAGCCGGGAAAGGGGCATGGAGCACACCTGCCCACGTCTCCATCTCAAACCCGTGGCTGTGAAACAGTAGAAAATACATTTTTGTTGCTTTAACCCCCCTCCCGCCACCATTTGTGGTGCTTTGTTGCAGCAGAACAGGTAAAAGAACACAACCTGCTCCAACTGCAACCAAAACAGGCACGCTGCCCCCTGATGAGAATCACGCCACCTGGCAACGGCCTGGTCTGCTGTTCCCTCCATGTAGAGCTAGCCCATGATGAAATGCCATCTGCAGGCTCCATTCACCCAACCAGGGACCCAAAATAATTTTTTAATTTTATCTGTTCTGAGTATGCACGGACTCACCCTTTGTCATGATTCCCTAAGTAACACAGCCACTATTTACACAGCATGTATGTTGTATTAGGGGTTATAAGCAATCTAGAGATGACATGAAGCACGCACGAAGATTGCGTAGATGTGTGCAAATACTACCTTACTTGATAAAAGAGCGTCCTCAGATTGCGGTCTGCTGGTGGTCCTGGAACCAGTCCCCCACAGATACCGAGGGACCACTACATGTGAGGATTTCAGAATGCTGTCCAGGAGGCTGAACATGTTCCCTAGAGCATTATGGCATAGTGCTAGAACATTCTCTCCCTGCCAGGATTTTTACTTGAGGCTCCCAACCAATTCCTCCCAGTCGCGTCTGTTTGAAGAACCAGCCTGTCCTGCCTGTACCTCCCCAGTCGCAGCAGATCTGTGTTACAGTAATTCAGCGGGACTGGAAATGACACCCCACATGCCACACACACAAGACAAAGCGAAGATGAGAACAGAAGGGGACTCCTTCTTCCCTTCCTTGTAACTTGGGAAAACTGAGACTCCCTGCTGGCCTTGCCTGAGGCCTTGCGCCCGCCGGCAGGTCCTGGAGTACCACAGCAACATGAGAGGAAGAACCCCAGACACTGACCCTCAGGGCAAGTTCAATCTCCACTCATCACCTTCCCTAGTGCAGATGTTCTAAGTCAGCAGAAGGAACTGGGAGGAGCAGGTGGAGGGGTGGAGGAGACCTGCACATCCTCTGTGCAGTTGGCCTCGTACCTTTTGTGTTACGGTCCACACTTGACTCGGGACAGCCCACCCCAGGCTGCTCAAGTGAGAGCATTTTACCTTCCACTCACAAATACCCCTGAGTCAAAGAGACTCCCTCGAACACACGCATTTCCTTCCTGTTTCTCTAGCAAATCCATCCCTGTCTCCCACAGCACCAAACTGAGGAAGTCAGGATCTATCAGAAGCAGGTCCAAAGCCCCCAGTCCCAAACCACAAGGGGTGGGAGTCGTATCATTGGACTTCTGGCCCCAGACGTGGGCCTAGTCTTGGTGCCACCCCACAGTGTCCAGAGAAGGCTGAAGGCAAACATCTGTCCTCATCAGTCAGACTGTGAGCCTCGGGATGCTTCCCGCTAACCCCACAGAGGGTGCCGCGCTGGAAGGTGAGTATAGGTAGAAAATGACAGGTGGAAACAGATGTTCTGAAGGGAGATTTCCTGGGGGCTGGGGCGGGCAGACACGCATGCGTGCACTCCGCACCCACCACCGACAGCCATCCAGTGACTCTGGTGACACTTGACTGAGCGGCTGTAGAGGAGGTCCCCAACAGCCCGGCACCCACCTAAAACCAAAGCATCTGTGTCTTACTTTTTCTGGAGCGGGAGAAGAACCTGATGCCCCCAGGTGAGGTAGACGGGTTGGAGTTGGGTGAAGACTCTTTGGACGAGGAGCGGAAGATCCCGCTGAAGCTCATGCGTCGTGGAGAGCGGGGCGGGGACTCCTGGTAGGAGAACGGGAACACGGTTTTGGGAGAGCCAGGGCTGGTCTTCGGTCTCACAGGAGCAGACACAGGGCTAGAGGGCCGGGGCTGGGGTCCTCTGGAGAAGAGCCCTCTGGAGGGGCTGCCCGAGCTGAAAGGGCTGTCCACCTGCAGAAAGACAAGCGAAGGAGGTCACCAGTCATTATCATCTGTCCCTACTGAGCTGCCTGAGAAAAAGTCCTAAGCCCTTCTACAGAGGTGGCCTCCGACTGGTGTGGAGGTCAGCACCTGACTGGGGACAGCGCATGCAGGCGGGCAGCACCTTATCCTGGCAGTCCCCTGAGGCAGGAAGATGGCAGGGGAGAGGGCACCAAGTGATGCGGCTCCCTCCTGCACCGTCCGGTGTGCTTCCGGCCTCTGCTGTCAGGGCCCCATTGGTCCTTCTCAAGGCCTGACTGCCCAGGAATCCTCAGGGGAGGAGGCACAAATCCCCGTCCTCCATGACAGAGTGGGCCTGGGGCTGCTGCTGGGGACCCTGGTGCTGGGAGCTGCTGAGCTCCTCACCTGCAGCCTGCTGGGGCATCTGAAGGACTGCGGGTGCTCTCGGGTCAGGAAGAGCTGACAAGCCCCAAACCTCACAGTCAGTGCCTAGCTTCACTGTTGCCTTAGAATTGTCATCATGGTTTGAAAAATTACCAGACTCCACGACTCTATGGCGAGACCCATCGCTCGCAGCCTTTGAGAACTGTTCAGTGTTCCTGCTGGTGGGACAGGAGCTCGCACCCTGCAGTTCAGGTGCCTGGGTCAGACCCCAGCACCCCAGCACTCCCCAGTTCAGCAACAGGAAAGAAAAGTAACTGTCCCAGGCTCGTTGGGGCAAGAATGAGACCTTAGAGATGCTGCACTCCAGACCCCAGAGCCGTGCCTTAGGTGAGGGTGGGTCTGAGCTCAAGCTCTGTCCCAGACCAGGGGTTCTCCCACCACTAGAGGGAGCTCCCAAAATAGAGCTTGTGGCTATGCTACCTTCAGGGACCACCAAGCCCCAAAGGGTCCAACCTGAGATTCTCTACTGAACCCTAAAGAACCAGTCACCACGTGGAGGTGTGGAGTCCAGCTCAGTTCTTCTGAGGGAGAGGAATCTGCCCCCAGGGCCTCATAACCCAAGCCAATCCCATCATAGGTGCAAGTTTTTCTTTTTTTGACTATTCAGTATGAAAATCAGGTTATCTGTCTACAGAGTATTCAGCTCAGCCCCTTTCCCACCTACCTATGGGACTGAAAGTACATTTTAAAAACAAGAGGTTCTTCAAGTGATGCGTGGGGGTGTGGGCATGGAGCAGGAGAAGGAGTGGAGGACCCTTGTCCACGGTGGGCACACATATAGGGAAATGAAGACAGCCCTAGAGCAAGGTGTGAGACTGGTGAGGATGGCGGTGGAGACCCGAGTTTGAGTCCTGGCTCAGTTTTAGCAGACAAGCGCCCCAAGCTTCTCAGCGGGTGCCTCCTGTGTGTGATGGGGATGGCAGGCCTGCTTTCACAAGGTGCCAAGACAGTGGGCTGTGGCACAAGTGGAGGCCCTCGGCATAGTTCCTGGCACACCTGAGGTACCTATATAGCAATGTGGTGCTAATGCACCCAGAATGGACTCAGGTGGGGAAGGGATTTGGAGGCTGGAAGAGGAGAAGGACTGGGTTAAGGAAGATGCCCTGAGGGTATCCCCAGCCAGGCAGTGGTGCCATTGGGTTGACCACTCTGAGGCACTGCCATGTCCCTACCACCATCACTGAGGGCCACTGAGCCCCATGCTAGAAAAGGTGCAGGCTGGGAGTTGGGGGGGGTCACAAAACTGGCAAGGGGTGGACTCTGACCCGGGGCCTGCAGCCTGCCTGCATGCCACACGCCTCACCAAGCAAACAAAGCAGAAGCAGGGAGGTGTGGGATGGCCGCGGAGCCCAGACCATGTGGTAGGGCCAAGGAAGAGTCCTACCCGAGACCCCTGAAAGCCAGCTCACCAACCTCGTTCTGCTCACTTGTGTCCTTGCAATGCCTAGGGACTCTGCTGGGAAGGTGGGGCACTGAGCAAATGCCAGTGCCCAGCTCTAGGGAAGGGACAAAGATAGACAGGGAAGTGGGGCTCCCAAGGAGTTCATGGAGCACGGCAGGCAAGACCATAAATGTGAGGCAGATGAGGGCTGTCCAGGGGAGCAACCCACCTAACAGAGAGACCTGGTCAGAGAAGACCCTGGGGTTGGGTGGCTTCGGACAGGCTGGTGGGCAAGGCTGAGATGGAGCCAGAACAAGTAGGGGATGGAGTGGGGGCTCTGAGACAGAGGGTCAGGCACACAGTGTCCCTGGAGCACTAAATGCCAGTTTGAACTCAGCCCTCAGAAGGGAGCCCCAGGAAGCAGACCTTCCACACTGGTCTGCCAATGGCCAATTGCAGTGGAGGCCAGGCCCTTCCCAGCCTCCGCTGCAGGGACCAACAAGCAGAGCTGCCCCGCTCACCAGTGTGAGAGCTGGAGGTTCAGGGGATGGAGGCCTTCTACTTCTGGCAGGGGAGGCCAGGTGTGTCTGGCTCCGCAGGCACTAATGAGAGCACAAGCTCAGGCCTCTGCTGGGCAGAGCAGGGCTTCGCAGACTGGGTCATTTGTCGTGTGGCTGCAGGGGGGAAGCTGGGGTGCAGGCCAGTCCCCCTGATGCTCTGAGCAGTGCCTCCCTTCCACCTAGGGAAGAGGAAGTGGCAGGCGTGAGCCCGAGGGAGGGCCCCAAGGAGTGGCCCAGCAAGGGCCAGCTTCAGGACCATCTGGGAGGGACTGACCAGACAGGATGGAGGGAATGTTAGAGGAAGGGAGCAGGAAGGGGAAGTCTCAAGCTGGGGAAGTTGGAGCCTACCACACTGAGGCATGCGGAGGCCAGGCCCTGGAGCCAGGCGATCTGAAGGCAGGGCAGCTGCACCCTGAGTCCTGGGTCCCTCATGGGCCCACAGAAGGCTGGTCTTCTCAGGGGAAGAGCAGGGAGGGTCCCCCACAGCCAGTAGGGGATTCAAGTGCCAAGCGGGGGTCACAGTTCTGCCCAGGGAAAGACTCCCTGTGAATTGGGCACAGGATGTGTGCATGCACCACCCCACCCCCCAGTCTGTCATGCACGGGGTGTACTGACCACACACCTGCACCCTGACCTGCCCTCAGGCAGCCGCCATGTGCCAGGCACAATCTGTGTCTGACCCGATCCATCCTCACAGCACAAGGTAAGCAGAGTCTCCTTAGGCAGGGGAAGAGGGAAGCACTTCCCAGCTGGCCCATGGGGAGACGGTTTCGGAGAGATTGCCTTGTGCAAGGTCACAAGGAGGGTAAATTGCTAGAAGTGGTGGACAGAGGAGCCAGCAGTGGTCCCCGGATCAAAGCAAGGCATAGACAAAGGAGAACCCGTGGTCATTATACATAAATACAATGAAGTTCCTGGGGGCGGATGTCACAGCCTCCACTGCCTCTGTCCTCCTCTTGCCCTCAATTTTCCCCTCCTCAGGGACCACAGCATACCTCTCCTTACCTTCTCCCTGCTGTGGAAACACAGAATCATGCCCCATGTGCTCTGGGCCTCCCATCACCACATCCTCAGAAAGGGCTAGCCTTCAGTAGGGATCTGACGATGGTCTCCTTCTCAGGGGTATTTTCATTTTGAACTGGGCCACCAACATGGAGGGACAGAATTAGGCAGGGGAAGAGGGAAGCACTTCCCAGGCAATTTGAAAATTATTCTAGGAAGGCCGTCTCCTTGCTCTGGATACCAAAAAGCCTGGCCTTCACGTAAATAGCAGGTTACTGGAGTCGGATGGAAAGTAGCCCTACAGACACCCCAGGGTCAGAAGGAAGGGGTCTGCCCTCTGGGATGGGCTGAGACGGGCTGGAGTGAGGAGGCCAACGTCCTGGCACTATCCTGGGGAGGCAACAGCCCTGGCTTGCCTCCCCTCTTCTCCAGTTTGCATCAGTTAGCACAGACACTGTCCATCTGAGGGCCTGTCCCCAGGTTGTACCAGGAGGCTGGAGATGCAGAGGAAGAGCATGCCTCGGGACACGGACTGCTTTCCCTGTTGGGGAGGTTCTAGGTTCCCACTCCAGCATGTCTGTGCGGGCACCACTGGGTACTCGTGCGCCTCCTCCCCCAGCCAGGACAATGTGGGTCAGGTTCTCGTCCTAGACCCCCCTAACGTCATCACCAGTGCCAGCAAAGTTCCCAGGAAACACCGGGGGGCGGGAGGGGCACCTTCCAGGGTCTTCCCTGCTCAGGTGCAATTCTACCCCGACGAAGACTTCACTGTGGACCTCTAGAGTCACCAAGGGCACCTGGTGGGCCTGAGGGACACCCAGCTCTCTGGGGCCTCTCTGCTGCAGTCCCCTTCCTAGTGGGTTTTCATGGAAGGGAAGGGCCTTGTGGAACCAGTGAGGAGGGTGACTGTGCCCACAGGGAGCCCTGAACTTGGTCGCTCCTTCCTGCCACTCTGGCTCCCTCCCTGCTGGTCCAGTTCCGTTCCTGGCGGAGGTGTGAGGCCGTTCTCTGACAGTCTTTTTTTGGCTAGGCCATAATAACTGCTAATAAGGTTGCTGGCTCTGTCGGGGCAGGGCAGAGCAGGCGGGGCTGGGAGCTGAAGCCAGGTGAGTCCCAGAGGCCTGAACCAATGTGTTGATTCAATTGTATGTAATTCAAAATGCTCAGAGAATAGATTCGCTTTTTCAGTATTGGCACTCCTGCCCTGTTCCAGGTTGGCAAGCACCCAGTAGCCACACCCAGATGCTGCAGGAGCACCCCTCGCCAGCCCCTCCGCAGATACCTGCCACAGGGGTCTGTGGGTGGCAGGATGACCAGGGAGGGTGCCCCACACAGCCCTTGGCCCACGTTCACTTTCCGACTACAAGAGAAACCGGGCAGGCTGCCTGAACCCCACCCCCTGCCATGGCCACCCCACCCTCTCGCCTGGCACCCCTCAGCCGCCTGACCCTGACAGCCAGCAGCCTGGGGGACTGGTTTCCTAATGGGAGAAACAGCAGAGGGGAGGGCAGAGCAATGAGCTAAATACGGGAACCTGGAAAGAACACAGGGGACGAAAGCCCTAGGGACAGCCGGGCGGGGAGCAGTGACAGGAGAGAGCCCAAGCTGGGGCCTGGTGAGCAGGACACACTCTCAAACCACAGCATTTTGAGCTGCCGGAGGCCTTCGGCCTTCTCCTGGCTACTTGTGCCCAGAACTTGGCTTGTTGCTGGTCTTCTCCTTTCTCCTCCAGTGGAGAGACCGGTGGCCACATCAGCCCAGAGCAAGAAGAGAGAGGAGGCATGACCAGGGGCACGACCATGTGAGGACGGCAGTCCCAGGTCGGGCTCAGCCTCTGCCAGGTGTGCAGTGAGAAGCCCCAGGAGAGGAGGCCTTACCTTCCGGGAGGAATGCTTTTCAGAACTCTCCAGGTCTCCATCCAGGAGCGGCATGGCGAAGGAGCTCAGGTCCTGGGAGGGAAACAGGTACAGTGTCAGCAAGAGCAGAGCAGCTCCACGTAGGGACCACCTCCTTCCCGAGTCCTCCTCCTGAGGGCCAGCGGGGAAGGAGGGACGTGGATGGTCCATGGGTAGGGGGAGGAGGAAAGGAGACTAGCTGCCCCTGCAAAGTGCCGCCGCTCCACACATCCCTTCCAGAAGGTCAGGTTAAGTGTCCAGTAGCAGCCAGCACCCCAGGGAAGGGGGAAGGAAGAAGAGACCAGGGACTGAAGGGACAGACAGGCTGAGAGAGTGGGGCATGTGAGCCCCATTCTGGGATGGTTTGGGCTGCGGCTGATGGACAGGACTTAACCTCACAACACAGAACACGAGGCTCTCTGAAGTGTCCAGGGAAGATGATGGGCTGGGGAGGGTGGCTTTGGAGCAGCCAGTAAAGCTGATGACGCAGCGGCCAAGGAGCGCAGATGGGCATCACGAACACATGCTTTCTAAAACGCAAGCATTGTGTTGGCCCTCCATCCTGGTCCTGCATCTAGTCTTGGAGAACACCTCCCAGCAGACAGAATCCCACCGGGCCATCCTCAAGTCCAGGGGACACTGCATCCTTATTCTTTCTTTTATGCTTATTTAAAAATATTTAATCATGAAATACAACAAAATTTATCATCTAAGCTTTTCGGGGTGTTTTGGTGCTGGGGATCCAACCCAGGGCCAGTGCTGTGCATGCAGCCACACACGCCCCTTCATCTCACCATGGTCAAGTGTGCCATGGAGTGGCATTAAGGACACTCACTACACTGCTGTGCACCACCACCATATTCACTGCCAGAACCTTCCACCTTCCCAAATGGAGGCTCTATACCCATGACACACTAACTCTCCATTCCTCTCCCCCAGCCCCTGACAACCACTGGTCCACTGTTTGTCTCTACATATATGACTATTCTAGGTCCTTCATGTGAGTGAATTGTACCGGACTATCCTCCTGTGACTACCTTCTCCATTTAGCAGGATGCCTTGAGGTCTATCTGTGTTGGAGCACATGTCAGAAACCCCCCCTTTTTAGGCTTATTGCTTTTCCATTGCACTTATTTTAATTTTTTTTAGTTGTAGGTGTATACAATACCTTTGTTTTATTTTTATTTATTTTTATGTGGTGCTGAGGATCGAACCCAGTGCCCTACATGTGCCAGGCAAGTGCTCTGCCACTGAGCCACAACCCCAGCCCCTTCATTGCACTTATAGACCACATTTAGCTTATTAGCCATCAGCTGATTTCCACTTGGGTTGCTTCTATCTTTTGGCTACTGTAAATCATACTGCTGTGAACTTGAGTGTTATGGGCTGATCCATGTTCCCCTCCACCACCCAAAATCCATAGATTGAAATCCTAACCTCTAAGACCTGAGAATGTGAATGCATTTGGAGATAGGTCTTTAAGAGGGCAACTGAATTAAAATGAGGTCATCAGGGTGGGCCTAATCCAATAGGACTGGTGTCCTCGTAAGAAGAGGAGATGAGGACACAGGCATGCACAGAGGGGCCACTGTGACAACACAGAGAGGAGATGGCATCTGTAAGCCAAGGAAAGAGACCTTGGGAGGAACCAACCCTGCCCGCACCTTGAGCTCAAACTTCCATCTGCAGATCTGTGAGAAAACCAGTTCCATCATTTAAGCTGCCCAGTCCATGGTCGTTGGTAATGGCAGCCCTAGCAAGCTCATGTAACAGGTTATGAGCATCTCTTTAGGACCCAGCTTTGAATTCTTTTGGGTAAATACGTAGAAGGGGAACTGCTAGACACTGGGAAACTCTGTTTAAGGTATTTTTTGAGGAACCACTCCACTGTTCTCCAGAGAAGCTGCACCAATGTACTTTCCCACCCACAGCACACTAGGCTTTCCATTTCTCCACATTCTAAGCAATACTTATCTTCTGTTGTTTCTTACAGTAGCCGCCCTAAGGGGAGTGAGGTATTATCTCATTATGTTTATTCACATTTCCCTGATGAATAATGATGCACACATCTCCGTGTGGTTTATTGGCCATCTATAATCTTTGGAGGAATGCTTTTGCCTATTTTTAAAATAGGGCTATTGGTTGTTGATCTGTAAGAGTTCTCTATATATTCTGGACCTTAATCATTTATCAGATAAGTGATTGCATCTATTTTCTTATTCTACAGTAGCCTTTTCATCCTGTAGTTTTTGGATGCAGAGAAGTCTTTAGGTTGATATATTTATTTGTTATTTCTTTTGTTGCCTGTGCTTATGTTGTTGCATCCATGAAATCAATGCCAATCCAATGTCATGAGACACTTCCCCTGTGCATTTCTCTCTCGTTTTTAGTGCTGGATATTGAACTCGTGGCCTCATACATGTCAGGCAAGTATTTTTCCACAGAGCCACATCCCCAGTCCCTGCCTCATGTCTTTTTCCTAAATTACATTTAGGGCTTCAATCCATTTGGGGTTCATTTTTGTACATGGTATAACACAAGGATGTAGCTTCCTTCTTCTGCACATGGATAGCACCATTGCCAAAAATCCCCTGGCCATAAACATCAGGGTTTATTTCTGAACTCTGTCTCATTCCTTTGGTTTGTATGTCTGGTTTATTAAAAAAATGTTTTCATTGTTGATGGACCTTTATTTATTTATATGCAGTGATGAGAATTAAACCTAGTGCCTCACACATGTGAGGCAAGCACTCTACCACTGAGCCACAATCCCAGCTGTCTATGTCTGTTTTCATGCCAGTACCATGCTATTTTTTTGTTGTTGTAACTCTATAATAAAATCAGGATATGTGAGATCTCCGGTTTTGTTCTTTTCCTGTTTTTCAAGATTGTTTTGGCTATTTGGGGTCCCTTGAGATATTCTATGAATTTAAGGGTGGATTTTTCTATTTTTGCAAAAAAAAAAAAAAAATCACTGGGATTTTGATATGGATTGCACCAGTTTTGTAGATTGTTTTCAGTACTACTGACCTCTTAATGACAGTCTTCCAATCCATGAACATGGGACGCATTTCCATTTATTTCTGTCTTCTTTCATTTTCTTCAGCAACATTTTGTAGTTTTCTGTGTACTTTCTCTGTCCCTGGGGTCTGGGCCTCCTCTCTCTCACCCAGTTCTCTCTTGGGTTAACTAGTTGTTCCCTAAGCCTTTTGGCCTCTCCTGTTTCAGTCCATCCTCCAAGTCTCTGCATGAAAAGTTATACCTGAAAATGTGAGACAGTCTCACTTCTAAGGCCCCAGGGACTCGGCTACAGTGCTGGCATGGCCTCCAGGCCTGGCAGACGAGAACACACTGGTGAGCTGGCACAGCTTCCACACTCGGCTCTTCTGGTGGCCTTTAATTTAGTGGCTCTCAGCCCTTACCGCATGTTGGGATCACCTGGGGAGCTTGAGTCCTGTTGCAGAAGTGACGTCAGTTAGTTTGTAGTGCATCAAAGGCATTCATCCAGGCTCTGTCTGGTGGACAGTCACCAGGTTCCCATGGGGATTCTCTGGGTCAACCATGGGAAGGTGCTCTTCAGGCTCCAATCCAGGCTCCACAGATTTGCTGACCTCCACAGCCTGACTTCTGAAATGCTGTGTACCTGTGTCTGCCTTGCACAACAGCCCAGGCAGAATGTTAATTTTCAAATATGGCAGTGTGTCCATGGACATTCTGCCTGGAACACCATCTCAACTCCTCATCTAGGGGCACTCTTCCCACTTCACTGCAGCTGCTCAGGAACAATCTGATCTCATCCCCAGCCCTAGTGCAAGCCTGGCACACAGCAATGCGTGAATGGACCTGCTGCTGCTCTCATACTCTAGTCCTGTCCCTCCTCTGGGCTTGGCTCCTGCTCCTCCTGCCCTACTCCCACCCCCAAATGCTGGTTCAGAGTGTACTCCTGTGTGTCATGCAAAGTCCAATTCAAATACCATCTCTGGCTTGGACCTATCCCTAGGCAAAATTCATTCCTCTTCCATCTGTGTCCCAGTGCCTTAGACTTGGACACAGTTTCAGGACACCCAGCACTCTAGGATCAGCATCTATCAGTGTTAAGGTTTGGATGTGAGGTGTCCCCCAAAAGCTCACATGTGAGACATTGCAAGATGGTTCAGAGGAAAAATGATTGAGTTTGAGAATCTTAACCCAATCAGTGAGTTAATCCCCTGATAGGGATTAACTGAGTGGTAACTGAAGTGGTGGGGTGTGGCTAGAGGAGGTGGGCATTGGGGTGTGGCTTTGGCATATATATTTGTATCTGAAGAGTAGAGTCTCTCTCTACTTCCTGAGCACTGTGATGTGAGCTGCTTCCCTCTGCCACACACTCTGCCATGATGTTTTCAGCCTTACCTCAAGCCCTGAGGAGTACAGCCAGACTTGTACAGACTGAGATCTCTGAAACCTTGAGCCCTCAAAGAAACTTTTCCTCCTCTACAATTATGCTGGTTGGGTCTTTAAGTCACAGCAGCAAGAAAGCTGACTAAAACAATCAGTCTGCTTCTCTTCCTGGACCTCCATTCCATCAGGGGCCAGAGGAGAGCTTGTCACTGTGTGGCACTAACCCTGGCCAGCAGCAGGTTCCCATCGTGTGTGACCAATTACGTCACGTTCAAATGAACTCCCGGACCAAGCACCCCTTACCCCAGGCCCCGTGTGGGGGGCTGCAGAGTGTGCTTCTGGGCCAGGCAACCATCGGCCTGAGCCGCTGCAGCTGGCTGGGTGGTGAGGGGGAGCTGATGGGTCTCTAATCTGGGGTTTAACGGACGCATTCCTGTCTGGGGTCAGTGATCACTACGCCTGCCGTTTGCTCAGTGGCAGCATTCACAGGCACAAACTCTTCACCCAGATGGACAATGACCCCAAGAGGCACAATGTTCCAGCCACCAAGGCCAGGGGTCAGTGATTCATGGCAAGACGATGTGGATAGAGCTGAGCCCAGGAAGTCCTCACCTTGGGCACCTCAAGGAGCTGCTACAGGTGCCACACAACCATTTCTGATCAGAACAAGCTTATGAAAGCATCAACTGGAGCAGCCACTGTGGCAGCCTGCTCCTGGCCACTGCACTAGCCTGCTTGGTCAAGCAGCCTGGCGGAGTCTCATGGCACAGTGGCCAGCTTTGTGGGATACTCCCCTCCTGGCATTCCATGTTCTAATCCAGGTTCGTGTCTCCAATGCTCATCAAGACACACCGCACACCTTGGGGGCCTGGTGTGGGACACTCTGCCTGCAAATATGGAATGATCGGGCCCTGGCCTCTCTGCTAGTCTTTGCTCTGGAAGGCCCAGGCTCCTGAAGCTACCCTGTTCCCACGGTTTCTGAATTTTCAACTCCCTCACTGCTGCTGCTGCTGCCCACTCTTGGGCCTGATCCCTCACTCCCTCGCCTGCCCGAGGCCCTCGGGGACTGGGAGGGCGTTCCCCTGGGCTGTGTCAAGGCACCCAGATGCAGAAGACATGATGTCCACCCAGACACAACCTTAGCACTCTGCTGTTCTTCACCTGCATGCAGTGTAGACCTTGACCACATGTTCTGAGATGATTATGAGGGTCTTTGGTGAAAGTTAACTTTCAAGATTTGGACTGATAAGTCATGTGTCAGGAACACATTTGGACAAAAGAGAACAGTCCCAGGTTTAAAGGAAATTCCTAAGACATAAGCTAACCTTACAATCAGCTCGTTGAATTCCCCCATCTTCACCTGTGTTTAGATATCCAGGCAAAAGCTGAAAGTCCACCCGCCACGTCCCGCCCCCGACCGCCACACAGAGGCATTGACAACAGAACCATCATTAATCTGACATTAGTGTCTTTCTTAAATTTCCCGGCTGTGGACTCATTTGGTCTTTATAACAACCCACACAGTAGGAAAGTGGCATCCTTCCAGTCTGTAGAGGAAGATACTAAGAGGTGGTGTAAGCTATTTGCCCAACACCTGGCAACCAGACAGGTCCCATCACTCAGGTCCAGCCATGCTCCTGGACCAGCGTTCTTCGCAAGACTCCTCCATCTCCCTGGGGTGGCTCAGTTCCAGGGACAGAATAACAACATGGGGTCAGATGCTGTGCAGGTCTGGAACTCTTTCATGCAAAACGAGTATCCTAGGCATAGTATAACCTCAGGAGAAGACTGAAGGAAGGATGGAAGAGGATTTGAGTGGCTCAGAGATTCATTCCCAAGGCAGCTTGTGACCCTCTCCCTTCAAGTGCTTTTCTGTAACGCTGATGTTGCTCTGAACAGAAAAGCAGGAGACATCCCACCCCTGTGCGTGGCTTCACAGCTCTGCCTAGTCAGGAGTCTTAAAGACAGCGTCCCCTAAGCCATACTCATCCCCATATTTTCCCATGAGATAATGGACTTGGTCATGTTCACAATTCAGTGTCCAGTCTCCGTGAAGGATTGGGTCCACTGCGCTCATGTGCTGGCCCAGGAGACAGGGGCTAGGTAAGCATGCACTCAGCAGACACAGCCTGATCTTACAGAACTCTGCTGTTGTTGCAGCTGGGACGCCCGTGAAGGAGGGCTGACAGAGCGCAATGCAGGACAAACAGAACAGCCCCTGCCTTGGCAAACGTGGGGTTTGAGATGTTGGAGTCACGGTACAACATTCCTGCTTGATTCCTACAGAGGAAGAAAAATGACCTTCACTCTCCATCCCGCTGAGCAGACCCAAGAATAGAGCGTCACCTGGAGATACCTTGGGCTGTGAGCTGGGAGTCAGGATCCCTCCAGGCATGTGCCAAGAGCCCCCAGTGGTCCCCAGGCACCTGAGGATACCGCCTTTGGCCATTTGCAAAGGCAGTCAAGACCAAGGTCAGACCCTGCTCTGCTGTTTGCTCTTGGGGATCTCAGACATGTCTGAACTTTGGTTTTCCATCTGTCAAATGACAGGGTTTAACCGGATAATTTCTGAAGACAGCTCTTAACTCACACAGCCTGTTTTTATCTGTTGAGTCGAATAGCAGGAGGAGTCAGGAGCATTTTAAAGGAGTCCTGCAAGATTCAGACCAAAACGCATCTTCTCACCTCCTAGCTTAGTCATAGAAATAACACCTCCTATCCCCAACTAGCAAGTAGTCTGCACTGCTCTCCAAGCAGCCAGTCACGATTCTGTGAACAGAACAGAGGTGCTTCCTCACTGCCCTCCTCAGCCTCGTGGAGGGAGTCACCGCCAGGCACTGTGCCTTGATGGGCTTCTTAAATTCAAGTGCTTCCAGCCTCTCAACTGATTTCTAAGGTCCTCAACCCTAAGCACCAGGACCATCAATGCGAATGCCAGGAGAGTCCTAGCAGATGCCCCATGGGATTTCAGAAACCCTGCATGTGGCTTCCTTCGGTCCCCAGCTGGACCTGCCCTCTCTGGTCACCTTGCCTACCCCATGGTCATGGACATGGTTGGCGGGCAGCTCTCATGGCTCTAATGGGCCATCTAAATCTAAGCTGTCATCACAGGCTCAGCCTGCCTCTGGCGGCCCTGGCGTGGCAAGCTCCTCAGGTGGGAAGCACAGGGAGGCGTTTCTAGATGGTCCAGGCTTGAGCAATCCCTGAAAACCACCAAATGGGCAGTTCTCGGTAGCAGTGGGCGGCAGGAGGTGGCCAGAGCCACGGTCAAGGGGAGCCTTTGAGAAACGCCATGTTATATAACCACTCTCAGAAAAATAAGGAACAAAACTGAATCACTGGAACTGGGCAGCAGGGGAGGGACAGGGGCCAAAGTAGAGAGGGCCTAAACTTAACTCTCCGGGAAGTTCCAGGGTAGCTTATTTTCCAGAGGACATCATGGTTTCTGACTGCTGTCTGAGAGACTTCCTGATGTAAAAAAGAAAAAACAACAACAACATACCATCTTCACTCCTGTGGCCAGCCCCCCACCCGGCGGTGCTGATTCACACCTGGCTTTAAGGACACCCTCCCCCTGCTGGTCCCCAGGTCCTCGCCATGCCAGTGCTCTCAGTGGCTTCTCCCAGCCTCATCAAACTCCTTTTTGTTTTCTGAAAACCAGGGAGCTACAGAATCCCTGGACCGAACGGTCGGGAGGCCTCAATTCTCCACTGACATAGGTAGCCGAGCATTTCAGTCCCCCAGAGTCTGTGTTCCAATCTGTAAAATGTGTTAGTCATGCTCTCCGTATCACAGAGGTGGCTGCGGAAACCAGGCAGGATATGAACAAAGGTCTGTCCTCTGGTGTGAATCCTTACACCACCAGGCATCCAGAGGGCCACTGGCCAAGGTCAGTTGCAGCCAGACGCCCAAGGCTGTGGACAGGGCAGAGGAATCGCCCAGGGCAAGTGAGCCAAGGGCCGTCCATCTTGGAGGTCAGGGCAGCCCTTCCCACACAACCTGGGCCTGAAGTGGGGTTAAAAAGACACTGGCTGCCCTCCTATCATTAGAGAGCCGCTGTGTCCCTCTCCCAAGCCCACCTGTGTGGTGATTCTAAAGAGGGGCCCTGGGCACACTGCTGCTCCTGACCTTCCAGTGCTATTCTGGTTTGGAGGGCAGCAGGCCTGCTGGCTATCTAGGCCACCCTGGCTGCATCAGAGCTGTACAGGAGCTGGGTGGGAACTGCCAGCTTCCTACAGCCAAGGATGTCGTGCAGAAGAACACTCTGCCTTGCCCTGGGCTCTCACGTCTCTGGGACGCCCGTGGGCCCCCATGTTCCCAGCCCTCTCCTAGCTTAGATCCAAAGTGGCCTCTCAAAAGCAACCAACCCCAGTGAGTCCAGCCTCTGCTAACCAAGAGGTTTAGTGAGGCACCAACCTAGCTCTTGACTTCTTCCAGTCTGTCTAAGTCCCTCCTGAAAAGGAGAGAGTGCAGGACAGGGAAATGGCTCAGGGGGTGACTAAGTGATGGTCACAGAGTCTGGACCTGTCCTCAGTCAGGGACGAGGGAGGCGAGTGCCCACAGAGGCCTTAGGACGTGCAGGTGTGATAGCCACACTGCATGGTCTCCACGGCCATCTCCCTTTAGGTCACCCAGAAGCATAAGGTACAGCCTGGGCTGCAGGTTGCTGCTTCCATGAGGAACAATTCAAACCTCCACAGGTGGCATCGTAAGGCCCCGGCCAGGAGACCAGGCAGGGGTGCTATGGAACAGGAAGGCTTGGGCTGCAAGGCCCAAGTCCATCGTGGAACTGGTGACGGCTGATTTCATGTGAGAGCTTGGCTAGGTCGCAGTGTCTACCGACTGAATTACATACTGATCTTATCACTGCTGGGAGCACATTTTGTCGTGTGGTTAAACATCTGTAATCGGTTGACTTTAAGTGAAGCCCTTGTCCTCCATGATGGTGGTGGGCCTCATCCTCTCAGCTGAAGGCCTGAAGAGAGAAAACCGAGGCTTCCAGAAGAAAAAGTTCTGCCTTAAGACCGCAGCTCTGCTGCCTCAGCTTCTACACTGCCAATCTGTCTCATGGATTCAGGACTTCCCAGTCCCAACAACACATGAGCCATCCTTACGACAGGTCTTTTGTACATGTTATATAATACTGTGTATTATATGTATATAATCCGTATACACATATTAATATTATACAAAATTAATGCATTATCATGCAATCATCTATCTCCTTGATACGTGTGTATATTAAGAAAAACTAGGCTCTCTCTCTGCTTGGCTGTTTCTCTGGGGGCCGTTCCTGCTACAGAGCCCACGACCTCCTCCTGCTGAGCTGAAGGGAAGGTGGAGGAGAGGTGAGTGGGGTCTGCTTGGTCAGCAGGCGGAGCCTTCCCTTTGCCAAGGTCCATCAATAGCCAAAGGAAACAGGTGGACACGAAAACAAAGACCATGGGAGAGGATGACCAGTGGGCAGTGTTCAGTGGAAAACAGGAAATGGCCAGCCCCCCACTGCTGTGCAAGGACACTGCCATGTATGGAGGACAGCAGCCTCCAGGGAGCCCGTAGCCTCAACTGCCTGGGCCCTCTGAGCCCCCTCTGTGAAGTGGGCCATGGCTCGCACTTCCTGCGCTGGGTAAGAAGCGCAGTGTCCATCCTGGCATCTCAGCGCACTGCTTTGTAACAGTCTCTCCCTCCTCCACACACTGCCCACGGTAGACGGGGAGGACCGTGACTCAGTCCCCTTGGGGCCACTCACTCCTCCACTGATGCTGGACAAGGGCTCACAAGTTCATGTCTGCTGAGGCCTGAGCAGGGTCCTCCTGAGTAGAGGCAGCATGTCTCTGAGTAAAATGCTCCCTGGGTGTCCAGTTCTGCTTTCTAGTGTCCCTCCTGCAGGTTGTCTTTATGTGTGGACCCAAACCACTGGGGTTTTACCCTGTGGGAGCAGCAGGCAGGACAGTGGGGAGCCAGCTTGGGGAGCCTCAGGTCTGACGCATTGCTGAGTTTTTCCTATAATGTGAGGGGATCTGGGAAACTTATCTCATTGTTTCATGAAACCTGATTATTCACACACACACACACCCACCCCTTCTTACAGCATCATGGATAAGAAGTCTGAATGATTCTGCCTTAGATGAGCTTCGGAACAGTACAGGTAGACTGCAGGAAACAAAGGCACTACCTTTCTGACCCCAGATGCCACTGTTTCCTGTCTAGGCTATTGCTCTCTGACCCCGTGTTTGTACTTTATCCTCATAAATAAGCTCTGAGTAAAGATGCAGGCATCTGTATCTCTTTACCACGTGGGAAGGGCAAATGCTTTCCTATCCCTCACCCTCCATAGTCCCTTTTGTCCTTCCCCTGACATGTGACTGCTGTTCTGACCCACCACAGGCAGTTTGGCACCTGCCAATCCCAGCATCACCTGGCTACATCAGTTATATGCTGGGGGCAACCATCCACCCGCTCCAAGTTCTGTTCTAGTGATGTTGGTCACAGCTGCACCCACCTGGCCCTGGCCTCCCAACACCCAAACCCAGAGCACCAGGCAGTTATGTGATCTCACGGTTGGAAACAGTCTCCAAAGTCTGGGTCCCTCATACTACGGGTGGGTCCTGAGAGGTTCCAGCAAGTTGCTCCAGGCATCATGGCAGAATGGTGACCCAGTCAGAGCCAAATCCCAGTCCTGCATCTTCAAGCCAGGCCTCTTTCTGTCACACCAGACCCTCTCCAGCTGCTTTGGGCTTTCTAGCTTACGTTTCTATCACACGCGATGGTACTAATAACCACTTTAGGGTCACCTGCAGTTGAAGTGGCCAGCCCTGCATTGGGTGCACCATGAATGCCAGGCCTGAGGCCATCTGGGCCAGCCTCTCATTAGCATCTGTGCACCTATCTTTCCTCCTGTGGCAGGACTAAGTCCTTGTTATGAGTCTCTTGCCAGGTTTGTCTTTGCTATTTCCCAGGAATACTTTAGCTTGTGATCACGGCCGTCAGGGTGGGCAGCTGCTCCAAGAATTTTCCAGGAGCCACAGAAACCATCATGTCCTCTTATGGACAGAAGTTGGCAGGCACGGCACAGAGGGGCTCCTGGGAATATTCTAAGGGCAGCAGGTATGTGGAGAGCAGCTGGGTCGGGAGATGGTGTCTGTCGCTTCCCCTCTGGCAGGACCCCGAGGGCTGCATTGGCACACACTCTGGGCAGCTCCTAAGTAGGACATGCGGGCAGGCATCTGGGAGAATCAACACCCTCCCACAGAGCCTCTATGCACTGACAGGTCCAGAAACCCATGTTAGGCCAGAGTGTCCCAAAGGAAAGGTTAATGACATCTAAAATGACCACATTGCTAGCTCTTGAAAAAGAATTTTTCTTTTTTTGGTCCTTTTTACCTACTTAGTGCCTGTTGTTAAAAAAAGATGAAAGGAGCCTGTGCCCTCTGGGAGCAGGGCCTCCACACAGCTCCGCCCTCAACAGCTGCCTCGGGTGAGACTGGCTTCCTGTCTCTTCCTCAGTTTCCTCCTCAGAGGCAGGAGGTACTTGGACCTGAACCCGAGAGACCCTCCAAGTTCTATAGCCGCCCACACCCAGTGCACACCACCCACACCCAGCGAACCCTTGTGGGAACGGCTCTGGGTGGTGGCAGGAGAAATGGCAAGAAGTGACAGCAGCCAGCGCTGAGCAAAGGGAGGGAGCACTGAGTGGGTGGAGCCCAGGGTCTAGGGGCAGTGGGACTGTTCTGCATGACTCTACAGGGCTGGGTGTCCCTATACACAGGTCAGGACCCAAAAGGGCACACCAAGAGTTAGCCCTAATGTGAACTATGGACTTCGGTTGACAATGGTGTATTCAGAAAGTCCCCTCCCTTGTAACCCATGTAACACACGGGGCATATGTTACCAATAGGGGAAGGTGGGGTGGGGAGGCGGCACAGGGGACCCTCTGTACTTCCTGCTCAACGGTTCTGCTGGCCTAAAACTACTCAAAAACGTCAACAGCTACAAAAGATCTATTAATGAACAAAAATAAAAGTAATGGCAGCAAACAGTCAGAGATGGCCTCGATATCATCTGCCCACAAGTCACCCACCCTGCAGGAACAGGCCTCCACCCTCAGTTGTTACTACAGGAGACAACAGGGAACCTGTAACCTAATGGGGGGCCCTGCCTGGAGCTCCTCGGAAGGGCCTGTGGTCATCAGTTCACTAGGGGACAGGAGCTGGGGAGGGTAATTCCTCTGTGTCTGTGGCTCCAATTCCCTGGGAGGCAGGGAGCAGGTGTGTCCCCACTTCCAGAGCCAGTCATTCAGCTGCTGGCCCCTTGTCTGTGGCTCACCTTTCAGGCAGATGATCAGTGAGGCAAGCAAAGCCCAGAGACTGACTGTGCGTCTGCACTGGGCAGCCAGGGAGCTGGGGAGGAAGGTCTGAGAAGTAGGCCCCCACCTCTCAGCCCAGCCCCCCCACTCCAGGCCAGGGTGTGAAGATGAAGCAGAGGCTCCTGCCTTCACGCTCCTGGTAGAGGCTAAGCACGGCTGGAATCCAGAGGAGCCCAGGACAGCTGAGGTGGGGACAAATCACAGGGCCTGGAGCAGGTGGGATAATGGTGGAGACCAAGTGGGGACAAAGTAATCTTGTTTCCTGGTGGGGGACTTGAGGCTGTAAATCACACCACCAATGAATCCAAACAAGGGCACTAACTAGGTTTTTATCTCATTTTTGTTTTTGCTGCCAACAAACCCATTCCGTTCTGGAGGGGCTTGTTACATAAGCAAGAGAGGGAGGAGGGTGCCGGGTATGGGGCCAAAGTCACCAGACTTTGCGTCTTAGCAGAGCTGTCGGAACTCAGCTGGGGCTACAGTGGGGAGTCAGGTACAAAAAACAGGGGTTGTTTGTGGCTTTGCTTTTTCAAGGAAAAAAAGAAGAAAGCCTGTTTCTTATATCCTAGGAACTGGGACGAAACTCATCTTTCTGGGCAGAGTTTGGATCCTCCTGTGGGGAGGACCTGGTTTCTGAGGCGGGCTCATCTCCCATCCTGCGTGCAGATGGAGCCCCCAGGGCCAGTGGCTGCGTGACTGGTTCAGGAATGGGGCTAGGAAGAGACTGCCTGAGCCTGTCCTCAGCTGTCCTCAACCAGTCTCCATCAGAGCACCATGGAATCTTCTACTCTCCCCGAGAAAGCACAGAAGACTGGGTTGGGTGTGGCACGAGGGACACTCCTGGGGCCAGAGGGCCCCTCGGGAGGGTCTGTCCCCAGCAGTGCCAGTATCTGCATTTCCACTCTCAGAATGCCTCTCCCAAAAGTTCACCTGTTGGAAACAAACTCACAGGACAATGGCATTTAGGGGTCACCTTTGGGAGGTGACCAGGATCAGATGAGATCAAGAGCCCTGTGGCATCAGTGGCTTTCTCAGGAGAGGACCTGAGCCGGCACACTTGTCCTGTCTCACCATGTGATTCCCTTCCCCTCTTAGATGCCATGCTCTTAAGACTTCCTAGCCCTCAGAATTGCCAGCCAAACAAACTTCTAAGTGACCCAGTCTTGAGTGTTTTGTTATAGGAAAATGGCATAAGACACCAGAGCATCCTGAAGCCTTCCAGACAGTATGCTTTTTCCCTTTGCAACTATGAGGTTCTGGTTCTGGGGATGCCTCCCACCACTTGTGCAACATGGTGGGGGGCCTTTGTGCCCACATGAGTGGACTCTGACCTTCCAGATGGCCTTGGGGAGCTGACATTTCCAAAAGATCTGATTTTGAATTTATTGGAAGATCAATGCGTCCTCAGAGAGGTCTACCAAGAAAGAAGGGAAAGGCCACCGCAGGGGAAATCAGAGCTGCCCCAGGGACATTCCGACTGCGACCAGGCCCCTGTTGGCTTCCTTGTCCTACTTCCATGGCTTAAAGGATGGGATGAAAAAAGATCGCAGGGGGCCAGCCCTCCCTTGGCCTAGAGCAAAGAAGGAACGCTGGGCAGGGCGTCCTTGGCAGAAACTCCTGGTAGATGGCTATTGTCACAGGACCAGGTGCCATACTCTGTGCCTGGCAGGACATAGCCCTGGCCTCCTTCCCCTATGTGACCTTCCTGTTCCAGCCACCTGACCACATGCTGCTGAAGCAGCCTCTAGCCCTCTGGCCACCAGGCTGCAGCTAGTCCCAGAGCTGCTCACACCAGGGGCTCAGGATGCTCTCAAGTTTAAGGTTATTATATGCAAATGCCTTTAAAGGTGACTGGAAGCTACAATTCCTTTATGGAGAGGATTTGTGATTTAAAATGCTTTAGATAGACATTTAAGATGGTGTTTGTCAGGCTGGGGCTATAGCTCAGTGGTTGAAGGCTCGCCTAGCACATGTGAGGCACTGGGTTCCATCCTCAGCATCACATAAATATGAATAAATAAATAAAGGTACTGTGTCCATGTACAACTAAATAAAATATCTTAAAAATAGATGGTGTTTGTCTTATTGGAGTTTAGGGACACACTGTTAGGATAGGGCTGGGGGTGTTGCTCAGTGGTGAGCGCATACCTGGCAAGCTTGAAGCCCTGGGTTCCATCCTAGCACCACAGGGAAAGAAAAGATTGTGCAGAAAAAGGTTCACAGGAAATAGAATAAAATCAAGGGGCCTTCTGTGTCACACAGTTGGAGAGGTGCTGGCCACACCATGCTTTCCTACCTGGATGAAATTGACCCCTTTCAAACCCTGTCCATTTATATCCTCCACACCCTTCAAGAACTAGCTCGATTCTGGCCAATTTACACTGAATTTTCTGAAGAGTCCAGATTGAAACGACCTCTCACTCCATTGGCTCACCCACCGCGCCTTTGCTACGTATGTATCAATGTTACCTGGGTATAGACTGGGCGCACTCTGAGGGCAATGGCTCTGCTTTCCAATTTTTTTTTTTTTTAATTTGGTAAGAAGTAAATTCATCCGGGGCTGGGGCTCAGTGGCAGAGCGCTTGCCTAGCACGTCTGCCGCACTGGGTTTGATCCTCAGCACCACATATAAATAAATAAATAAATAAATAAATAAATAAATAAATAAAATGAAGGTATTGTGTCCGTCTACAACTAAAACAAATTTTTTTTTAAAAAAAGTAAATTTATCTGATCCAAACACCAAAACAAAATGATATATACTTGAAGCGTCAGTCTCTCATTTCTGTCCATCTGTGGCATGTGGTTCCAGGAGGAACCCCTTTTTGCTGTGTATCTGGCTAGGGCATCTTTATGAAAACACAAATGTGAAGTGCACTCCCATTCCCCAAAACAAAGCTTCCCTCCCCTCTTAGATGTATGTCCTGCTCCACTTATCACTTCACACATCCAGGTGGTCTTCCAACATCAGCACATAGATTTATTTATTTATTTTTGTCTATGGCATATTCCTTTGTATGGAACATCCTAGTGTGACCGGCCCCCTTCAGGTGACTTCAATCTTTGGCCTTCTCAGATAATTAATCAGCAATCAAAACTTCAAATTGACTTCATTGTTCTACGATACGTGCCTAGGGCAACACACTTGAGATTCCTGACAGATGCTGCCATGCACCTCCTCAGGGTTTCTCCGATGGCCTTACCAACAGATTATGTTGCCAAACTCCTGGACTTTTTCAGGACTGGTAGGACATGGCATCTGCGTGACCCAGGTTTGCATCTGTTTTCAGTGGTCTTTAGTGTTTCATCACAGCACTCTATCAGGTGGGCTGCTGAGGGACAGGATTTCTCAAACTGCAGGTGGGATGTGGGTCATGCAATCAGTAAGGCCAAACAAGTAGTTTCTGTTGCTGTTGTTAATAAAACAGAAGCAATGCTCCCGGAACTTGCCTCACATGTGTGTCCATCTGGATCATGATGTACAATTTCTCACAGTGGCTTGCAGCCAAGTGGCAAAGCTGCTGGTAAAGCCGGGCATGGTGGTGCACACCTGTAATTCCAGCACTTAGGGAGGCTGAGACAGGAGAATTTCAAGTTCAAAGCCAGCCCCAGCAACAGCGAGGCGCAAAGCAACTCAGTGAGACCCTGTCTCTACATAAAACACAAAATAGAGCTGGGGACGTGGCTCAGTGGTCGAGTACCCCTGAGTTCAATCCCCAGTACCAAAAATATAAAAGCTGCTGGTGAAGTGGCCGGAAGCACAGCCTGCATGGTGGGCGGCTGCAGAGCTGGCCACCATAATGCCTTCTCTTCCTGAATACTGAAGCTGTGCCCCCTGAGAGTCTGAATCTATTCTGCCACCCCTCAAGTCGGGCTGTTCTGACCAACAGAAATGCAGCAGCAGCAACCTCATTGGACATGCAAGGCTCTGTGCTGAGGAGACCCGCAGCCCCCAGCTGCTATGTGTGTATGTGTCTATCCGTGGCTGTCTGACTGCCCTGAGGGCCCACGTCACAGGGAAACCCAAGCTCACCAAGTGGGGCCATAGGGAGAAGGCTCTGCTCAGCTGCCCCCACCCTGCTGAGAGAGGAAGGAGCCTCCAGAACTCTAGCCTCAGCCCCATCTCCGAGTGGGGACTGTCTGGCGGTGCCAGGCAACCTTTAGCTGTGAGGGAGGCTCCAAACCAGAGGTTTAAGTTGGGGGTGGTTCTCACGCAGCAACACATGACCAGAATGCTACGTAACCTTCTGAAAGTTACTCAAATTTCTTAATCTAAAAAATAATAAGAATTCACATCAGACAATGAATTCATATGTAGAAGTCTATCAATATATAACACATTGGAGTTAGCATACAAAGAGATGGTGGGAATCATTTAAAGTGCCAGGTGTTCCTTTAAAATGCTGACGGCTGGCGTGAGGGGCAGGGTGCTATTATTACTGAGCCCAGAGTGTAGACGATAGACTCTTCTTTCTCAGAGCTTTGATGGAGGAGAGGAAGATGGTCACACCCGCATACCTGCCAAGACCCATCCCAGATGTACAAGTGAGAAGGCAGATCAGGCATGCGGAATGAGGGGATACGCCAAACCCTTGGTGACGAAGCTGGGGACGTAGAAGAATTCCTGTAAACTCACAAAATCCCAAGGTGCTCCCTGATAAGCACCAACATTGCCCAAGTGCTGACTTCTTCACTTATCACAAAAAGAAAGTGAGAGAGCAAGAAAGAGGGAGGAAGCCAGGCAGGCAGGCAGGCAGGCAGGCAGGCCGGCAGGCCGCAGTGGGTGGTGTCTGGTCTAGGGTGGGAAAGAACAAAGGCTCTTGCAGTTTTCTCTGCCTTACGCAGGACAGAGAGGAAAGTGCCCACTCTTGGTGATCCCACCACAATCGAGAAGAGCAAAGGAGAGAGCGAGTCAGAGAAGAGCGAGTCTCAGCTCTCAGCAGGAATCTTACCATCTTATCGACTGGGCACACCGATTATCTGATGCTGATCTGAAAGGCTGGTGTCAGGAATGACTAAAGGAAAGGGTGACTAGGGGGAAGGGAAGGAACCTCGGGGGCATTTAACAATAGGTCGGAGCTACTGACGCACTGATCAACCACATACCCACCAAGGATCCAGGCTGTGCCCAGAATCTGCAGGGTTCACAAAGATAAGGAGCTGACCCCACCCTCAAGGGTTTTAAGGTGGAGAGGGGATTGACTGCAAAGGGACACGAGGACCTCATGGGGGTGATGGAGATGCTTGGCCTCGTTAGGTGGTGGAGGTCACATAACTCGGCACATTGATCACAGACTTCATATCAGTGGGTTCTGTTGTATATGTTGTACCTCAACAAAGTCAACCCCAAAGTGGTCACCACCACACCCCTGGGGTGGGAGAAGAAAAACAAGCAACCTACGGAATTTGAGGCCATGTGCACACCAGGAGTCCTGGGACAGTGACTGTCCTCTCCTGCAGTGGGACCAAAACTTTCAGGAAGCAACGGTACATGGTGAGAGCCACACTTCAACATTTAGCAAATTCTCCTGTTTCATTGGCCTCTGGTGCCAAAGCACCTTGGCTGTTTATGCCTATCAGATAGGGTGCAGTGGTCCCTTCTTCCCCAACCAGTGGGAAATGGCCAGCACAGTCCCTCGCAGAGCCCAGCTTAAATGCACAGTTGCTGCAGATCCAGAATGATTTGTTAGACACTGAAAGCCCCAAATCTCCCAAAGGCGAATCCCTGACAGCGTGAGAAGTCAGAAGCCCACCCGAGCGCTTACATTGCCTCTTGCTAGACCCCTTCCTTAGGTAAAGGCAGTATATGGAAGGAAACCCAGAACTCACTCAACTGAGTCCTTCTTTGAATTGGTGGGGTGTTACTGGATTAATCTCAGAAGAAGACCCTAACGGCTAAGCAGAGGAGAGAGAAATCTGGACGGAGTGGAGATGGTCCAATAAGAAATGCTTGGATAAGGCCAGTTTGGGAGCATGGCAGGAGGAACCAAGGAGTGGGGAAGGTAGGGTCGCCCCCACTGTCATCTCCCTGTACACCACCTGCTTTCCCTCCGGCCAAGCAAGAAGTGTAGGGACCAGCAGGCACCCTGCAGACCGCAGCTATTCAGCAGTGAAGAATGCTGACCACCGCTGGCTTATGGTCATCAATCTGGAATTCTTGCTCCTGGCCTTGTGGGCTTGGTCAAAATGGCGGTAACTGAGTCCCTACAGTACCTCTAGCCCAGAGCCAGGGTGGTGCTCAGGCTTGTCATTGTGGAGGGCACTGGGAGGGACTGAGCTCTGAGATTCTGACAGTGGGTGTTGCAGGTAAGGCATGGCCAGGAGCTCTGGCCTCTGGATTAGCCACAGTCCTGAGGCCTTTACAGTTACCAAAAAACACTCTTGAGTTTTTACAATTACACAGTGATTTCCTTATGTCTCTTCATAAGTAAAACTGAGAGGCGGTTTAGGAGGAAACTGCTGGACTTGGTGGCTAGTTGGACCCTGGGCCAGAAGGTCCCTAATAATCTCTTTAGGGACATGAGCAGGAGGGAGACAGAGGCTCCTCTCCTGCACAGTCGCCAGGGTTCCTAAGTAAGGCTCACTTGGAGCCTGCGATTGCCACTCAGCAGGAATGTCTGTTTTGCCAGGCGAGTGGCGTGGATGACGGGCAGCATGGGGCTGGGATCTGTGGCTGACATTTTTTCTCATTCAGGAGTTGGTGGACTTAGACAACTCTCAGACAAGGAGGACTTTGAAAAGGAAGAGTGGAGGTCTCAGAAAGCCCTCCTCCCTCCAAAGTCTCCCCTCAGGAGTGACCCTTTGTAAACACAGCCACCAAATGGTGGTGTGGCCTGGTGCCCTGACTGGACAGTAGGGGAGAGCTGTTGGGTGGGAGCTGGTGAGGCCTCCGAGGGGTCTGGGCAAGGAGCAACCTGAGACTACCCTAGGCTCCTGGAGCACAGTGGAGGCCTCAGGCCCACTGCCCAGGCCTGACAGAGCACGATCTGCCCCCTCACCCTCCTTCCCAGCTCCCCCTGAGCGTGTGTGTGGAGACCAATTGGCAAGCACATTTCAAAGCTGTGTGATTTGAGCAGATAAGTGTGGGATGACTCAGAGGGAGTGGGTGGTGACAGATGCCTGCAGCCAGCTCGGAGCCAGGCTTGGCTAGGTCCTGGGAATGACAGGCTTGGGTCTTGGCCTAACATTAAAGGCGAATCCCACCAGGGCTAGAGGGCTCCATTCAAAAGGGATGAAGTTCCAGCCCAGATGGGCCCCTTTCCATATACCCTCACCCGCAAATGAGTACAGAATCAGTAGCAGGGGCCATGGAGAAGCCCTTCACACTGTGACAGGAATCACACGGGCCTCATCCCCAAACTCTGGCTGCAGGACACCTGTGTTGGGGTGGGGGGTTGTCTCTGCAGCTGCAGTGGTCTCTCTACCAGCCCTCTCCATACAGGAAGTTGGCCTTCTGGGGCTGAAAAAATACCATTCCTGCTCTCTGTTAAAATGCAAACTCCCTCCAGAAGCCCACAGTTCCTATCAGCTCTGACTCTGAGGCAGAGGAGCTCTCTGGTGGAGGAATCCACACCAAGCTCTCTGGCCAAAGTCCTTGCCCAGGAAACCCACCTTGGAAGGGCTACTGGGGCTTCCTGCCAATGCTGGGTGGAGAAACTTCAGCTACTAGAAAGCCTCAAGTGAAGGCAACCAGGGATTATGGTGCACTTAGTTTTTTGGGGTGAGTAGAAATCACTGTTCTGATGCTATTGGGAAAATAGTTCTAAAAATGTCCTTGCACTTTTCCTGCTGTGATAAGAACAGGGAGGGCTGTGTGAGCGGTCTCCTGGCTGGGTTGTTATAAGGTACCAGAGTCCGTCTCCCAGAGCTGGGAAAGGGGAGAGCCCTGGCAATGCGTCCCAGGGCCAGATCCAGCCTCATCCTGAAAGGACCTTCCCCTTCCCCGAGAGAGAAAGAGCTGCACACTCGCTGGGGTTCACAGAAGAGTGTGCTTGTTGGTCCCTGTTAAGTGGGTTTCACCCTGTGCTTGTGCTGAATGGAGACGCCCTTTTGTTCGGGTTCTTTGCCGTCTCTTCCCTATCACCAGCCAGCCCAGGCCACTGGTGATACCCAGACAGACCCTGACCTTCCAGGATGCCTCAGAATTGCACAAAAGCTCAAGTACGCGAGCCCCAATTTCACAACCCACACAAAAACATGATTCTGCACGTGACTTGGCCAACACAGCTTGTAAATCAAAGAGAAAGTCTGCACTTAAGGTCAAAACCATCAGCTGCCATGGGAAGAGGAAAAGGGCCACCGAGTTTCTGAGGCTTGGTGTATCTTCTCTCCTCAGCTTCTGATTCAGAATCTCATTCCCTCTGCAAGAAGAAGCTCTTAACCAACAAGGAAAGGAGAGCTGCACTGAGAAAGGAGGAGGATCCCGAGACCGCCCTGGAGCCCCCAGAGAGTTCACTGTGGGTGGTGCCTGCGGCCATGGCCTGGCTCTGTCCCCACAGCCTCCAAGTGTCTGTTATCTTATTTACTGGAATCTGCCCAGTGAGGTTCTTGCTTGCCATGACTAACAAACCGAAGCCATGATTACCAGGCAGATGGCTGTCTCCCTTAAAAGCAGAATTAGACAATTAAATGCCACCACATACCTCTCCTGCAAAGTTGAATCGAAACAAAAGCCGAAGTCTGGCTGTGTCTTTCTCCTGCTTTCTCCCTGCACCCCACTGTGCTGTAGCTTGAGGGGAGAGGTGCCGAGGAAATGAAGAGGGGAACTGACGGTTCCAGAAAGATCGTGACATGAACAGCCACTGTGACCTTCAGGACAAGGTCATCACAGCAGAAATGCTGGACACCAATTGACTGGAGACAGCAAGCCTGCCACATGGACAGGTGGGGCAGGTGGAGGGAGGAGACGGAGCCATCACCATGGACGATGGGCAACAGGTGAGGTTGGATGGCCAGAAAACTACAGGAACCTGATAGAAACCAAAGCCGGCTCACCTCCATGGCCTAGTGGATAAACAAGGTGGCAAGACCCAGAGAATTCTATCAGAAGTTAGTCCATTCAAGGTCCTGCTAGGGAAGGTGTTTACCAGTTCCACCCGGGCTCCAAGGAGGCACACCACATCCAAATGCTCACCTAAAGACAGGGCCTACTTTTTACTAAGCATCTATTATGTGCCAGGAACTGGCCCTTGGTCAACGGGCCTTCACACCAACCCTGTGTGGAAGGTGTCATTTTCTCTATTTCTTAAAAGAAAAACCAGGTTCAGAAAAATGAACTAATTTGCACATGGTCCCAGCTTGTGCATGGTGGAAATCACAGTCCCAAGTCCCATGCCAAAGGATACTGGTGTTAAGAGGAAATATCCCTGGGCTCTTGGACAAAGGGGACTAATGATCTAATTGTAATTTTCTCTTAACTCAAATTTTAGTAATTGAGTCTTACAGTAAACCCCTCAGGTCCCACATCATGCTCATGGCAAAGAAGTCTGGTCTGGGTGACACCATCTTGGCTGCAAAGCACATGGAATGTAGGGGTTAATGCTCTTCACCACTAGTGCAGGCAGGCCGAGGGTTGGGGACAAGCCCACGGATGCTCTGGAACCTGAGGAGGTGGGGAAGCTCAGAGACTTAAATGAGCCACATGTAGGTCCTTCCTGGGGTCTTGCTGACTCAACATGCCCACGAAGAGAGCTTGGATACAAGTCTTCACTGCCAGACATTTGCCCTGAGGCCCACGGAGTGCAGGTGGAGAGATAACTGTGGAGTTGTCAGAGGGCCTGGGTTTGAATTCCAGTTTGCCATTTACCGGCTACGCAACTCAGTGAATTATTCAAGTTCACAGAACCCCAATTTCCCTGTGTAAGACAAGGAAAACCTCCTAGGACTGTCTTGAGAATTAAGATTAACATCCATGAAAATGCTACACTTGGAGCCTGGTGCCTGAAGCTGGTCAGTCAGTGTCTTTATATGAAATACAAGCAGTTAATAGCAGTTTAAGAGGAAATAAGCAGATAAATCCATTAAGGAATTAAGACCCTAGCTGGCTGCTTGGAGTTATCAATTGAATCAATCTACAAGAACACAACTTAATATAAAATATTGCATCTAACAGGGACTGAGGTTGTGGCTCAGTGGCAAAGCGCTTACCTAGCATGTGTGAGGCACTGTGTTCGATTCTCAGCACCACATATAAATAAATAAAAAGTAAAGGGCAATCAACAACTAAAAAAAAAATATTAAAAAAAATATATTGCATCTAACAAAATGCATAGCAGGCATTGGGTAGATTAGCCCCCCTGCTGAGCATGAGTGATGTTAAAGGGTTTGCTAGAAGGACAGGTGTGGTCTACCTGCACCTTGAGGGGCAAGAGACTGGAGTACTTTTAAAGGAAAGAAAAAGGTCTACAGTTTGAACAAGAGCAGTGAGGGGCTTGGGAAAATCCAAGGACCCCATTAGTTACCAGCTGAGCTGAAGTAAGAGCCTGGATCAAGCCCCTGCGTTTTCAGGGGCCCCTGAGCAGCCAGCATCATAGACAGACGAGGTTAAGACCAAGCGTCTTGCTCGTGGGCTAGCCAGTGATTGGTCCACAGGGCTCAAGTTTGTTTTACTCAAGTGTTGATTTCAATTCCAGCCTGAGCACAGGATCCAGAGAGGAGCCAGGCTGGGGACAACAAGGGACAAAGCCTGCAGCAGAGGGCTCTGGTCCACCCAGTGCTGTCCACCAGCCTCCCTCTTCCCAGCCTTACTTCCTGGGCCTCAGGACTCTTCCTTTCCTGGCCCCGCCCCATGTGACTACAGGAAGGCTAGAAGGTTAGGTGCCTTAAACATGTGAGAGTTTACATTTTGTTCACGGAGTAAATTTAACCTTGAACCCTCAGTTTGCTCCACTATGAGAAGGAGTAATGTTGGGGAAAACAACAAAACCCCTTTAGAGTTATCTAGCCCTTAGACATCCGTGAAAATTGGGGAAGGCAGCTGAGGAGGTCCTAGACCCATGAGGCTGCATGGCCAGGCCTCTCTGTGTCAGGAAAGCAGACCACCTGGGCCTGGCCGAGGGGCTTGGAGGTCCTGGCATTGACTCAGCCAGCACTTCTGTTGGCCACATCCCTAGGTGGCTTGGGGCCTGACTGACCCTCTGCTCCTCCATTACTCTCACCTCCTCGCACCTAACACACCTGAAGTCCTCTTCTATTTGTGTAAGGCCTTCTGCATGCATGCCCTCCTGCCCACCTCCCGCTGCTTCCCCAGGCCAGGGCGGTGCCCGCTGAGCTGGGCCTTCCACCAGGCCCTCTCCCGGGCACCCACAGTCTGCACCACCAGGCAGCACTCTGTTTGCTACCTGCTATCCCCTCTTGCGCTGTTTAACGGAACATTCTCTCCCCACCTGGACTGCAAATTCAGAACAGAAGCATAGCATGAGCCTTGTGGTCCTTCTAAGAACACCCACTGGGCTGGCCACCAGGGCATAAGGACCAGGGGTCACAGACTCTGCTGAGGTCATCTTTAGGCACAGCTAATGTAGCTTGTGGAAAGAGATTGTAGTGCAACAAAAAACAAAAACAAAACACCAGGACAGTGGCTCGCTCCAGGTGCCATGGGAGGGGGGAGGATAAGGGCAGGGCACTGGGCGTCCGGGAATCTAGCCCTTTCCAGCCACAGCAGAGCTTGCTGTGCTGCCCATCTGCTCAGCCTCAGGGCTGTGGCTCTCAGCCTCCTGCCCTCCTGCCCCCACCCCAAAACGGGGGCTCGCTGACCTCACTGCCATTTCTGTCTCTTCAGTGTCATCCCACAAATCAAATGAGTAACAAGTAAGCTTTGGAGAGCTCCATCCTCTGGCAGGAGACCCACCAACATGCTGATGTGTCTATGGTCAAGAGAGTCCCCGGGGGCAACATGGGCCGACCCAAGGTGCTCCACATGGCCCCCAGCCTTTTCCATTTGGGTCAAATGGAATGAATGATGACTCAGGAAAAGGAAAGGAAGGTAGTGAAATGTCAACTTTACTAAGACTTCCGCTTCAGCGAGAGAACTTGAAGGCCAGGAGAGGAAGGTGGGAGGAGCCCCCGTGCTCAGGACCCAGCCGTGGGCAGTTGTGGGCAGTTGTGCTCACCCCGGCCAGCCTGCGGGGGAGGAGCCAGCCTGAGCAGAGGACAGGGATGAACACACCCCCGCACGCGTACCACCTTCATAGCGATTCTCTAAGTCACTGAGAGAAAGTTACGTAAGGAGAAAACATACAGCTCCAACGGAGAGAAGGAACATTTTGCTCAGCCTTGGGGTATTTAATAAGAGGCTCCTGAGAACAAAGCGAATTCAGCGGCAGTCCTGCCTACGGAAGAGACAAAGCACCGTAAGAGGAAACAAGCGCACACCAGGGACATGCAATCTCCCTGCATTTAGGGAGCCAGCTCACAAGGTCTGCTTACTCAGCCCCAGGGATCCCGAGGTCTCCTCTTCCCAGATGCTAGAAAGATGCTAGTACGAGGTGCCGGGCTACGATGCTGGGTGACGGATGCAATCCACGGAGGACGAGCAGCTCTTGGCTCTGACAAATCCTGCTACTGCCCTCCAAAGGCCCATCTGAGAAGGGGTTTCCCAGTCCCTTCAGCACAGGCAGTTTCTAGGGTTCGGCTGCTCTCTGGAGCTGCTACCACTGCACGTCAGCAACAGATGGGGACCGGGGCTGGGCGTGTTCCCAGTCCCCAAAGCAGCGCAACAAGCGGCTGGCAGACAGCATGAGCTGGCCTGAGACAGTGCAGGCAACAGCCCTGTAGGCTAGAGATGGTTCGCTGCTCAAAATGCAGGCAGAGCTGGGGCAGATACCCTCGCTGATGGGACTGCAGCAAACTGTCATTACCACCTGTGTCCGGGGCTGCCGGGAGGTAACTACCACACAGGCGCGCCAGCAGGAGGGAGGGCTGAGCCAGAGCTTTAGAAAGACAGGCGGCAGGGCGAATGGAGGCAGGAGCAGGGACCGATGATGCAGCAGTCCAGACGTCTGGGCTCCAGGTCCTCTGGCCAGCACAGCCCCCTGCACCACACCCACCTAACTTCAGGCAAAGGCTGGTCAACTTCCGAGGGAAGCCTCACGTTGGCTTCTGAAATTGGGACTCCCTGGGAATCCCTGTCCTTGGAGCATAAAGAATGCAGCTTTCTGGTGAGAGCCAGGATTCCAGCCTTCCAAAGGGCTCTGCTAGTGAAAGCCCCATTCACGTCAGGTCCCCCGGCTCCTGCCAGACAGTCCCCCGCCCCCAGGAGGCAGCATGGTCTCTGCCTGTCTTCACCTTGCCTTTTATTTTCTGTATTCTAATGCTTTGACATCTGGCGTCTTGCTGATCCTGGAGGGACTGTCCCTCCCAGGGGTAGCTGATTCCTAGAGAGTGAAACGACTCACCTGTGAACTTGCCTTCCTTATGCAAACCAAGCCATCAGAGCCTCACCCCGGCCTCCACTGCCTCTACCGCCTCTATCACATCCTGGGCCCACATCCCCTGTCTGGATCATCCCAGGGAAGGGAGCAGACAACTAGGTGCAGCCAGCCATCCCTGAGCCCACTGAAACCACTCAAACGAGGCAATCCTAAGCCTGCCCACCCTGCCTTGGCTGATCCTTCCCACCAGGGCCGCAGTGAAGGCTCTGATGCACCCTGTCCCCTCACTTCCTCTGTCTCAAGACTGGCCCTGGCACTTCCTTGCCTGGCCCTGTATGATGTTCTCTGCATCCTGTTTCCAGGAACCTATGAGTGGGGTAAGCTTCTTCCTTTAGGACAGCCATTCCTGTGCCCGTGTGTCCTGCTGCACCTGATTAAAACAAATCCCAGGAATCCTTCCAACAATGCTCTCAGAGATATGAAGCTGGTGGGGAAGAAGATGGACTAGAATCATTCAGGACGAGGTGGGGGGCGTCTCCACTTCCAGAACCCTGCTATGTTCACTAGTCTACTTTCTGATGACTTGAACTTTTTGACAATGAAGGAATTACTTCAGAAAATAACGAGTGACCCATTGCTGAAGGGATTCGAGTGGAGGAAGATTCCTTCAAGAGGCTTTGATGGAAAGGATATGACTTTGGGGGCAAATCTGTGGTCCTGATAGACTTGGCAGCAGTGTAAGTTAAGGAAAGATGGGTGTGGATGACTTATGCAGGAAGCCTTCACAGGTGACGAAGAACATGCAGAGGCTCGTGAATACACAGGTACCCAGTGAGAGTCTGGGACACTGGAGCCTTCTAACAGGACTGGAAGGCTGTGGTTTTCTTAAGACTACCTGCAAGGTAATAGGCATACAGAAGCAGAAGGAATGGGGACAAGCCGTCTCTAGGAGCCGGGGACTCTGAGGCCTGGCACCAGTTCGGGATGCCCGAACAGCTGATCACCAGAGAGTGCCACCCCAAGCTGGAACTCTGTTTTCTTGTCAGCAGCCTGTGCTAATGCGCCCTTTCCAGGGCCAATCACTGGTATTCTGGGATCACAACACAGGTCTGGGCTGTGGCTGTCACCTCTCTGCACCTTGGTCCTTCCTCAAACCACCTGTGTGGAAGCACTTGCTCTGTATCTCTCCCAGGGCTTCTGTTGGGATAATGGATGAACAAGCATTTGGACAAAAGTAAGCATCGGCTTGGGATGTGCAGGATTATTCTGGAACCAGAGGGCAGCGCTAGCACAAATGCAAGGCTTAGCAAAAAGCTAGTGCCATGTAGTGATGAGTGGAGGGCCCATGTCCTGTGGCCAGCCCCCTGGGCACTGATGCAAGTGGCCAGCCAGAGAGCCGGCCAATCTCAATATTTCTCCTGCTGGTTCTGGAACAAGCCTTGCTGGGTGAGCTGGGCTTGTTTGATTTTGTGTGCTTTATTCCAAAGCATACAAACAAGCCCGAGGGGAATTAATTTGTTTTGCATGGAAAAGCTGGGGATGCCAGGGAAATGGGTGCCACCGTCCAGAGGTCTCTGCACCTAGAGACGAGCACCTGAGTCACTTTAGGGCATGATGTTCTTCTGTGATTTTGACAGTCAGCAATTCCTTGTCTCATGCTCTGGTGTCAATCATTAGAGGCCTGAGGAGCACCAACAACATGGGGTACTGACTTCACCTGCTGTAACCTCGCCCCCAAAGTCTCCACTGCAAGCTGAAGTGGCTCACATACCCCTTCACTCTCTGAGCTTGCCCATTTTCTCTCCTTGGAGGGTGGAAGTCAGCTCTCTTGAAAGACAAAATACAGTAGATGGAAGATACTGGCAAATCCTGAAGAGCATTCCTGGTCCTTGAATAAACCGCATGTGTGTAGCAGGGGGCAGGTGTTTCTTCCTGAAGCTTACCCGCTCTGACACCCCTCTGCCACCGAGGAATCCTCCTGGAGACTGTTTTCCAAGCATTATTGTTTGCACATTTACCAAACTAAAAATAAAAAACCCAAAACAAACAAACAAATCCACAACAACACCACAAAAGATGAAGCAATAACAAAACCAAGCCAGGGCACCTTCCCTGGGTCGATACACCTATGGAACACACCCACCTCTTCAGTATAAGATACAGCCCCTGTGAGCCCGGCCTGCAGTCATCCTCTGACCTGTCTGGCTTACCCAAGGCTGTCAATCAGAGTTCTCATAGGCCCATGGATGTCCCTTGCAGGCACGTGGGACTCCACAATTTTCTATTGCTAGAAAGCCTCCTCCCTGACCCCCAAGAGCACTTCCCTGGCATCTATAGGTCAGCACCCAGCCCTTCTCCTGGAATTAACATGTTCTCAGTACCAAGGACTCTGCATATACTTTCTCTCTCTGCACCTCAGGCAAACAGGTACAGCACTGTCTATTTTATCAATAAAGAAATAAGGCTCAGGGATGCTGAGTCACCAAGGTTACAAATCAGAGAAGTTGCAATGCCAGGAGTCCATCATAGCTGTGTGTACTTCCCCACCCCGCCCGCCCGCGCCTGGTTCTGTGCCATGCTGTCCTAACAGATCCACCCCCTTTCATTGATTTATTTGTGTCTTCTGTGGCCCAGGATTATTCTGTAATTAAAAAGAATATGCTCACGCTAAGTTGAAGTACATGATGTAATGGGAGTTGTCAAGTTTGCTCTGATAAAGTCACATGGCAGTATTATGATATTACATAACAAATAGAATGACTACAGAGAGTGACAAAATGACAAGGTAGATGTGGCAGGAAAATCTCAAGCTGTACACATTACTGCCTGAGCCATGTAAAGGGCATGGAAGGCTAGAAGCTAGGAACATGCGTGTGTGAGATCCATGCCTCCAGGCCCTGCCCCTGCAAAAGACCTGGGTTGGATTTCTCAGCACTTTCTAAGGAACATAGCACAAATCCTCGCTAAATCCCATGCCATCGTAAGCCATGAGCCTAAAAGTCAAATGCTTCATGCAGGGAGGAGACATTACTACATGTGATTACATGTCACAGCCCTGACACCAAGGGAAGCCACAGCCCCGTGTCCAGAGTGGGCAGCTGTATGTGTAAAGGACGGACAGCGGCTGCCCTAAAGTGATGCTGCTCTAGCAAACCTTTATCCCTCTTCCTCTTTATTAGAGGCCAACGCTGTCCCTATCTTCGAGCCTGCAATCCTGAGGCTGCCAGCAGGTTTGTGCACAGGCAGATCATGGGGTAGGTCAGGGGCCAGGCTGCATGGCCGGCGAGATTCTGAAACAAGAGAACTCCCTGGGCTGAGTGCCCAGCTGCTGGCTCCACCAGCCACACCTGGTTTCACTGAGCAGCCAGGTAACACAGAGAGCAGGCCTGGCTGGTGTTGGCTGGATGAGCTTCTAGGGAGAGATCTACCACCAAGCCCGACACAGGTGGGGTGTTACTTTGATCTGGAACCCCATTCCTACAGACAGCTTGAAGCCAGCATTCCTGCACTCCTGAACTCTACTTGCTAGACCAGGGCAGGGGGTAGCTTCTAGTGTGGCATAAACTGTAGACCAATATGCCAAAGAGGCCCACTTAGCCCCGCCCCTTGACCCAAGGATCCTTATGGAAGTTTATGGCAGAGGGCTTGCTGGACAGCACAGCCCTAAAGCCCTGACTTACCATGAAATGAGAGTGATCATGCCAGCTGGAGATCCATGCCAGCTAGAATCCCCCAAGCTGCAGCCCTAGAGGCCTAGACATCGCAGGTACTGCAAACGCCATCTCAGAGGATCCTGCAGCTGAGTTTGGCCATTAGAAGAGGGCCTCTGGGCTGGGGGCTTGGCTCAGAGGTGCATCGCTCGCCTAGCATGCAGGAGGCCCTGGATTCAATCCTCACTGTGCCATGCACACATGCACGCACCAGCTCCTGCTCGGAGTAGATCTGTTAAAGGGCCTGAGCTACAAGAACAGGTCGGCCCGGTGCCTAAAATGGTCTGTAGGAACAGAGATTTGGTGAACTTGGTCTAAGACATCCTAGTATTGTAAGAGACCACTAGGTCCTAAGGCTGAGAGGGGCGGTAGAGTGCTCCTCCCCCTCTAGTCTCCGGAGACTACCAATATTTACCAAAGTAACAGATGCCTGCTGGAAGGTGGAACAGAAGAGAGGCCTCTGTAACCTGAGGGGGTTTAGATGAGCTGAGGGCAGTCTGCCACAGACACTCCTTCAGGTTCCACCACGCTCCTGGAGCTCCCAGATTGCAAAAGCATTTGAAGGCGAAGATCTAAAGCCTTGATTCGAATGGAGAGGAAACCAAAACTCCCCAGCGTCACCCCAGAGGGTGATAGTTTCTTCATCTTTCAAAGCCAGTTCTGAACACCTGAAGGTCTTAAGAGACTTGAGCCTCTGCCTGGAGCCTCAAGTGTGAAACCGCCCCCAGGCCACAAGCTCCCCTGAGCCTTGACTGTGCGGCAGGACCGGATCCCTCCGTCCACAGCAGAGCTGTGCCCACCAGCAGGCAGGTCGGCATCACAGCACTTGATTTGTGCTTGAAGCACATCACCTGCCGAAGCAGGGACTCGCCTACAAATAAGCGCAAATGTAATAAAATTGAAATCCCCTGTGACCACTTGGCCAGTGACGTGCCTGAGGTTCCACAGCTGGGTGTTGAAGGCCCAGGCTGGGGCCCAGGCACTTGTGATTTTAACCCCATGCCTGACAGGGAAGGGACTGGCCGAGAGTGCGCGTGACCTCCCCAGCTCCAGCTTCAACAGGCCTCGTTTGTGCACAGTCCAAGGAATGGACGTCAGAGGCGGGAGGGTCCTCCGTTCGTGATGCAGCTGGAGCACTTTTTAATAAGATGCGCACCTAAGGCACTGCCGTCCTTAGGGTGAGCAGGACACACACAAGTATGTCTCTCGAAGCTTCCGCTCCTCCCGACTCTGACCTTACCCCACCCTGTCCCCTGTTCCCCAGGTCCCAATGACCCTGCCACGCCTGCTGCCACGGGTTCCTTTGACTTCCATGTTAACTTTGAGGTCCCGAGTCTGTGGCTCCTGGAGGCACACACTTCCGAGTGTTCCTCGGTCCCTGAGGATTTTTGGTGGACGCAGGAGAAAACTCCCAGACCAGAGGAGGAGCCGCTGGGAGCCGAGCATCAACAGAAAGAGCTGGGCTCTGGGAGGCTCCCCACCATTTTTAATTTTTTTTTTTTTTTATATTTTCTTTTTTTAGTTGTAGATGGACACAATACCTTTTGTCATTCATTTCTATGTGGTGCTGAGGATGGAACCCAGTGCCTCACACGTGCCAGGCAAGCACTCTGCCCCCGAGCCACTCCCCAGCCTGAGGCTCCCTTCTTCCCCTTTTGGCTTTAAAACAGAAATAAGGCAGGCTGCTTCTGTGCTGTGTCCAGGTCCTTCTCCTGGTCAACAAGTATTTATAGGAACCCCCCGTCCCAACGATGTGCCAGCCCCATGCCGTGACACAAGAAAAATAGAGGAGAGAGATCCCCAACCTAGTAGACTTCAGACCTGCCAAAGGGAAACTGTGGAGATGGGGCAAGCAGGCTGGAGTCCTGCAGAGCTTCCTATGCAGAAGGAGACTTTTGTTGGGGAAGAAAGTCAGGAAAGGGAGCCTGAGAAAGGCGGAGGGAGCAGGATTAGGAAAACCAGAGGCACCCGAGAGGCCCCACATACTGTAAGGCCTAGTGCACCCTTCCACTAGGGTCCCAGACACTGCCAAGGCTCTGGAAGGCTCTAGAAGGCTCTGAAAGGCTCATGGCAACTCGCTCTCCCTTTTCAGCTGGAAGCCAGGATTGGACTGGGCTTGGGTCATCTTCAGTCAAAGGCTGAGAAGCTGACTCATGGGCTGGCCAGCCTCAGGCAGGTGCTCCAGTTCTGAATGTCTGTGACCTAAAAAGGCCTCTGTGGTGCCACTGAACAGAAGGTGCACAGCCAGGCTGCCTTAACAGGCACAAGCTTCCCCAGTTTACTTGGAAAATACACCAGCACAAAACAGTTTTTCCCTACAGATTGCCCTCCTTGACAGTGGCCCTAGGTGTGTCCCACTTAGACCAAGTGTGTTCATCCTCCTGTGTGCACTGTGGAGGACAGAGCCCTCCTTCACTCTTTGAAAGTCCTGCTACTTTTCTGAAGATTCAAATTTCAGCTCTGCCCTTTACTATTGCTGTGCCCTAGGGCATGCCAACCCCTCCACACCTTGGTTTCTTCACCTGTACAGTGGGACGGATAATAATCACACCCCTGCCAGGCTGCTTTGAGCATTAAATAGTCCACATATAAATACACACACGCACATACACATATGAGTTTTACAGAACTAATGCAGTCCATTCTAGTGACTTGGGGGTTAGACAAGCCACATTTGGGGATCTCACCTATGACAACTGCTAACTGAAGGGCTACAGAGACGCAGAACCTTTAGCCAACATAGGGAAGGGCGGAAAGTAAACCATAGTAAGCTGTGGAAACACACACACCTGTGGTCACCTATACCCAGGATGATGTTCAGACCAGGACTGGGGCCAGAGCAGAGACTGTACCCCAGGAAGCCACCAGCCCAGGATGAGGTGTGCTGAGGGGAGCAGGTCAGGGAGAAGGGCTTACGTGGCTGTGCTGTGCTTGCCCTCCTGATTCCACCACCTGGGCATCACCTGGGCACCACCTGATGCATGCTGACTTTGTAAGGCCCTGTTGGGGTGAGAGGGAGCGCAGACAGGCCCAGGTGGAGGAAGCATCTGGGCCAGCTGCGGGAACGGGGCTCAGCATGTACTCCTGTGATCGGCTGGACAGAGGGGGCCCAGGGAGCTCAGAGTGGTGGCTCCCTCAGCCTGGCAGGAGTGTGAACTCAGGGCAGGGGAAGCCGCGGAAGGGGCCAGCAGAGCCCGTTCCTGGGCCAGGGCCCCCAGGGCAGCTGGCCAGCCAAGTGGGCCTGCTCTGATGGGGAGCTCAGCCCACGGACCTGGTGACCAAGTGCAGCCAGGCCCTTAGGATACAACCAATACCCCAAAGGTTGATGGAGGCCTGCCTTCACCCCTGAGGCCAGAGCCCCCTTTCTCATAAATGACTCTTGGAGAGGAGGTGGCACCACAAATCCACAACTGAAAGTGTTCATCTCTGATTTAAAAAATAAACAAGAAAACCAGTCTCCGGCAATTTATCAGCTCAGGGAGGTGGGGGCTGCCACGCTTCCAGACAGCTCCGCCCTGCCCCAGGAGGAAGCGCAGCCTTGGCTGCAGGACCAGCTCACTGACCTCCAGCTTGTACCAGTGGGCAGTGACCAGGCACAGGGCCACCTCCCTCGCAGGCCAGGTGCAGCCCCTCTTGCAGCTGTTCCTGGACCCAGAGAAGCAACAGGAAGAACAGGAAAAACCTGCATACAGTTCTGCTGGCTGCAGAGATTCCACAGCAGTCATTTCCCCCCAAAACCGAATAAACATTAAAACTTAAGCTGAGACTTTTAAACCATGTTAGTGATTTTTAGAACACATCTCTCCCAGCTGTGATGGGTTGAATCACATGCCCCCGAATAAGACATGTGGGCACTGTTACAACCCCCACACTTTGGAATGTGATCTCACTTGTAAGTACAGGAAGGTGCATGCATGCTCACCCTGCGCTGGGCACCACAGGTGCAGACCCCTCTGCCCCATGTCTGGGACCATGGAAACGGAACCCAAGAGCTGAAGCACACTCTGCCTTGTCAGTCTCGCCCATCAGACTGCTGGTGCCTCAGTCTGCTGAAACTTCACAACCTCCTACACTAGAGGCTGCCGAAGGAGGGGGGAAGCTGGGCCATCTTCCGTCTGTATCCAGAGCCTGCTGCAGCCTGGTTCTTGTGATCCTTCCCCAGAGCTGAGCCCAGAGGCACAGGGCCCAGGGCCATTCCCACCTTGGGCACCCACTAGAAGGAGGACAAGGGCGCACGCAGCCATTAATCTAAAGGCTCAACCTGGAGGGAACCTCCAAATCTCTGGGGCACATTTTCAAAAGATAGATCCCACTGTGAGCTACCCAACCTAAACTTCCAGGGCTGAGAGTGGGTCATGCTGAAATACACCCCTAAGGCCCAATGGTATAACCCAACTGCCTCACTGGAAAGATAAAGACACACAGAGACAGATAGGCTGAGGTCCCTGGGTTACTCATGGCATGATTTATAGGGTCAGACATAAGGCACCTTTGAGAAGGGAAAATGAAGTCGGAAATCTGAGCTTTCCCTTTAAGGAGTCAGCTTTGATCTAAAAGTAAGAAGCAACCGCTTGGACTTTGCTCCAAGGATGGTACAGTCAATTACCCCAGGCCCAGAATATCTATCATATTCCAGGACCGATCAAGCCTCAAGCAGCTGGGCTGGGAGCTCTGTAACTGGCTCAGGTCAAAGGTCCCAGTTCAGGCTGCCTTTTGCTCCTCCCCTCTCATTCACCTGTTTCCTGGCATCCAAATTCTCAGAAGACATATATTCAATTAGCTCATGCTGCTTGAGTTCCCATGGAGTTTGTGACCTGCATTGCAGATAACGGTATGAAGTCATGAGATGGAGCTGATGGTAGAGACAGATCCGTCACCAGCTGCCACGTGTGCTTTAAGCTGTACTGACTAGTGGGCCTTAGAGACCTGCATGTGGAGCCCCTGCACCTGACATGCTTAGCAGTACGTCTCTCCTGGCCCAGAGTGGTGTGGCCCCTTGCCAGTGGAAGCCTGGACGGCCGTCCTGTGCCTGGCACCCGTCTCTGGTCCTGACTCCTCTACTCCCTACTTGAAGTCTGTTCGCTGCACAAGAACTCAGAGGAACTTACAGCAGGAGGAAGTCACTAACCTGGCTCGCTTTCCCTGGGATTGCCGCTTGAACCAAGCTGGAGCTGAGGGGGCCTTTGAGAGGGAGCCCTGAGCCCATAATGCTTTGTTTTCCTCCAGTGAACCTACTTGAGGTCATTCGTGATCACTCATGCTTCAAGTGTTTGTTTCGCATTCTCGATGGTCTCTTAAAACAATTTGAGGATGGCGAGCCTTTGTAAATACTTATAACCCTTGATCCCTGGAGCCAGACGGCCACCATGTGCTTCCTCGTGGCTGAACTGAATTCAGCAAGTGCGTCCGGGACATTTCTTGTGCACCAGGACCTTCAGGCAGCAGGGCCACTGAGATGAAGGGCAAGGTCGCTGCCCTCCGGGGCATTCCCGCTTCAGTGGGAAGAACACATCTGAGAGCTGTTTTTGCCAAAAGGCCAGTGCCTGGCTTCAAGTCCCACAGGAAGCTGCCTGCTGCTTTCTGTGCTGCTCTCTGGCCACTTCTGAGCTGGGTGTTGGCTCAGCACATCCTTCCCCAGAACAAACGCTTTAGGTAAAGGGGTGTCTACCATCACAGACGCTGGAGCTTCAAACACGTCACCAGAGGGGGGTCGAGCTTCCCTCCGGTCTTGAGACCCCTCCACTCCCTTTCCTGCCCCCAGTGGCCCCTGAACAAAAATTAGCAAGCAAGCAACCAGCAACTGCTGGGCCAGCATCTCCACCCAGTTTTAATGCAGAAAGTCCCACATCCTGAGAAGCCTTTCCATCCCTGGTAACTCAGGCAGTCGGTCACCCTGACAGAGGCGCCTGGGTACCCTCTCCTGCTGGTGCACACAGCCCACCCCACCTTCCATCCACCCTCTTGCTCTGTCTCTCCCAACCTCCAGTTCCACTCATTTCTCCCTTTTCCTCTTTCCATTTTCCAGCTCTTTAGCAAGGCGGAAATTCCCTCCCACTTTTCTCTTCCTCTATTTCGTTTATGAGGTGAAAATCTACCCTCATCATCGGAATAAGAGGAGAACCAGGGATTTGTGTTTATCAGAGAAAAATCAATTACTACAAATAAAAATGAAAACTTTAAAATGAAATTCAACATGAACAGCTAGGTTGACATCCCCTCCCCCGCCCTGCCCTGCCAACACCCTGGGAACTTACTCTAGGACATTTAGTATGTCATTTTTTACTTTCCTTTAATCAAACCTGCTTTCCCTAAGATAATGCTTTTAAGGTAAATAAAACACCACTGCAATATCACATTCTCTCCTAATTTTGACCACCATATCTATTCATTTGTTCATTCATCCAACAAGATCTTTTCCTCTATTGTGCATCCTGGCAGGCTGTGGTCACAAAGAACCACGTTTAACACACAGCGTGCAGGACTGCCCTCTGGACAGTGGGAGTCAGGTTCAGAGGCTGAAGCAAGAGCAACAGACAGCAGCTGTGGGGGAGAGAGCAGTACAGTCCGGCTGAGGACCGCTGCCAGCTCACTGCAATCATCTGAGACGTAAAAGAAAAACCCAATGCCTGGTCTCAGAGTCCCTAATTTAATTGAGCTGGGGTGTGGCATGTGCTGAGATTTCTACCTGCCCCTTGGTGATTCACATAGACCAAGAAAAAAGGAACACAGTGGTTACAGGGTACTCATTCCTACCAGGAGAGACACAGCTTTTCCAAACACATATTCCAGTAGAAATTTCCTGAGAGGGCCTCAGGTCAGAAACCTGGATTGCTGTTTCCCCCTTTCACTTGGCCTCCAACGCCAGCCCTGAGGTCCCCAAGGGCAGCCCGGGAGGGACCCCATGGCGCCACCTGGTGCTGCTTCCCCAGGCTGCATCGTGGGCCTCCTGGGTTGCAGCTCTGTCTGGCGGGACCAGCTCTCCCTCCCTCTGCTCCCTCTCCCTTCCCACCCAGTCTGGAAGACTTCCAGAATAATGATTTGGTGAACACATGCCTGGGGTTTGATCTTACCTGGGAACACAGGAGGAATCCCACCTGGAGCCAGGAGCCCTGGGAGGACCTTTCATCTAGCATGTACCCATGAGCACTCGCTGTCCCCAGAGCCCTGCCTGGGCTGGCCCTGGAATGAATGCAAGCCCTCATCCTAAAGCCTTCCTGTCCTTCCTCTACTCCCCAAGGAGCGTCGACATAGGTCCCTGGGGACAGAGTGGCAGTGTTGGAGGTCTGGAAAGGGCACTGAGACAGAGAGCAAATCCTGGTCAACAGTGGGTAGGGCTCTCCCAGGAAGTGGGGTCCATCTTTTCCTCATCTGGACCAACAGTAGGTGCTCAGCCAATAGTTATTGAAAGAGAGAATGACCTTAAACACCAGCTCACAGAGGTGCCCCTGCTAGGACCTGCTGCAGAGACAACAGGAAAGGAAGGAGCTTTTGCATCTGGGAAACCTACAAATGGACCTGGCCTTCTGTATCTCTTTTCCTCTCAAGAGCCTCTTTCCTCCCCAATACAGCCATGTAGAACTGCTGATTTCTGTGTGTTCTTACGTATTCTTGGTGTGTTGAGTCCTAGGACAAGCTGGGTGCAGTGGCCCATGCCTGTAATCTCAGTAGCTGGGAAGGCTGAGGCAGGATTGCAAGCAAGTTCAAAGCCTGCCTCAGCAACTAGCGAGGCCCTGGGCAATTTAGTTAGACCCTATCTCAAAATAAAAAGGGCTGGGAACCGGGCACAGTGGTGCACACCTGTAATCCCAGAACTTTTGGAGGCTGAGACAGGAGAATTGCGAGTTCAAAGCCAGCCTCAGCAACGGCGAGGTGCTAAGCAACTCAGTGAGACCCTGTCTCTACATAAAACACAGAATAGGGCTGGGCATGTGGCTCAGTGGTCGAGTACCCCTGAGTTCAATCCCCAGTACCCCCCAAAATAAATAAATAAATAGATAGATAAATCAATAAATAAATAAAAATAAAAAGGGCTGGGGATGTGTCTCCATGGTTAAAGCCCCTCTGGGTTCTATCTCCAATACTACCCTCCCCCCAAAAAAGAGTCCTAAGATACCGACAGTGTGGGCAACAAATGAAAGAAAAAAATAGATAAATTGGAGTTCATCAAAATTGAAACTTGGACAATTAAAAGGACGTCATCAAGAGTGAAAAGACAACCCACAGAATAGGAGAAAATATTTTCAGATGATATATCTGATAAGGGAATTGTACCCACAGTGCATGAAGAATCCTTAAACTCAATTATTTTTAAAAGGCTGAATTTTAAAATGGGCAAAGGATACGGAAAGCATTTCTTCAAGGAAGATTGACAGAAGGCCAGCAGGCACATAAAGGGAGCTCAACAGCACTGGTTATCAGGGAGCTGCAAGTCAAAACCACCACAAGCTGCCACTCCACGCCCACTAGGATGGTAGGTGAAGAAGACAGACAATTGCAAACGTTAGCAAGAAGCGGGCGAGAAGCTGGGCTCCTCAGACATTGCTGCCAATGCCATTTTGGAAAACTGGAAGTTCCTCAAAAGTCAAACACACAGGCATCATACGGCCCCGAAATTCCTCTCTCAGGTATCTACCCGAGAGAAATAGAAACACATTTCCGTTCAGAAACTTGTGCACAGATGTTTATGTAACAGCATTACTCATTCATGGCCAGAAGGTGGGAGTGACCCAATGTCCCTTAGCTGATGAATGGATAAACACAATCTCTATTCATACAATGTGGCATTTTTGTTCAGCCATAGAAAGGAACCAACCGCTGGCACACGCTGAAACATGAATGAACCTTAAAAACATCAAGGAAAATGAAATAAACCAGTCACAAAAGACCACACATTACATAATCCCACAAATGGGGAAGTTCACAACAGAAATCTATAGATAGAGGTGACGGGTGGGGTGCCTGGAGCCAGAGTGTGGACACAGAACAGGTAGCTGATGAGGGACAACAGCTATGGCCCCTGAGGTTGGGAAGGTGAGGACCTGGTCCTACAGCACAAGACCCTGCCCACCTCCAGGCCATCAGAACCAGCCCAGGGCTTCGGGTGCACCCACTTGCCCTCTGAAAGGGCAGTCGGCACCTTAGGGAGAGCAGACAGAAGGAAACTTAGAGGTGTCTGGATTCACCTGCTGACATTTTGCTGAGCACCCATACATAGTGTAGCAGACATGGGAGGAGCAGTAAGAGAAAGACAGACTTTATGAAGCTTATATTCGAGTAGGGAAGACTCTTGATCAAATAAAAAGTTAATTTTGTATTGATAAGAGTTGTAAAAGATAGACAGGTGTCATAGAGCATAGGTCTTTTGATTAGATGGTCAAGGAAGATTTATGAACAACACCTGGTAAGGGATGCTGGCCACTTGGGAAGCTAGGAGAGAATTCCAGCTGGAGAGGAGGTATGTGCAAAGGCCCTGAAGCAGGACTTGGCGATGTGTGATGGGAAGGCACAAGTCATGACTTGATTAGTGATTTTCAAGGCTTCAGGCTGCAGAGGAGACAGTTGATACAGGCAAGCAGGTGGGGGGTCTCTAGGGAGGTGGCGATGGTGGTGTGGGCACGAGAAAGCTCTGTGGGCATTGATCATCTCCTGTGCTCTGTGCCAGGCTGCAGCAGTGAGCACCTGTGTCTGCCAAGGATCTCTCAGTCCCATGGGCACCCAGATACCTCTGGTCCTGACTTCTCCCCACCCTGAGCCAAGCCCTTCTGACTCCAACCAATTTGTCAATCAGGAGCCAGAAGTAGTTCAGAGAAATAACAGTCCCTTGGATTAACACATGCACAAAGAGGAAGCTGGTAAAGACCCCTGCCCCAGAACACAGCTAGTATCAAAAACGAGTACTTAGTGAGGGAAAAGTCCATGGCCTCCAGCTGTCTTGTCCCCCAGTGTTGAGAAGCAGGAACAACCTGGGTGGGGTTGTCCTTGAACATGCAGGTTTCTCATTTCACGGTTCTGGAGGCCAGAAGTCCAGAATCAAAGGGTGGGCAGAGCTGGGAGGGAGCGTCCTGGCCTCTCCTAGCATTCCTTGGAGGCTGGTACCTGGAGCTCCTTGGGGTCTTTTTCACGTGGCTCACCTCTTCGTGCGTGTGTGCGTGTGTGCACGCGTGTGTGTGTGAGATTTAATGAAGACAGCTGTCATACTGACAGGTCACCCCACTCCAGCCAGGGTGGCCTCATCTTCACTAGTTCCTTATACAACCATCCAATTTCCAAATAAGGTCACATTCCCAGGTTCTGAGGGTTGAAACGGATATATCTTTTGGGGTATATTCAATCTACAACAGAGTGCCCCTAGAAAGTTCTGCATTTTTCTTCTCTGTCTGCCCTCCCACCCCTCCGAGGCACCCAGCACCATTGTCCCTGGCTGCAGGCCTGCAGACCTATTCAAAATGTGCAAACTCCAGCCTGTGAAGTGTGAAAGCAGCATCGGGTCCAGGCACCCGCTCAGGCTGAGGTGAAGCTGTCCTGGGGGCAACAGGGAAGCCCATGAAGATTCATTTCCTGGGTCCCTTCAGGCCACAAGAGCAGCAGACATGGGACCTTCTATCAGGCAGCATTTTCTGTCCAGTAGCTCCACATCTTATAAAAATTAAATATGAAATCCACAGCTGTCCCCATGGCCCTCGTCCAGGAGCGTGTGCCGCACACTCCTTCCGTCCAGATGTATTTCTAAATTGCCTGCTGGACAAGAAAGACTGCATAGACGCACCCTGAGGCTCCCGCCTCCAGGCCAGTGGCTCTGTGTCTTGCTGTGAGCAGACTCCTATAGGCCTGGCCTGGGCTAGGACCAACCCCCCGGGCGTTGTTTGTCTGAGGCTGCTGGGTGGCTCCAACAGGCAGAAGGCTGGGAGTCAGCTGGGTGATGCTGGGGAAGCCCGGGGCTGTGGGGGTGACGAGCTAGCCACATTCCATGGTGAACGTGGGTCCCTCCCACAAAGGGCAGCCTTTTCATTTAAGGAGTGGGGATGGCTCAGGCAGGGAGGTGTCCAGGACAGGCACAGCTCCAGGGACCAGGCACCCCCACTGACTTGTCTACAGGTGCATCTGATTTGGGAGACACGCAGGTCCCAGGGCACAGGGCATGCAGTGCCTAACTCACCCAGACCCCATGTCCTTTGCCTTCACCCAGTGGGATCAGGTTAAAATGGGCAGTGACAGCTGCCCACTGCCACGACGTCCCTGTGTTGCGTGTGTATTTCTCTCCGTGATGCCGAGCGGCTCTGGAAGTGGGGGCTTATTGGGCCCCTCGCCACCCACCCCCAGCACCAGCCACGCTCCCACCTCAGGCTGACAGGCCACTGAAGCTGCAGGCCAGGGCCACCACTGGGGGCAGAAGTAGGAGAACAAGGAAGTGGCTTCCTCCAGCCAGGCAGCAGAGGCCTTCCCTGACCCTCCTCCAGGTTGCTGGAGCCAAAGCAGCACAAGCAGAGAGGTGTCCCTTCACGAGGTCCCCCAAAGAAAGGAGAGAAATTGAGCCAGTGCTGGCTCCTCTACCTCCAGGAGGACCCAGGCCTCTGCCGCTTCCCAGGCTGGAGGCCTCGGCAACACAAGGCTGGGGTTGCCTTAGGCTGTAGGGGTGCAGCCCAGGTGGACACAGGGAGAGTGTGTGCGGGTCCCCCAGGGTCCTCAGCTACACCTCCCAGGCTAAAGAACCCTGTGAGAGGTGGGAGCCACTAACATGCTGGCCCTTGGGGTTCCCTGTCAGCCTCGCCCCCCTCCTGGCAGGCTTGCTGGCTCTGGGGTGTTAAGCTCCCCGCAGAACAAACTGCCACCTTAGTACGCGCTGTGGCTTGAACGTCTGTCCTTCAGAATTCACGTGTTGGAGACTAGATCGCCGAAGTCATTTGTTAATGGTATTTGTTAATGGTATATAATGGGACCCATGTGGGAGGTGACTGCCTCAAGGAGGTTCTGCCCTCATGAATGGATTAATCCACTGTGGTTAATGGGTTATGGAAGGAATGGCTTGGTTACAAAAGTGAGCTCTCCCTGGCCCTCCAGGTGGGTCTGGCTGAGTGATGACCTGAGCCACCTCAGGACCCTTCTGAGCCTCCATCAGCATGAAGCCCTCCCTAGATGCAGCCTCTCAGCCTTGGGCTCTCTAGACTCCAGAACTATGGGAAAGAAATTGCTCTGTTTTATAATTAATAACTGTCATTTATAAATACCCAGTATCTTCATAATCAATGACCCAGTCTTGGGCATCTGTTATAGCAGCAATAAATGGACTCAGACAGTGTGAAAACAAACTGAAAACTTAGTTTAGTGACAACTGTGCCTGAGCCTGTCACAGGCTGACAACCAGTCAGACCCTTTCAAATAGGGCAAGTGCTCTGCCATCCATCACGCTACCTCTGTATCACTTCCGGTCTCTCTCCCTGAATGCCGCCTGTCCAGCTGGGTAGCTGAGCTCTTGCAGCCTCCTCTGATTCTGAGGGCTTCCTGACAGGCAGATTCTCATTTGCTCAGTTAAACTATGTTAAATTTATCTCATTTTTCACTTAATGCAGTACTGAGGAAAGACTCGGAATATTTGTTATTGGGTCATCCACAGAGACCAGAAAGAACAGAGTAAATTCCTCAGGATCCAAGCATCCAGCTCAGCCAGTTACAAAGACGTCCCCACACAAAGACTGCTCAACCCAACAGCCCACACTTATCTGAGGTCACTGTCTGTTTAAATTCAATGTGAACTTCATTTACCTGTAGCTCAGCCCTTCCCAGGTGTTGGGAGAAATACAAGACCACACGGTGCCTCTGTGTGGCCAATCTTTTCTTGTTGGAGAGACATTGGCACATAGGTGGAGTCACATGCAGAGTAACATTCTGGCAGCCCAGCCAGGGCACAGTGAGTCAGGGGCCCCCAGACCAATCCACCCTGATCAACCACAAGAAAAAGAAAGGCGGTGAGGTGTGGTATTCTAACACAGAAGAGAAAGTTCAGTTTCTTTAGAGAGAGTCACAGCTATTTTGAAATGACCTTCAATTCTATACTGGGGCCAATTCAGGGGGGCATGAGGAGGGAAAAGGGGTGGGTGAGCAGGGGGACTTAAGTACAAGAGAAATGGAAGGAGAAAGGAGGGGCTCCTGGGAGAGAGGTGGAGGACCCGAGGTGCCCTCGCATTCCCCTGGGATCCCAGCAGTGTTCCGAGTGTTCATGGCCTAACAGGAAAAGCAGGGGCTGGGGGGCTGGGTGTGGCCCAGTGGTAGGGCATTTGCCTAGCCAGGCCAGGCCTGGGTTCATCGCCAGCACCTCCAGAAAAAGTCAAGTAGGGTCCATAGCAATCTAGTCATAGGATCAACAGTTGAAATAAGCCGGGCGCGGTGGCTCAAGCCTGTAATCCCAGCACTCAGGGAGGCTGAGACAGGAGAATCGCGAGTTCAAAGCCAGCCTCAGCAATGGCGAGGTGCTAAGCAACTCAGTGAGACCCTGTCTCTACATAAAACACAAAATAGGGCTGGGGATGTGGCTCAGTGGTCGAGTGCCCCTGAATTCAATCCCCAGTACCAAAAAAAAAAAAAAAAAAAAAAAAACAGTTGAAATAAATGTCTTTTTAAAAGACTGGATGCCCAGCTGGCAAAAGGGGTGGTAATAAAGCTCTGGGAGGGAAAGACAGGAGAGAGGTGGGTGGAACGTTTCCTCCTGAGCGCTGAAATCTTGACACCTTTATCTTTTCCCTGAAGGTGCACATGAGCTATAATCACTGTTTCCAGCTAGGGAGGAACTATTTTTGGTGCTAGAGGAAGGGGCAACACTAATACAAGGGGGTGCGTGTGGCAGGGCGGGTGGGCACAGCAGAGTGGCCAGGCCCGGCTGGGCTTGGGCTTTGGGAGGGCACCCAGGAGCTCCCTGGGGGTGGGTGGAAGGGTGGGGATCGCACACTGTACCACCTGAGACTCATCTTCATCCATGATTCTAGAAGTGAGGATGGTGACCTGAGACCCAGAGCCCTGAGGCCAGGGGTCAGCGGGGCCACCAGGCTGCCAACTACACACAGGACAGGAGTTCCCTGGACCTGGGCAGGCAGTGGCCCTGTCAGGCTTGTCTGTTCCTCTAGGGAGCCTTCACAGAGCCTGGTAGGGACCTGGCTGGCCAGTCGACACGGCAGGGCCTCACCTTCCCTGGTGACACAGAGGAGGAAGCTGCGCTGGGTGCTCCTTGGGAGGCTGCGCCGGCCCCCCAGGATTTTTAGATAGTTGGGGGTGGGACTCAAGAGGGAGACTTGAGTCCCTAGTGAGGGGGCCTGCAGGGGCGTGAGCAGTTAACGCAACTCTAAAAGAACAGTGGCCATGTGCACGTCCTGGATTTGCACGCCTGTCCGCGTGAGCATCACATTTTGCATTACATTTGTAACTGGAAAAGTGAACTCTAAGAAGATGACGTCACCTAAGTCACTTGCTAAGGGTGGCAGACTCCTCTTCCCCCATCTCTGCCACTGATTGCAGGTATCACTAGACAGGGCCGTTGGAGCGTGCCAGCCCCGAGGGGAAGATGGTCCCTGAGCACCAGGGCCCTGGCCCTGGCCCTGCTGAGCCAACTTCGAGGGTTCTCAAGGACAGAAGGCAGGTGATGATGGCCGTGAGGGTGGCTCACGGCGCTGATGGTGACCGTGGTGGTGGCGGCTGGGTAGTGCAGCGTGAGGATGAGTCTGAGGCAGAGGAGGCTGGAGCATGCAGAGATGGGAAGGGGAGGAAACAAAGATGAAGACAGTGAAAAATTGCTGCTAAAAATGGCCTCGAGCTCCCTTGGAAGACCCTCTCTGCAAATTCCCCTCTTGAGAGTCACTGGGCTTCAGAATTCAGGTGGAAACATCTTCAGGTCAGAAACCAGGTGAACCATGGATCCCTTCGAGGTGCCGTTCTGCCCCAGGCTGCAGCCTCGTGCTGGTCGGTGTGCATGCGCAGGTTTACTGCCAAGGCACCGGGCACTCTAAACACACATGGGCACGTGTTTGGAATGCAGGCAAACATGCAGGTGTCTACAGCTGTACGTGGGCACAGCCTTGTGGGCATGGACCTCTGGCTCCTAGCCCTGGTGTCCCTACAGCCTGTGCCCAGACACGTGGCACAGGCAGGCACGACTCCAGGGCCTGCATGTCCAGAGCCTGGAAAGACTCATCAAGCTGGCATATGAAAGCACATGGAACCCCGCAGGGCCCGAGGCGCTGACGCCGCAGACACCTCCTTCCGGTTCTGGGTGTCTGCGAGGGTCTGGTAGCCTGATATTTGTCCCTAAGGAGTATGGTGTGGCTGTTTCCAACAGGCTCAACTATCACTGGGCTGTAGCTGTTGCTATGGTTTTTGAAATTGTTACTTTGTTGTTATTTCCCCAAGCGTTCAATAAATTATGTCACCTCCCCACTAAAACAAAACAAAACAAAACAAAAAACCCAAAAACTAATCTGTGGAGCAAAGTTGAAGCACTATCTGGCTGTATGTTTCCAGAGAGCATGGAAGACATCTGCTTATGCTTTCACTCCCAAAGTGGTGTGTTCCAAGTGCTGGAACTTGGGTCCCCCATCACTATTTCTCCACATTGGGGTGGGACCTCCCAGGGAAGCTTCAGCTGGAACTTGGTTCCACCTATTACCAAACCAATCAACAAAATAAATTCCTTTGGAATCAGCCGCCTGCATCCAGAAGACCTGGACCTAATTCAAACGTCTGGACCAAAACCCACGCTCTTTGGTTGAGAACAGATGGAAATTCTCCATCCCTTCCTTTAGAGTTCCCATCCAGGGAGAGGTCATGACAGGAGGCTCTGCTGTCCACAGAGCCAGGCAGTGGACTGGGGTGACAGTCAACCCAGCCCCTCAGGAGGCTCACGGAAGAGCAAAGGGCACAGCAAGAAGCCCTGTCACCACTTCCAGTGACAACTCCTGGCCCTCATGTGACCATGAATCAGAATCACTGGGAAACTTGTAAAAAATTCAGGTTCTAAGGCCTCACCCAGGTCAGGATTTGTGGGGAGGGGTGTAGGTGGAGGGAGCTCCAGGAAAAACAAGCACCAGATTCCATGTCCTCCAGCCCAGGCAGGGAGCTCTTGGGAAGCTCTCATTGGTAGGATGCAGAGATTAAGGTAGCATCCCTCTGAGAGCAGACACTGGTGCCTGGTGACCCCAGGCCCACAGGTGCTCTCTGTGCCTCAGCTACTCTTCTGTAAAATGGGAAGATTTCATTGGGTTACCGCATCAACCTCCCTCCGTCTCAGCCTCTACTCTTCTGACAAAGTCTCGCGGGCTGCGGTTGGACGGGCTTCCCTGACAACCAGAAAAGGAGCTGTGACATGCAAGGAGGAGAGGGCAGAGAAGGCGAGGAACAGGAGGCAGAGTCAACCCCCCAGGCAAGGGTGTCCATCAGAGCAGCTTCTCAGACACTGGCCCTGTCCATTAGTGGACCAAACAGTATGAAACAGACCACGTCACAGTGCCAGGCAGAATCAAGCTCCAAACAAGTGTAAGTTGTTACATCGTTTCTAGGTCATGGGGGAAGTTGAATACTCTCACTTCTGTTCGTTTCCCCACTAGGACATAGGCTCCTGAGCTAGGGACTTTACTAGCCCCAACATCCCAAAAGGGGCTGGGCATGCTGTGTGACCAGCCACCATGCCCTGCACAAGGTGCTGGGCCACATCTGTCCCTCCCCACCTGCCCACTGCCTCCACCTGCTCCACCTCCACTGCTGCCTCCCCCTGTCCACTGCCTGACCAGTACCTGCCTCTCTCCCCATGATTCCATTTTGGGGTGGCACCTCTGCTCTGCATTCCTTACTTGGGGGAAACAGGATGGCCCCTTCCTCACAGCCTTCTCTTCTCGTGATGCCCGCCTGGGGCTTGAGTTGTCTCTTCCTCAGGCATGTAATGGGGAACATGAATTCTGGGATGCCGTGGTTGGGTCTTAAGTGTCCCCCAAAGCCCACATGTTACGGCTTGGTCCGCAGCTCAGGCCACTGAGAGGTGGTGGAACCTTTCCAGGCGGGGTCTCATAGATGCTGTTAGGTCACTGGGGCATGACTTGCAGAGGGCATTGGGACCCTCGCTCCTCCTCTCCCTCTCCTGCTTCCCAGAGGGAAGCGGCTTGCTCCACCACATGCTCTTGCAGTGACCTGCTGCCTCACCTCACGCCCCAAAGCAGCAGGGCCAGTGGATCAGCTGTCTTTGGAAAATGGATCCTATCTTATCCTCACCAAGGATTCAAAGCACAGCCTGCTCCAACACACTTCTCCATAGGTTGGTCCTAGGGTGTTTCTGCGACTGTTCCATAAAACATGGTCCTCTGTGAAGAGCATTGCTGTCCACAAGGGGCCCCACCTGGGAATGAGATCCAGGTGTGTTGCAAAGGGATCTGTGTCTCCATGGCAAATGTGAGTCCCCACTGCATAGCAAGTCATCAGCAAAATGACCAAGGATCTTAATAATAAAAGAGGTGTGGGGCAGCCATGTACCTGTGCAAAACCCGTGCCTGCAGAGATGCCTGGGAGGAGGCAGGTGGAGACGGCAGCATCAGGACCCTATAGGACTGAGGCCCAAGTCAGGCTCCCAGACATCCAGCGTCATTCTGAGCAAATGGCAGCCCCTCACACCAGGCATCAGCTGCTGTACAGTGAGCTACACTGGCAAGAAGATCCCTCCTCAGCCAGGCACCCAGGAGAGCTCCTAAGCTGCCAGTCACCTGGCTGAGGGTTATGTGGGGCTTGCTGGGGTGAGAGGGGCCTGCCAGGGTTGCAGATGCAAGTAAAGAGCACCACCCTCAGCTGGCTTTTCCATGCTGTGATCAGCTCTGTTCCCTTTTTAAGACGCATCCTCTTAGGCGTGTGAGTTCCTGCTCTCAGCCTTCCTAGACAGGAGCTCATCCTTTCCCGGAAGCCTGAGACCCCCACCCCCACCCCCACTGGCTGTTCCCCGACCTTCCCATCACCATCTGCATCTTGGGGCTTTGTTCATCCTATCTGGATCCCTTTTTCTTCCTCTGTGATGATAAGTGAATCTGGTTACCCACAGGGCAAAGCGCTTAGGGTGCTCTGGGGCTGGTCCAGCCCTCGCCCCAGGGCCCTTCCTCCCCCCTCCGCTTGTCCTGCAGTTCTCCCCTCTGAAGCTGCATGTCAAGAGGAAAGGAGGCCCCCTCTGAGGTTGGTGCCCAGAGGGGAACAGGTGGGCAGGTGAGGCTGGCAGCTCACACCGCCTCCAGGGTCTGAGCTCTGTGAACCAAGGTCGGGTTGGAATCTACCATTGTGGGAGTGTTCACACCACAGCGATCAGCAAACACTACGGATCAGGGCTGCTTTTCTAGAGAGACAGTTGTTAGACATTTGCTAACACCCAGTGCCCACAGCCCAGTATCTTTTAAACACGTCGTGCAGGGATCACTGTATGCCACTCTCCCAGGCTGTGAAGTCAAATTCCAAAGACAAGGCTGAGGAATTCAGCTTTCCAGCATGAACCAGATGAAACCTTAGATAAATACTGCTATGGCTTGAATATTGGTTACTCCTCCAAAATTCACGTGGAAACTTAGTTCCCAGTGCAGTAGTATTAAGAGGCAATCACCTTTGAGAGGTGGTTAAGTCATGACGGATTAGTAACCTGCCTAGCCTCCTTGTGTGCTCCTGCCTTCCTCCAAGGAAGGACACAGTGTCCCAAGCGCTATCTTGGACACGGAGACCTGGACCTCACCAGACACCAAAATTGTCAGCACCTTGATTTGAACTTCCTAGGTTCCAAAGTTTGAGAAATAAATTTCTCTCTCTCTTTTTTTTTTATAAATTATCCAGTTTCAGGTATTTTGTTATAGTAGCACAAAAACTAAGACAAATACTGCACATCTTTTGAACCTATCTGGAAACAAGAAAACAGAGCTTTAAAAATAAGTTTGAATTCAGTTAGCACATATCATCTCGTTTGATCCTCACAACGCACAAGACCAGCAAAGCAGGCATCCTTTCCCCCTTTTGCAGGTGAGGACAGTGCGTGGAGGCAGCTGATTTGCAGAGAGCTGGCCCAGACAGGTCCCAGGCCCTTGCTCCCACAGTTCCTCATCCCAACGACTTCTGCAGTATTCTGAATAAAAATTAATTACTGTTTAGGAAGTTGTGTGTGATCCTGGAATAAAAGGGCCACTCTGGAAGCTACAGGGCCCGTCTGAGCTGGGTGAGAAACAAGCAGAGGCTCTCCCACCACCTTGGCACATGCAGTCCTGGAGAGGCAGGCGCTTGGAGAACGAGTTTCTCTGACGAATGTTCCGGAGGCAGTTTCTAGCTGGCCTGTGCTCTCTTCTACATGAGCTTGGGCAGTGCTGGCAACGCATCCCATTTTCCTGGAACTTGGCCCCTCCCTTCTGCAAGAGTCTGAGTGATCTCAGGAGGCTTGGGGGGAGCACACAGTCCAGACTCTCGGTGCCTCATTCCTCCAGATCTCTGCTAGTCTCTACGTCCAGAAGGACAGCAGAGCAAAGGACCAAAGGTGAGAAGAAAAAAGCTTTGCTGTACTTGCTCCCTGTGGCTGCTGTAACAAAGCACCTCAAGCAAAATTTATTACTACCCCCCCCCTTCCAGAGGCCACAAGTCCAAGACTGAGGTATTAGCAAGGCCATAGTCCCTCTGAAGCTTCCTGAATTTCTGCAGCTTCTGGTGGTTGCTGGCATCCTTGGAGATCCTTGGCTTTCAGCTGCAGACTTGCCTCTGCCTCTGTCATCTGGGACCTGCTCTGTGTGTCCGTCTTCAGATGGCCATCGTCCCTCTTCTCATAAGGACACCAGTACCCTGGATTAGGGGCTCACTCTGCTCCAAGACAACTTCATCTTAACTCGTTACAACTGCAAGAGGGTCTATTTTCAAAGCAGGTCATATTCCGAGGCACTGAGGGTGTCAAGATTCCCACATATCATTTTGCGGGGGATACAATTCACCCCATAACACCATCAATTGCTGGGTAGTCTGGGGAACCTGTTCCTTGCTAACCCCGGCACCCAGCCAGTTTCCAGAGCACACTAGAGTTGTGCACAAAGGCTCTGCTGGGCTGCAGGGCACCCCTCCGTGGGACCCACGGGCTTGGCAGGCAGTGGGCAGGGCCGAGGCTGAGCACCACATCACTCCACCAAGGACACGGGGCATAGGCAGCTCAGGTCTGCAGAACCAGGCAGGAGGGTGCTGAGGGACCCTGGCACTGCTGACCCATTCTGGGCACTGTGACCACCACCCTGGGACCATGGGTATAAGCCAGCTGCATCCAGGATAAACAAGAAGGCACCGTGGCCTTGCCTGGGGAGCTTCTTGAGCATTTAATGAAAGATGCCTCTTTGGAAGCTTCATCCTGGAGGAAGGGAGCAAATCTGCCTGTTTAAATTGTAAAGTAGCTAAAGTGGTGTCACCTGGAAAGGAAGACAGCAACACTGTCAAAGGGTCACTTGCTCTAGGCGCTGCCTGAGTGGCCCCATGGGGTGGAGGGTCCCGCCTTTCAGAGGTGGGAAACCTGAGGCTGAGAAGCCACTGGCCTTTTCACGAATGAGCCCAGGCTCCACTCAGCGGAGGAACGGCGAACCCAGGTTGAAATCAGGCGGACAGATTCCAGGCCTGAGGTCCTGCTCCTCCTCCTTACGCCCCCCACCTCCACCAACTTGGCCTCCAAGGCCATGCCCCCAGGGACTAACCTGCTCCCAGCCCAAGTCCAGGCTGGGACCAGGGCGGCCCCCCAGCTCCTCCAGCCCCGCTGTTCCATGGTGCCTTCTCTGTGCCTGAACTTGCCGCCTGAGAAACGAGCCACTGATACCCTCTCCCCAGACGACTGTCACCTAAGGTATCTTTTAATGGCCTCGTGGGGACATATCTCAAAACAAACCAACCTAAAGCCAAGAAAACACACGCAACGTGTGTCGGAGGCCCCGCGTGTGAGCCCCACTAGTGGTGACGATACACTGGTGCCTCTTCCTGTGACAGCCCCAAACCGCAGCCTTCCGGGACTGAAGCGAGTTTTCCTGCCGTCCTTACCCACTTAGGCACTTTGCTCAGGGGCGTTCTCCCGTTTGAGGTGAGCTCAGGGCCCCTGGCACGGCTTCTGCTTTTGCCAAGCGGCTTTCCCTTTTCTGGAACCTGCTCTCCCCCTCCTCACTGTCAGAGGCCTCTGCCAATGCCAGCTGCCAGCCCAGCCGCCTGTGCCAGGGCCCGGATCTGGGCTGTGCACCACCTCGGGCGGTGTGGGCGAGCTGTTCTTTCTGATGCTGACATCTCTCTCCAGAAATCGCGGCACATGGACGTTTCCCTATCCCCGCTCAGCAAAACCCACAGGCTTTGGGTTTCATCACTGTCGTCAAACCGTTAAGCACTCATCCTTGACACGGGGAGCACATTCCTGGGCCCAGGGCTTTGCAATCCACTAAGGTCTGATGGGCCAGGAGGGCTACAGTGGAGACTTCTGGGGAAAAGGACAGGACATCTTCCTTCTCATTGATCCCTGCAGCCCTCACACTGCACGCTGCATGCATCTTCCTCCACCACCGCCTCTGTGAAATGAGTGCGTGCCCTTGTCACTCAGCAGCACACATCACCACTCAACTCCCCGGGCCCTCCTGCTGGGGCCAGGTGAGGGCCCTGCTTCCCAGCTGGAGGGCAGGCGCAGGGCAGATGCAGGGCAAGGCTGACAGGGGCAGAGGGCCTTGGTCTGTCCCCTTCACCTCCTCCACCCGCCATGTCTAGCAGAACGCCTGCCCGGAAGGGAGCTATCCTAAAGGTTGCTCATCAGTGCGTGATGGGTGCAGAAACCCTTGAGCCACGCTGGCAAGCAAGGGCTGCAAGGTCAGACTGAGACATGGTCCACCTGTGCCCTAAGGGAGCAAGTGAGGCTTTGGCTTGGGGGCATGCTGCCAGACAGACTGTGGGCTAGGATCTGTCCCTAGACACCTGAGGGTCACATGGGAACATAGTCACCTTGTAAGCGCTCCTGTCCTATTGGAGTCCTGGAGAGAAGACCAGGAAGGGCGTGGCCCAGAGAACCTCAGATAGACCCCACCTCCCCTCCCTGCCAGCCCCCCACCCCTTCCCTCCTGGCCTGCTCAGCAGCAGTAAGCCCGTGGAGGGAAGACCCCTGCTCTTATACACAGTGACCCGGTCCTGCCCGCCATGTCTCAGCAGCCACCCAGGGTCTGTTCCAGCTCTGAATGGAATTTAATCCCACCCTCAAAAGCAAGGCAGCTGCCTTCCTGAGGCAGAGTGCGTTCCTGAGGGTTCCACGTGGGACCCTTGTGTCTCCGAAGTCATTTTCCAGTATTGCTCACAGAGCTCAGCCCCCAGCAGATGTGGAGGTGATGACTTTTTTCCTTCAACTTTTTAAAAACAGGTGGCAATTGTGGCAAGGCCACCCAGGGCTCGGGGAGGGTAGTAAATGCCCCCCAGGCTCTGCCTCTTGGAGAGGAAAGAGTGGCTGCGGCGGGATTAATGCACCAAGTCCAGCGTCAGTTTCAGCCAAGGGTAAAACATAAAAATGACAAGCTCGTGGATGAAGGAATGTGTGCTGGTGACAGCTAGCTATTTAGAATGGTTCTTACAGATTTTTCTACACAATAATCTGGACAGTTATATATGGTGGGTGGGTCAGATATTTGGTTGAACTCTAAGGTTGTCGCTTTTGAGGCTGAGAAAGGGGCCAAGCATTGGGCATTGTGCGTGGTTGGACCTAACATCATCCGCTGCTTCTTGCTGCTCAGCAAACGGGACCCAGGCAGGAGCAGAGGTGAGTGTGGCTCAAACCAGGACCTTTAACACCAACCCCAGCTCTTCCTGCTAGACCACAGCGCTTCCTCCAACAACCAAGGCAGAACCCAGCCCTCCCCTCATTTGACAGGCGGGGAAGCTGGCACTTCCAAGCCAGGCCAGTGGCCTCCTGAGGACACTTGGAATCCAAAGGCAAAGCCACTCTTCAGCTCAGCCCAGCTCTCGGTCGACATTGCCTCCTCGTGCCCAACCCGGGTCAGACAGGAGAAGCCCCTCCATAACTGCTGCCATTCCCTTCTCTTAAAATCGTATTAAGGAGGTAAGGCTTTTACTTTGAGTTGGTACGTTCTAGGTGATTCCAGCTCTGAATCTCTGCAGGCCTCTCCACTCACACATGCAGGCATGCAGACCCTTCCACATGTCCAGGCTGGGGTGCTTGGGGGCACGAGTGGACCTCCAGCTGGGCACATGTGAAGCCCCTGGCCAGGCACCTCTGCCCACAGTACAGTCCTCCCTGGGCACCTCAGGGCATCCCTTCTGTATGGCATGAGCACATGGAGAAAGATTCAGGCCCTGGGGGATGAGACATCCTGCAAGGGTCAGGCAATGGGAATCTGGCTACTGAGGAGCACCCACTAACGCCTGGAGCCCAAGGGCCCCGGGTTTCATCAACAATGCCTCCATTTGCATAGCCAAACAGGATCCAGAACTCCTCTCTCCTAGCTCCTTTGGAGCTCAAGTCACGAGGGTACTCAAGCATCAGGGTGCCTGGTTCTTGAGGCACACTTCCTGGGAATCCCACACCACTATCTCGAGGGGGAGTAGAGTGGAAAGGAGGCCCAGAGACAGGCCATGTCCAGGGTCCCCCAGGGAGGAAGGATGTGTGAGAGCAGAGGGACGGCCTTATGCCCAGCTCCCGTGGCTGTGGGCACCAGTGCTCCTGTACTCAAGGGCCCCACATGCCACTGTCCATGCACTCGACCACCCACACACAGCTCTGCACATACCACTGCCCAGGCAGACCACCCAGGCTCCGAGAGGCTCTCACCAAAGAGAGGCAGCAGGCAGACAGGTGCATGTGGCTGCACCATAAGGAAAGAGTGGGTGAGACTGTGGGCAGAAACCAGAGTGACAGGAACAGGCCCAGAACCACGCCTGCACCTCCACCATATGGATCCCATGGAGATGGCTTGTTTGCTTGCTTAAATAGAAGTTATCAAGTGCTCGTGATATTTGTTTACACCCTGTCTCCATTACCAAAAGATGCTTGCAATGCAGTAAGATAAAACATATTAGAATAAGAAAAACCAGTGGGAATGGGAAAATGAAAGAGTAAACTTAATGCACAGAAAAGCTGAAAGTCCCACGCCCCTGGCAGATTCAAGCCACACATTCTGCTCTGGGGTTTCTCCAACAAATGAAGAAAGGTGATTTTTAAAAACTTAAAAGATTTTTAAAAGCTCAAGTTTGCCGCAACGCCAAGTCCTTTGATGCCACGTAATTCCCATGACACCCCTCAGGTAGGTAAGTATCCTTGTTGCCATTGTACATATGAAACACCTTAGGTTCAGAGATGTCCAGGAGCCTGTCCAAGGTCACACAGCTAGTGAACACGTAGGAGAAGGGAAGCCCCCGCTCCTCACCACAACCTCTCCAAGTCCCGTGATGCTGAGAAAGCCGGCGCGGGAATAATGAGCCACATCCACAGGTGCAGCAGAGGGCCTCCTATGTGGCTAAGGAAGGTATTTCTACCTTCCTCATCATCCCAGTCAGGAGGCAGAGGGGGAGTGGAAAGAAATCCTGCAGGGAGAAGAGCGTGGATTTGGGAGACATCCTCTAGGCTCATGTGTGACCTGGCCCTCACCAGCTGTGCCCCTTGGCAAACGGCTCAATCTGTCCAATGCTTTCAGCTGCGAAAAACAGGACAGAGAGAGGAGCCAGGCAGAGCCGTGATGGGCTAAGGGAAACCCAGAGTGAGGTGGGTAGGCGCTGAGGGCCGGAGCTGCGTTCGGTGAAGGCCTGTGAAGTGGCCTCCGCCCAAGGCCACCAGGGGTCTGAAGGCAGCAGCGCATCTGCACACACCTGCCCTGGTGTCCCCATGGGAGCTGGGCCTGCGGGGCCTTGTTGGCGGCTGCAGCCACGTCGGGAAAGAACTGGGTCAGAAGGCAGGTTTTTCCAGCCTGGCAAAATCTAGCTCTAAGGAGACCAAATAAAGGAGGAAAAGGGGCATGGTGGAGACAAGAAAACGATCAAGGTGAGGAGAAGCGGGAAGCGGAGCCTGGAGACCAGGGGGACCGCTGGACTGCAGCACAGTCCTCCGCCTCACTTGGGTCTTCCAGCCTGGCCCGAGAGATGGTTTTATGTTAGGGCTCCAACGACACCAACCAGGAGAAAATAAAATCCTCAGACCCACAATCAGCTCACGGGTTGCCAAGGACTGACCGTGGCTGTAACACATGTCCACTGAGGACAGAGGAGTGGCTAGCCAGAGGGGGCTTCAAAAGGTAAGTCACAGTCCTGTCCTGGCTGCAAGGGCAGAGAACAGACGTGCAGGTTTGTGCAGAAGACAGTTTGCATGTCAGAGCTGGGGAAAGTCATTGCCTTCCACGGGTGACATTCAGAACCTTCCTTCCCTGCTGGCTGCCAGCTGCCAGAGCACTGAGACCTGCAGATCTTGGAGAAATCAAGGAGGGAGAAGTGCTGGGGTCCGCCTGCCTGCAGGCTGCTGTACCCTCAGTGGGTGCATCAGTAGCTGGAGGCACAGGAAAAAACACAGAACAGACGCCAGACTAACATGCCTATAAATCACTCCATAAAAATGGTAGGAAATAAACACCCTCCTCCTGCCACGTGTTTCCCGGGTTGGACGCTGCCTTCCAGCACCATCTGTCCCCCCGCACAGTGGTTTGGCGTGTGGGCGCAGGTGCCAGGCACTCGGGCTTCACGCCTGGCCTTGCGCCCCCCGCTGTGCAGGTTTTGCCGTCTCACAACAGCAATAGCACTGCCTGCGTGGCCGCGTGGGCACAGCGAGCCCCTGCTCACACAGCCAGGGTGTGTGGCCCGCAGTGTTCGCTCTCTAGCTCGTCTGCTGCTCCCCGTTTCCCTTCATGGGCCTTGAAAGTCACCCAGCTGCCACCTCCATGGAGCACAGGCGAGCAAGCACTAGCGTGTCTCCACCCTCTACACAAGCCTGGCCTCATGTTTTCCTGTCCCTAGGAAGGAATGGGATCTCTGCTGTCAGCTGAGATGTTCCCTTGACTGTGTCTCAGTGACAACCGAGATACACTGGGAGCCACCCTGGAGCTGAAGGCCATGGCTGCTCACCACCGCCTCGATTGTCTCTGCATTGCAGGACTGAGCGCTATCCCTGCCCTTTCTGCACCAGCCCTGTTGAGAGAGCGGGAGGGCCTGGCTGCACTGGGGCTCACCACCATGTGCTTCCGGGCCTGGCCTGCCCCTCTTGCCTGACTCCATTTCTCCCTGTCCCCCGAGCAAGCTTTCTTTGGCACCATGGCTGCTCAGCTCCTGGGAAGCCTCGTCCCATTAATGCTGGGATGTGAGCCCCTATCTCTGTCCAAGGCTCAGCATGCTGGCTAATGTGATAAATGAGTGTCCCTTGTACCCGTTTAGAGAGGATATACCATGGTATCAGGTGGAAATCTGCAGTTTCTGGACTCACCCAAGTCAGCACAGCCAAAACAATGGGGATCGGGGTCTATGGTCCCTCTCCCGACCCCTGGGTGGCCCAGGACTCCTTGCCTGCACCCTGGGACTGGGGTGCTGGGAGTTGCCAGTACCTGCAGCAGGGCAGGTATCACAGGGCCCCGGAGGGCCAGATCAGGAAGGGCCCTTCAGTCACTGTGGGCCATCTCCTCCCACATGCTTTCGTTTGTCCTTAATTAAGCATCATGAATCCCCTGCAGCTGTGAGCCCCAGCCCTATGGACTCTCCTTGGGGCCTCCAGGACAGACAGGGCATGACCAGCAGCTCTCAGAGCAGGCTCACCAAGAGAACAAAACCACAGTGGACGGAGAGAGAACAGGAACACGAGCCACTGCCTTCCTCCTCGCACCTCCGTGTGGCCGCCTGACCCCTCCCACCCCTCCTTCTCCCCTGCCCCCCATCTGTCCTCCCCCCCCACTCACCCTTTCTTGCAGGATGTTCTGGTCTACTCCTGTGCCAATGGGCCCTGGAAGGTGCTACTCCTGAGAGCCACGTGCTGGTGCCCAGGAATCCACAAGGAGAGGGAATTTGTTTTCTCTCACGCTGGGAGTGAACCAGGAGACACAGGGGAGATACGCGCCCCTCCCCAACCCTGGGCCCACCTGCAGACTAGAGGTCCCAAAAGCCTCCTAAGAGAGATTTCCAGGAGTCTCTGTTAGATGGCAAATGCCCCAAGGGAATGAGAACTAAAACCCCATTAACTCCATAAGTTGACTCCCAAGAATGCTGCTCACTGCCCTCCAGACTGGGACACCCCAACCACCAGTGTGACTCTCTCACCCCTGCCCACTGTTTCCTGCACGGTGACCCGACTGGGTCTTGTTAGGCATGTGGTATCTGGGGTAGAGGCAGGAGAGGCCTCAGGGGCCCCAAAGTCATAATACAGTCGGCCTCCACATCCGTGAGGTCCGCATCTACAGACTCCACCAACTAAAGATCGGAAACATTTGGGGCTGGGATTGTAGCTCAGCGGTAGAGCGCTTGCTTTGCATGTGTGAGGCCCTGGGTTCGATCCTCAGCACCACATACAAAGCAATACAATAAAGACATTGTGTCCATCTACAACTAAAAAAATATTAAAAAAAAAAAAAAGATCGGAAACACTTGAAGAACAAATCTGAACATGTACAGGTTGTGTTGTGATTATCCACTAAAAAATACAGCCCAATTGTGTGCATGGCATTTACATTGTGTTTGGTATTTTAAATAATCTGGAGATGATTTAACGTATACAGGAGGAAAAGTACTGCTGAAGTCACAAAATAAATACCAGCACAAATTGAAAAGAAGCACGCAGGAGGACTGCACAGGTTATATGCAAGGGCTACCCCGTTATAAAATGGGACCTGAGTATCCCAGGAGCTTGATATCCACAGGCAGTCCTGAAAGCAGTCCCCAGATACCAGGGGACAACTGCTCTCAGCTCCCAGTTGGGGCTGGCCAGGTTAGATTCCTGCACTCTCAGCAGCCTTGCCCCCAGATGTAGCCCTGGAGCTCCTGGCAGTGTGGACACATTTCTGTGCACTTCCAGCCCAGGGCTCAACATCTTCTGCCCCAGAGGCTCACGCTGGCTCACTCTGGGCCCGGGGTCTTTGCCCTATCTCACTGCAAGTAAAGAGACCTGCTAAATATACATTTGAGACTTACAAGGATAAAAACAAATTCACATAGGAATATGCAAGTGATGAATCACTGACAAGGACACAACGATCTTAACTCGAGGCCACTCCAGAAATCCAGGTCAGGACTGGTGGCCTCAGCTGCATTCTTACAGTATCCTCCATGGGCTGCTCTCCAGGAAGGGGGAGACACGGCTTCTGGAGCACAGATGTCTGACTCTTCACCCCAAGGACCTAAGGACATTCACCCAGTCCTGTGAGCAGGATTATTATCCACATTTTATAGGTGAGGAAACTGAGGCTCCAAGAACGTGTCAGCAAGCCACCCAGGGGACATGGGGAAAAAACTGCAGCACTGGATTGCAACCATGGTCTTTGACACCCAAATACGTGCTCCCTCCACCACAGCCACCTGCACAGCAGATTAAACCAGGTTGCACACCCACTCACGCACAGGATCCTGTCCTTGAGGATCTAGTATGAGTGGCAGCCAGGCTGGTTCCTGTCCCTCAGCCATGGGTGCACCTCCTACAAAGGTTCCTGGAGGTAGTGATATGCAAGGGGCTGGCACCTGGCCCTTGGGCTGACCATCCCTTCCCTCCCTGCTTGTCCAGAGGACTATTGTGCCATCTAAGTGCCTCCGGGCAGATTGGTGGTGCTGTTTCTGGCCAAGTAGCTTGAGCAGGAGGTCCAAATAACTTTCCCAGATAGATAAAGGGGAAAAAAAGCAACGGACACAACAATGTTCCTAAGATTTGTCCTTCATTGAGCCAACGAGATGCGATTTGTCTGAATTTTTTCTCTTTTCAATATGTGGCTTCCGTAAGGTTTGTAAATAATTGAATCCCCCAGAGTTTCTGAAATTAGCTCCTCAAGTAGACTACGCATTTTGATCCTCAAAGACTGTCCACCCTCTGCACCTTCCCACCAGGTCAGCGTGGCATCTGCATTTCCTCATCACCTCCAACATCAGCAACATCAGGACCGCCTGATGGGAAGGAGGGAAGGAGGTCTTTTCTGGAGGCTGGGACAGGACAAGAAACAGAGGCACACCTCCATAAAGCAGCTTGCGGTCTAGTTAAGGTGGACATCAGAAGAAAGGCAACTACATGCAGAAAGGGAAGTGGTGGAGTGGGCACTGCTGTGTGGCCCCCAGGCCCTCCAGGTGCAGGAGCCCTTGGGGTGCTGACACTCAGCCAGGACCCTGGCTCTCCACAGAAGGGCCTGCCTCTCCCAAGCTCATGTCCCTTCCAAGGGACAGTGACTGCAAGAGCCTGGCCTCCTTACCCCAATGTGGGGCAACTCTGAAGGGACATCCCAGTTCTAGAATGTTCCAGAGGGCCACTGAGGCCTTTGTGGTGACTGCTTCAAAGTCCAACGTCCCCTCTGCTCTGTTCAGTTCACTCTCTCTCCTCCACCATTGAGGACCAAAGTGGAGGCACAGAATCACTGGGATGATTGCAGGTGAAGGTGACAAAATCATTTCGGGGAGATCAGCATGTAATAAAGAATAGAACCAAGTGTCCATCTGACATCACGTTGTATTTTGCTAGAGTGGTAAACTCCACGCCTGCATGCCAAGCCTGTGGAGCTTTGTTTTGAGGCTCTCCTGAACATACATGTGAACCTGACTACAGAAGAGAGAGGAGAGAGGTGGGCCGAGGGTGCATGGGCAGATGGCGGGGTGAGCCTGGAGCCTGGGTCTACACTGCCTCTGCCCACAACTCTTGTTTTGAGCCAGCACAAAACAGAACTGCTTTGAGACCATTGTCTGATCTCTAACTTGAGGAGCAGGTGCTTCTGGTGGCCCAGACAGCATGGCACTCACCTGCAGCCCTAAAAGGGTTTCCTCTCTTCCCAAAGTTGTTTGATTAGAAAAACCTGACCTTTAACCCCTGCTCTGCCACTGGCCAATCAGGTGACCTTGGTGGGTTGCTTAACCCACAGAAGGGCCTGCCTCTTCCATTCTTTCTGGCTCCCAGAGGCCACCACACATCCTCTGGGCCATTTTCCCACCTGGCAGCCCAGCAGGAAGCCACCTGGCTGAGTTCATCACCAGCTAGGTATCACTGCTGGGCATGTCCCTGCCATGGAGCTGAGGAGATTCAGTTACTGTGCCCCAGGTCATTTCAGAAATCTCAAAATACCTTCACAAGCAGAGGGGTGAGAGACAAGCAACCTCTCTGTGCTCTCGACACTGGCTTCTTCCAGGGGCAAAATACCTTCTCTGGCACTCGCTCATCCTCATGGGGGAAATGGAGGCTATCAAATGCCCAGCTGTGGAGGACCTGGTTCCAACCCTCCCCTGCACGCCTCTCCTGCCCTCCCGCACCTTGAAGCTACCTGCCCCTGGGACAAAGCACCATACAGTGGAGGCGCTGAAATCAAATGGAGACCTCGGACTCCAACCCTCTTTTAAATATATATATATATTTTATACATTATGCATACTATGAATGATACATAATTTAAATGATATCTAATCAGATAACATTATTGATGATATCAGTTATACTGATATCAACATACTGATGTATGACATAGGTAGACAGCTCTGGGGAGGTTTAATAACTGGACTACCTCACCCAAATCCCTCCCGTCCCTGGGTACGTGACCTCACACTGTGGCCTACAGCTCTTCGCACCTAGAGTCAGAGTCTGTTGCTCCATCTCCTAAATCTAAGCTGTGACAATTTTCTGTGGCCAACGGGCTTGTGAAGCCCTGGGATTCGGGCCTTTCTCTCTTGCTGCTGCCTAGACTGCCTGCTGGGCACAATCCCAGGTTGTCCCCAATGCCCAGCCACTGTGGAGCCAACTGGGCAATGGGTAGACACATGAGCAAGGCCACCCTGGGCTCCTCACCCAGCCGAGCTGCCAACTGACCACAGAGATCAGCTCGGGTCACAAGAACATCCCAGGGGACCGAAAGAATTGTGAGAGAGAAGGAGAGTTTGTTGTTTTAAGTCTCTACAGGCTTGCTGTCCTGAAAGCCACGGATCAGGTGACAGGTGTCCGAGGATACCCTGGCACAAGAGGGAGGGCCCTGCAGCCTCGGTCCCAGTGATGCCTCCATGCCTTGCACCATGCCGGGCACGTGACAGGCTTGCAGCAAACGCAGCAGGGCTCCGTCCCCAGCTACCCGACAGAAGAACCAGCCAGGATTTCCCAATTCCTGGTTTAGTGTTTATTCCAATGTTCAGTTTTGGAGAGAATACCTAAAGAGTAGCACCATGAAATCATGAAGTATGGAAGGCAGGTTTTATTTTTTTGTTTTTTGCTCTTTTTTTTTTTTTTTTTGAGATGAGAAGGATAAAAAATAGCCTTCAGAGACCACCTAAAAAGGGAGCAAATAAAGGGTAGGAAGACCCCAAGGGGTGCTCATGCTCGTGAGGCAATACAATGTTGACGAGAATGGGCCAGGGCGACGCCAGCATCAAGCCCAGAGGCTGTGCACGAGGCTGATGCTGTGAGCAGGGTGGAACCAGGAGGAGGGTACCTGTCTGCCCATCTAACAGAAGCTCAGAGGAGACAGAGCTGCCTCTCCCCACCTTGCACCCCCAGCCCAGGATGTGAGTGAGTCTCGGTGGGCACATGGCAGGGCCACGAGGAGGTGCTCTGGCTGAGTCACAGAGCCGCCACACAACCTTCATCACATGCTCAGTTTTCTCCCAGCCCCACCACACTGGGATTTCCAGCAGGGACAAGAGGGGAATCCAGGCAAAGGAAGGCTCAGAGCTTGCAGAAGATGCAGCCAAAGAGCTGCAGACAGGGAGGCAACGAGAGTCACTCTGATCTCCACACCTGCTCACATGGCTCTATCAGAAGGGAGATGCTGGCTTTTTGACTGCTGCCCTGACTATGTTCTGGGGACCGGGGCACTCTTCCGGTTGGTTCTTGGAGCTGCCATAACACAGCCCTGCAAACCAAGAGGCTTACAAGAATGGAAACTTATTCTCTCACAGTTCTGGAGGCCAAAGGCCCAAGATCAAGCTATTAGCATGACCTCACTCCCTCTGACACTTCAGAGGAGGACCATTCCTTGCCTCTCCCACCTTCTGGCAATCCCATGTCCCTGGGCTTGTGGCAGCATGGCTCCAGGCTCTGTCTCAGCCTCCACGTAGCTCTGTTTCTGTGCTCAAATTTCCTCTTTCTTCTTATAAGATCACCAGTCATATAGGACTAGGAGCCACCCTGCTCACCTCGTCTGAATGCACATCTTAATTTCATTTGCAAAGACCCCATTTCACTCCAGGTCCCCTTCTCAGGTACTGGGTTAGGACTCCAGCAGGGTTTTTTGGGAGAATACGATTCAGCCTACTGCACTCACTGTTCATCTCCATGTCCTCGGCACATGGCACAGGACCCGGGAAACAGACAGACAAACCCACTGGTTTCCAGTCCCAGCCATTGCTCTGCCTAACTGCAAACCTTGCCTTAGCAACTCCTACTCTCCATTTCTCCACTACAGACTGAGCAGTATGTACCCCACTCTAACATTCACCCCTGGCCCTGTGGCATCCTTTCTCTTCCCCTCCCCTGCACAAGGAGGCCACTGCAGTGCTGTCCTCTCACTGGGATCCCCCTGCAGAGCAGCAGGGACTTTCACTGTAAGTGTGGACAGGGGCTGGAAGCCTGGGTTTACAGGGAGCTAACTGGTCTCTGTTGGACATTCATCAGCAACCTTGCTGCCCAGCAGAGCACCCAACTCACAGAGGCGTTGGCAGAAGCCCCAAAGCCCTACCAGGATCCAATTGGTCTGTGGCAAGTCATGAGTTGGCAGAGAAGGCTTCCTGTCAACAGGAAGTAAAGGTTGGAGATTAAATTATTTTCAAAGTAGGTAATGGAAGAAAGACACAAGTGTGATTCTGCTTAACCATTCCAAGGCAGGGCTGAAATAAACAGTCCACTCCAGGGTACTGCTCCCGGGGAGGACGCAGCTAATGTTTAACTGCTTCCTCTGGCCTGGTCGCACATGCCGCACACCGGGTGGCAGTGGAGTCTAAGAATTCCCTATAGTCAAGCTTTCATCTCACGTGGCATCTTCACTGGTCTTAGAGCAAAGTCATGATTGACTGACCAAGCGAAAGGAGGACTCCTTCAACTTGGCGGCTCAGCACTTCATTGGCGTCTGCTTGTTCCACATTTTGAACGATGTTGACAAAGTTTGGGGGGTTATGGGTGGGTCCCCCCTCTGGAGAGAAATGGGAAACAGCTGGTATTTTGGGGGTGGTCCTGTTCACTGCTCACACTCTGGGTTGAAGGGAGGATGGGTGGAGGAGAAGGGACCAAAGCACTGGGTTCCAGGAGCTGCCATAACACAGCACTGAAGGGGGGCAGGATTCTCACCCAGCTCCCCAAGTGCCTGGAGGGCCATTGGAGCAAAAAGATGCCTAGAAGCCAAGAGTCCTTGGCAGTGTACAGAACAAATAGGAATGAGAAAAAATAAGAGAAAACAAAGTCAAAAAACCACACCGCTTCCAAATGTGTTTATTTACCTGGAGGTTTTAGAGGGCACAAATTGACTTAAAATTTAACATGAATGAAGTATGAGCAGATGAGGAGGTGTTGGCAAAGGCAAAGTGCTTCCAAATAAGTTCTTTAGTCAATGTGGGGCTGGTCAGTCAGCCAGTGTGTGGTCAGCAATCGCTATCAGCAGTCACAGTCACCAGCCCCAAGTGGAGACGGATAATAGACAGGCTTTCTGGGTTTCCTGGAAGAGGTTAGTCCAAAGGAAATAGGCAGGAGGAATACCAGTGAAACACTGAGGACCCTGATGGCCTGTGACGTGTGAAAGATGCAGCAAGAGATATCAGCTATGTCAGCCGCCACCTGTTACCTCGGTACCAGGATGTCCTTTTGGTAATAATGACCAGGGCTTAAGGATCTGCATTTGTCATGTGCTACTCTGCAAAAGGCAGAGCCTCATTTCTGTAAGGACCTAGAAACTTCCAACCAATGATACTAGGACTAAGCAGGAACCGCTGGACAAGAGTCAAGGTGCACACTTCACTTCCAGTCTGGCCGTCCAAGCCACCCACCACATAATGACAAATGCACCATCTGTAATGTGGGCATAAGAGGGTAAGATGAGGGAATTCAGCTCTGGGGTTGCATCTCCAGGCTCTGAACACGTAGTTCTGCAGATCTGTGTGTGTGTGTCCTGCACTCCAGCCATGTATGCTGTGCCGTGGCCGCTGATGCTTGCTTGGTATGGAACAGTCCTGGAGCACAGGGAATCATGGGTCCGTTCTCTAGCTGCCCACTCCTTCCTCAGTGCAGCACTGGGCTGTGTCCCACTGGCATTCCACCAGCATGTTCTGCCTGTGCTCAGCCATCTCACACTTGGAGCACTATGGAGCAGCATTTATAAACCCAGAAACCAGAGGAGAGTTCTGGGAGCTCCATCACCACGTAGCTGCACCAATGAAGTATACTCTGGGCCCTATAAAGAATTTATGGTGCACCAAGCCACTGAAAGGCTGAGTCAAGAAGCTTCCAGTGTGGCCTGACAGGCTGCCCCACATTGGGCTACTCTGGTTGGGGGCTTATCTGGCCATCCATCTTTATGTGGAAGCCAGAAGTAGCCTGCCTTGCTGAATGGTCAGTTGTGAAGGATCTCTCTTCTCAGTAACAGCTGGAATAGCGCAAAATGATTGACAGAAGATGGAGACATGATAGGTGCAGACTTAGACAGACAGATGATAGGTAGGTAGGTAGAAGGAATAACCATGGGGACAGAAGAAGCAGATCAGCATTACACTATGCTGGAAAGCAATTGTTTTTCAATCTCAGTAGGATAACAGTCACCTGGAGAACTTAATAAATATGCAGAATCACAGACTTCAGCCTCAGAAATTCTGATTCAGTAGGTCTGGGCTGAGATCTAGGATTTTGCATTTTAAACAAATACCCAATGATTCTACTTCAGCTGGTCCAAGAACCACACTTGAAAAACACTGCCCTCAACCTTAACCCAGCAAATAGGTTGTACAAATTAACCAAGGTCAAGAGTAAGGTCAGAGCTGACACCACCACTATGCCGCATGGCACTCCCTTCCCTGAGATGCCAGTGCAGGGTGTTCCAGTGGTGGACAGCTGGTCCTCCAGGCCTGGAGGCTAAACACGAGTGCAGGTAGACCCACTGCAGACAGAGGGTGTCGCAGCCTCAGCAGTGTGAGGTTTTCCTGGTGGCCACGTGGCAGGTGGAAACACCATGAGCAACAGACCTGCCGGAGCCCAGTCAAGTGTCCACAACCTTCCGTGACTGGCCAGCTGCTCTTGGCTTTATTGTTAGTTTGACTCCAGTGACTGGGAGGGGTTTCTGGAGCTCCTCTACCACGAGGGCTGGGGACATGTGCTGTCTGTCACCAATGCCCTACTCAGCAGTGGAGAAGCAGCCCTTCTGGCCTGCCCCAGTGTCCCCATGGGCTCTGCTTTGGGTCCTTCTCTCTGAAGCCCTCCCTCCCCTCGGCCACCTGCCCTGTCATTGACTTGTAAGCAGTCTCAAAGACCACAGCCTGCCAGCTAGTGGTCTCTGAGGTAATCCTGGGGGACGCATGGCTTGCAGCTTTAACAGGGAAACTGCTTTTTCTGGCACATTAAAAAGGAGAAAGAACACACTTGCTCCAAAAGTGCAGGCAGAGCGCGTGCATGGCTACATCTCCAGTGAGGCACTTTGTAAAGCCACCCCCACCCCCTCATTGTTACTCCCGCCTCCCATCAGAGGGGGAGGCAGAGGCGAGGCACCAGGCGCCACAGCTCCAGCCACTGGGCCCATTTGCGCCTTCACAGGCCCAGTGCAGCCTCAGACAGGAATCTGCACCAGCCTGTCCTCTCTGTGGATCCTCCCTGCCCCTGGCAAGACCTGAGAGGTTAGGCCATGAGGGTGATCTGAGCTGGCCGAGAAAGAGGCTTGTGTCAGGCAAGGCGACATTCTCAGACTCAAGAGCTACTTTCTCTTCCTGCATATCTAGCCACCAATCTAATTGAATTTACAAATTATTTAGTAATTATAGATCTTTGGCCCTGGGGTGTCCCTGCAATGGATTCTTCTTCCCCAGGACGTGGAGGCACAGCAGGGGCCCCTGGCAGTAAGGGAGCAGGGTAAAGAGCCCGAGGGAGGAGGTTTTCAGTGATTTCCCCAGTGCCGGTGCCGTAAGCCAGGGTTCTGCTGTGCACCAGGTGCAGGGGTGAAAACTGAGGTCCTAAAAGGGACTCATCCAATTGAACAAAATTGCTTGAATACTAGAGGCCCCAGGAGGCCTTGTCACCATGAATGCCATTTGTCACCACCAAATGACTAGACTCACAGGGCCAGCAGAACCTTGATGTCTTTTAGGAGCACCTCCTTGGAATAGAAAATTCCCCTGGAAATGGCACTTCAGAGACACTACCACCTGACCCTGGTCTTTTTTTTTTTTTTAATAGATTCTTTAGTTGTAGATGGACACAATATCTTTATTTTATTTATTTTTATGTGGCGCTGAGGATTGAACCCAGTGCCTCATGCATGTGAGGCAAGCGCTCTACCCCTGAGCCACAACCCCAGCCCCCTAACCCTGGTCTTGAGGAGATGGAAGTGATTCGCCTGTGGATTCACTGCCCTTGGCGCCAAGCACTGCAGCTGTGACTCAACTCCACATTCCCCGGGGAACCGGCCCCTGCACCAAGAACACCAGCTCCATTTCTGGCTCCCTCTCCACCAATCCCATCCATCTTCCTCTGGAGTCTCTATCTGCCCTCCCTTGTTCTTCTCTGACCTCACTATGGGGCCCCTGGACCCTCACCCCTAGGGGTGACGGGATCATCCAAGTGGGCTTCCCTGGGGGGCACTCGCCCCTCACTTACTCTGCACACCTTCCCAGCCTCCTTCTCAGCACCAGCTTCTTAGGTTGTGTCTTTCCAAAACAACACCAGACAAGAACAGGTGCAGCAGTTTAGCTCAGGTAGCCCAACTGAGCAAGTGGGGGGCGAGGCAGGGAGTGAGCAGGGAGCCAGAAAGCTGAAGAGGGCGCAGTGGAGGCTCCGCCCTGCCAAGGACCCCCAGAACACCCTGCAGAACCCACGTCAGAACTGTCCCCACCAGGAATAGGGGATCTGGGCTACTGTCCTCCAACTGCACCCCCCCTTAGTGGAGGGTGTCCCTCAGGGCATTCCCCTAGCACTGCCCGGTGTCCCTGCACAGGCCAAGCCCACTGCTGTGGGAGTCCTTCAGGCAGAGAGAGACAGAGGCTTAAACTGGCAGCTGCTATCTCAGCTGCAAGGGACTTTGGGGCAGGCCGTTGGGGAAGGGGGAGGGCGCTTCTCCATGCCTTGGGAGGAACTCCTCACTCCCTTGGCCTGGTCTTCAAGGCAGAGTTGCCTGGTGAGATACAGGTCACCCAGTTCAACTCAGAGTCCACATAAATGACGGATCATTTCTAACAGGCATGTATCTCAAACACTGCAGATTTATCTGAAATCCAAATTTAACCAGGCATCTTGTATTTGTAGTAATGAAATCTGGCAACCCATCTTCAAGGTCCTGTCTGGTCTGGTCTCAATCCATTCCCTAGGACCCTGGACCTCAAGCCCTGCCCTCCTTGAGACTCAGCTTTTCACTGTATCTGGCAGAGGCCATCTCTCCCTCTGGGCCTGAAGTCTCTGCACACACAGCAGCCACAGCCGCCTCCCCTTCCTCTAACCTCTAGCAGCAGCCGTTGCCTGCATTGGAGTGGACCTTGGAGTGTTCACCAGCATGTCTGAAATCCTCACTTTCCCAGACAGACTGTAATTCTTACCTCTCCTACCACAGTGACCAACAGGTCGTTACTAGTTGGTCAGCAAAGGGACCCTGAGGTCCCACCAGCAAGCACAAGCCCTGTGAGGACTGAGACAGAGCCCTGTCCTTTGGCCCTGTCTCACTACTAGGAGAGTACTGGGCATACAGTCCAACTTGGTTAACTACTAGATGAAACTAAGAGGGGCTGGGATTATGGCTCAGTGGTAGCGTGCTCGCCTAGCACGCGTGAGGCACTGGGTTTGATCCTCAGCACCACATAAAAATAAAATAAAGATATTCCGTCCACCTACAACTAAAAAAATAAAATATTAAAAAAAAAAAAAAGAAAAGAAACTAAGACTGTTGTAAAACACCACCAGAGTCCAGAGTCACCACTAGCAGCAAGAAGGATGGTCAGGTGCCCCAACCACAGCATGGATTTTCAACAATCACTGTCTGACTTCTAGTCCCATAACTGGTTCTGGATTTCGTTCTACATTCCCACTGACCTTGCTGCAGAAGTGTGCGTGCACACACACACACATACATGAACAAGCTTACACACACATTGTGGACCAGCTTTCCATTTGACCTCAATACAATATGGCTTGTCCACTGGACAATGTCAAGGTCTTCTCTCTCTCTCTCTCTACCCCCTCGCTTTAAACTTAGACATGCATGTAATAGTCATACACACACATAACACTTTACATTGTAAAGACTTTCGCATGTATTATTTTATTTCAACATCCCTATAAGGCAGGAAAAATGGTTATTATTTTCTCCCTCTGTCAAACAGGGAAAATGGAATGGTTAAATGGTTGGCCCAAGTGATAGCTGTTTTAGCAGCAATGTCTAACTTTCAATTTACAAACACAGTTTTTAAATGTCTTTTTCAGTGATGTAAGCAGGAAATTTTCTTTTTCAAATAAAACCTTTGTTTCTGCATATTTGGGTCACCACCATGATGGGGGGTGTCCAGTCACCTACTCCCTGGGTGCTTCTCCCCTCCACTGTCAGGGTGCCCAACTTCAAACTGCTCCTTAACTACCCATTATATGCCTGGGGCTTAGAGACCCTGGCCCTCACCTTCCTCAGCCAGGTGTTATGCACGGCAGCAGGGAAAGTTTAAGCAGAAGGACCTTGGGGGAGAGTCTGGAAGGAAGGGCTTCACTCAGCGGACACAGGAGGAAATGTCTAGTGCTATTTGCACTGGCAAACCAGCTCCGCCTGTGGCTGTCAGGAAGGATTAGCTTTGACCAGGTGTCCAGGCGGCCCTGGGAGGAGGGTGGAACTCACTGCACACTCCCACCTTGCCCAAGACCCGCCACTCAGGAAGGGAACAAAATATTCTTTACGGAGCCCTCTATCCCTGTGTGCGCACGGTCTGTGCATGTGTGTGGGGCTGTGCGCCAGTACGTGTGTATGGTGTTCCGACATTTACTTGGTTGGTCGTGGAGGAGGCTGTGACCCAGTAGGGGGTTCCCTTCGGGTAAAGGTAAGGGCCCCAATGCACCTCCCACGATATGACCCCACTAATGGGGAGGCCAGGACAAGGGTCTCACGCTACCTGGGCAGGCGAACGGGACCGCAGGGTGGGCGCACGACCCTACTCGCCCTTCCCTCTGGCTGGACAAGGTCAATCTGCAAACCGATCGATGTTGGCAAAGTCCAGTCCAGGTCGCCGGCATGGCGGGGGCTGAAGTTTGCGGCAGTCCTGCACAGATTAGGCAGCCCCGAAAACCCAAATACCACGCATGACCAAAATACACTCCAGCGGGGCATGCGAGGAGCAGGGCCGCAGAGAAGCCCCCGCCCCGGGCCAGGAAGCATTCGGGGGACAATACGTGAGGAGAGAAATCTATTTGGGGGCGCAGTTACACAGCCGCCCACGCCACTGTCCCCACCCACCGCCCCTCCCCTTCGTCCCCAGCCGCCGCGCGCAGCTCCACCCCCGCGGAGCGCAGTCCACACCGTCCTTTTTCAGCAAAACAACACGATGCACCGCCCCCCCTCCGCACCCGCACCCGGCGGGATCCAGGGCTACGCCCAGCCCGCCACCAGCCGCGCCCGGCCCGGAGCGCCCCCCGCGCCCCCACTCCTCTGCAGCCACTCCCGCTCCGGACAGTCCCCGCGTCCCGGCCACACACGGGGGGCGAGCGAGATCCAACCTCTTCTCTGCAGCCCAGCCGTGCCCCTCCACCCTTCCCCCCAGCTGCAGAAGTGACAGGAGGGGCACGCACGGCGCGCGCGGGGCGTCCCGCGTTAACTGCCTCGGTGCCGGGGTCTGGAGCGACAGGAAGGTTGGGACTCACCGGAATGTGCACTCGGAGCGAACGCCTCTTCTGACTGGGATTTTTCTTGCCTCCGCTCCCGCCGGGGCTGGAAGCCTCTTTCTTCTTCTTGGTGTCCATGGCCGCGCTTCCCATAACTTTAACCAGAAGTTAATTCCGGTGGCTCGTCCTTGGGGTTCTGCCCCCTCCCTGTCTTCCCGGGCCGCTGCCGTTGGACTGGAGCCGCGCGCTCTTTATGACTGTCCTTCTACCCTGAAGACACCTCGTGGGAGGGCGGGTGGAGCAGGTAACTCGCGCCGCGCCACCGTAGCGGATGGCGGTCGGCTGGGAGCGCTGAGTTGGAACGTGCTCTTTCCTACGGAATCATCGGGTGCAAAGTCAGACTCAGAGCCAGAGCCCGTGCTGGGTCGGTTATGCGTGGCAGAGGTCTCCTGCTGGGTGACAAAGTTTTCTTCCTTTTGCAAAGCGAAGCAACATTTTCCACCCTCTCGGCTCCTCCCACAGATTCCCAGAGGTAATCTGAAAGGCAGGTGCTATTAAAAAAAAACAACAACAATAATTTGGAAAACAGCTCTCCTGTGCCTGTGCCTAGGTGGAGACCGTGGCGAGAGCTAGACAGTTTGTATACAAATACTTAACCCTCGGCCGCAGAATAAAGCAGCCTGGAGCCTGGAACCAGGGCCGTCCTCTCTCTGGGCGAGAGGGAGGGCAGGAGGGGAAGAGGAGGTGCAAAGGCGAAAGCTCTTTGCAATTGGGCTACTGCGTGGCTACAGGCAGAAGTTCTGGCGGCTAGCAGGCCCTGCGGGCCCGAGGGCGCGCCCCGAGCCCGACTAGGCTAGGAGGGCAGGGCGCCCGCCCCCCGCCCACAGCCGTGCCGCGGCCCGCGGGGACAGAGAGGGACAGTGAGGAGCCAGGCCTGGCACAGACGCAGGCTTGAGGAGCGCGGGGAGGTGGAAGGCGGCGCGCGTTGAACAGGAAGTGCGCGGCGTGCGGCGCCACTGCCCCACTCCCCGTCGCCCCCGGGTCGCTGCGCGCTGTCCCCTGCGGCCGAGGCCGCTGGGACTTTCTCGGAGCTGATTTCTGATCCATCCCGTCTCCCAGTGTCTGTTTAGGCGTGACCCCCTGAAACACATACGTACACGCGTCTCGTCCCTGCTGCAAACTGGGCAGCGATGGGAACCCCGGATTTTCGGTGGGTTGCACGTTGACAAGCACAAAAACCGTGGCCCTGCTGGGTTCCCACACCCCTGCTTGGCGTGCGGACCCCAATCCGCTAGTAAAGCGGTCTGCGTCGCTGAGTGAGTGAAGGCTTTTCTCTCCCATCCACCCACCCACCCGCTCAGCTGTGCTTCATCGGGATTTGTGCAGTGGATCCGCGGTCAAGCTCGTGTTCCCGTGCCGCGGAAACATAGTTCCCGAAACTGCGGGAAGAAATGGGTAAGAGAGGCCTGAAAACCGGGGCAAGAGGGCTCCACGTGCTGCCACAGTCCTTTAGAGCCAGTGGGCTGCGGAACTGGCACCGCCCGCTGCTGAGGCCCCGCCTCCCAGGTGCTCTCCAGGATGGTGCGACCTTAGCTCCCCGGCTGGCAGTGGGGAGAGTGGGATTCGCCTCCCCTCCAACTTAGAGGACGCGGTGACTACAAAGGTCACTCGAGCTTTCTGAATACAGACATCAGCTCAGTCTCCCCCCGTACTCAGCAATGCACACACTCCAGCCAGAGAAAGAAGGCAGCCGAGGTCGCTTTGGAGACACCTTGGGGGCCCAATTTTCTCTTTGGAGGAGGCGTGATTAACACGCTGGTGAACATGCCTTAGAAAAAGGGCGCGCCTCTGCCCAGAAGCCCTGTTTTGACCACGTTTCGAGGTTTCCAGCCCAAGTCCTGGTGTGGATGGGTCCCTGGTCATGGGAGGGGGGGCGTTGTGGTTGGGTTTACTTGTCTTCTTTTTTCCTGCTTTCCAGCCTAGAATGAAGCCAGACTGCAAGGTCCCCTCAGTCCCGAAGCAGCACCTGGCAACTCTAAAAAGAGCTGTCTGGGGTGGACCACCAAGCTCCACCATGGCCCCGGGTGTGGGATTTTTGGGTCTTTTCCTGGATGGTTCCAAGCTAAAGGATTTCAAGGGACCCAGCAAGACCTTATTATTTCACTAAGTACTCAAATCTCTGGTTAGAAGTAGTAGAAGGTAGGCCTTCAGTCTACCAGCTGAAGTTAAATGACCAAGGGAGTCCACCCTCACTATTAAAAACCATTCCTGGATGTCATTTAAATGTTCTCTCTTTAGCTTAAAATGTTAACCCTTATTATCCCCGTGATAAATTGCCAGGGTGCATAAATCATGGCATTGGATTAGAACCGTGTTTGGAAGAAAAGATGGAGCCATGGAAAGGGAGCAGGTTGGCCTGGAGGGAAGTCAGGGAGGAGCCACTGGGAAGAGCTCAGAAGGGGACACACAATGGTTCTTATCATGTATTTTCTCTGTGGGGCACGTTTTAGCAATTACTATAATGTGTACTTTTGTCCATTGATTTCTATAAATTTGTACAGCGTTTCATAGATAAATTAATTTGTTCCCTGAGTTTATTTTGTTGGAGTGCCTTGGAATCCTAAATTAAAACATTTTACTGTATTGCCTGCATTTTAACAGCATCCTCCCCACTTTTGCTCCCATATGTTAATATTTCTGAAATTAGGGTCTTTCCTTTAGGTGATGTCACAGGAAGCTTATCGGACATTTTCTTCTTCTTAAAAGATATTAAATTGATCATATGCATGTCTTCTGTCCAGATTGGAGGGAACACTATAATTGTTTTGCTTTGGGGCACTTTCTGAAAACCCCCATTTTCTCTTACTTGGGGGTGTGCATAGAGTTATTTCAGCCAGTAGCTGCCTACATGGTAAGCTCAAGCAGCTGTCCACACCATGACCCCTGCCGTCCACATTGCTCAATGCCCTGCCTATGACCTTCCCAAAATTAATGCAGTAAAATCTGTGCTGAACAGAATACCAAAACCTTAAATGAAGATAGGATTACTGATTTTGCCTTTTGCCTCAGGCTCCAATGTTGCTTAGCTCATTGATCCTGCCTTTGGGCAAAATTCTGATTTTTAGGAAAATACTGCATTAAAATCTCCTTTATATTGCTGGCTGAGTTTTGGGCACATTTACAAAATTTCCACCCAATGCCAGAGCCTCATTCATCTCCCCCTGGTCTGCTCCATCCTTCTGATGGATGGAAAGGTGAAAAAGAGCTTGATAAACCATCCTGCCTGCTCCAGGAGGACTGCTGGAGTCCCACCCCTCACCGCCCCTGCCACTACATGCCAGCATTGCCATCTGGAAAAGGAGTGGGTGGCCTTTGCCCAGTTTCTAAAGCCTTTTTAACCAGGGTTTGTATTTTGTCTGAATTATATTTTGTATGGCTCTGTGAATTTTATTGCCCTAGTAATTCATTTTTTTTACAGAATTTTACAAAAGTAAAGTAAATAAAAGATACGTAATCCCAGCAATCAGCTCCCTTCCTAAGGGTAGTAGTCATTCCACAATAAATCAGAAATTAAAAACAACAAAGAAATAACAGAAGCGCCGTCGGTCTTTGATGAGAGATGGCTAAGAACAAGGCCTCCGGTGGAGGGGAGCAGGCCGTGTGGTTGGTCTGGGAGGGTGATAGTGAGTCAGTAGTGCGCGGGGCTGTTGGGGGTTGTGCATGCTTCAGCACATCCAGTGAGCAGTGTTGTTAACCCTGTTTCACAGCACACGTAATTGTGGGATTGTCCTTCCAGGACACTAACCTGGCCTGCACAGCTGGAGCACCCACTTCAGGGCTTCTGCTCAATTCCTTGGCCCATCATGATGGTGCCACCTCTTCCGAAACCAGGCCAAGGTTTCATTCAGAGAGGACAATTTAAACCACTGCATCAGGGCCACAGGCTACAACCCAATCAGGAAGTGCAAACAAGGAATTTAAGACTAGTGTAGAGGAAACCTCTACCCAGGACCCAGGGACCAGTCTTGGCACTTTAATTTCACTTAACCTAATTTTCCAAATGTACTTGTCTCCTGACTCTACTCTTGCTTTTTCTTTTATCTATATATATCTCACATAAATAAAGATGATTTTGGAAGCCACAGGTCATCTCTGCAGAGCTTTGAAGAGAACTTAGAAGGGCTCAGAATTGGTGGTGTACTCATGGATTCAAAGTTCACACCTGCCCTACATCCTTGGAATGTCACAGATTGCAAGACTCTGGGGGACTTATAGTTGGATATGTGGTCTGATGAATCCCTCTCCTCACCGTCAGTGTCCCTATGTGGGAAAGGAGACAGTAAGCAACGTTTTGGTCACCATGCTGGGAAGCTCATATAAATTATCTCCTCTAATGCCTATTAGCCCCCCTGAGAGAATGTCATATGCACTTGATGATCCAGGGAAGCTGCATCCCAGTTACTAGCAAGAGCTTAGCATCCATTAACTTATGTCCCTTGGTCCTCGTTGCTGTGCCTTCCGTGAAAACAGATGTGTCCCCCTCCTCTTTTAAAAGCTTTACACAAGACTAACAAGATTGTCTAGGAAATGCCTCCAAGGTGACTTAGACAGGCTACGGAACATCTCTGCTGCCTCGTTTCTGGCCAGTGACACAGGGTTGTGACAGCGACGGCTTACATGTTCAGGACCCCAGGGACTCAATTCCATACCAAAGCCACTCAGAAAAATGATCCAACAAGGTGTGGGCTCTGTAAACACTGTGATAACTCACTGGACACCAAGCTCAAGGCATGTAACCTGGCAGTGACGACCAATAGGCACATTCCCATTTCCACTTTCCTTCCGGCTTGGGCACGCACCAGTGCAAATGAAGCCATTAATGTTGATACCCGAGGGAAGTAGAGGCAGGGGCCCAGGGGGAGTGGAACGCTGCCCTGGGATGCCAAATCTCCTGACCACCCCTTTCTTAGGTCCCTTTTGATTTTCTGGAGCACTCGATCTGCCCCCCCCATCTCCTTTCTGGCTGCCCTTGGTCCATGCCAGTCAACCTCAGGCAGTCCCGATGGCGAAATCCAAGGTGTACTTTGGGTGGAGGTAAGGGTGTAGCAATGTTCTCCCAAGGGTCAGACTTGCTGTTCACTTCTTCCCTCTGGGGAAGAGCCTGGGTCTTCGCCAGGTCTGTGCCCAAGAGCACTCTCAGCATTTCTCTAGAACAACACATTCAGCAAGCAGGGTGTGTGTGGCCATGCAGCACCGCGGTGCAGAAGCGGCTGTTTGCTAAAGAAAAGCTCTGTGATCCCTGCAATCAGCTCCGCTCCTGACTAAGGGTGGTAGTCACGTAAACAGCACTAGCTGGGAATGAAGTCTTTAGTTCTGTCAACAGTTGCCTTCATCAGTGTCCCACAGCGTGCCCGTGTGGCTTTTGTTCCAGTGATCTGCATCACCTCCCACCTGGGGGAAAGTCTGGGCTCCCCAGGTTACAGAATGTGACTAAAGGTTTGTGTCTGTCAGCTCTGGACTTAGTTATGAGCATGCAGCAAGCAGACCATCAGTCCTGGGAAATTTAGGGTCCCACCATGACCGGAATATGGCTCCTGATTGTTTTTCGACCTCTTGATCATCCATCCATTGGTACGTGAGTAAATAATTCAAACTGATCATAATAGTTTCCTGAGCAAACAAAGTTACTTTGGCAATTATACCAGCTGCAAAGTGCATACACTGCAGTACAAATGTGACCCTCACGCACATGGAAGGGTGTGGCTGGTCCTCTGGCTTACCACCCGCCAGCACCGCTGATGTCGTGACACATAGCTGACATCCAGGCTGGCCTCTAGGATGTCGACGGGGCTTTCCATCAAGACCCCAGGACAAAATAAATTTACATACCGTCTGTGCCCTTGGCGTGAGCAGCAGGGATGACCTTGATTTTCAGGTGTGCTCAGCTACCTTTGACCTTCAAGCCCCATTGGAGAGTCACAGGCATGATCCTGACACAGAGGAAGCTGCCTGAGCCAGCCCAGTGTAACCTTGCCAGAGTCCACCATTGTCCTTGGGTCTTTGTGCTTCATTCTGCAATCAATCAATGCACATTTGGTGCCCAGACAAATCCCACAGAGATGTTCCGTTCAAGGACTCCGGGTGCGCAGGGCAGTTCTCAAGGACATGGTGGTTTTTGACAACTCTCCTTATGTCAATGTGGATCAAAAGGTATTTTGTACAATGTTCCCAAATATAACTCCTAGGAATTGCATGAGGCCTTAGAAGGGAACCGGGGAGAGAGAAGCCTTCCAAATGGGACTCTCCGGGGCTTACACACGGTTCCTTTACATCAGCACCACACAGGGCCAACAGCACCCCTGTGTTGAAAGCCTCACTTTGCTTTTTCTGTCCCCACTTATTGTAGCTTTTTACCTTCTGGGTCAAAAAGCAAAGCATAATTACGAAGTTCATTGTCCTCTGGCCTGTGTAAGAGGACATCTTCTTGTCACTGCAGAGCTTATTTACCATGGTTCATGGGCCTCCCAACACTTGTGGATTGAATGCACAAGTGTCTTTGGGTGACCTCAAGTTTCTGATCAAAGATGCATTCCCTGTCCTCCCTGCTGTGAACTGCTAGAAATGACAGCCCCAGGATCTCCGGCCAACTTGGGCAACTGGTGGCAGTGGGGGGAGGCAGGAGCTGGAGGAGAAGGGAGATGGGGGGTCTCCTGCTCTGGTTTCACTTTGGGCAGCTCTGAGTATCACCTGAGAGCCCCTGGACATTTGAGCAGAAGTCTGAGGCCTGAGTGGGTGAGCCCTGTGGGCCGCTGGAGGACGAGGAGTCTGGGAGAGTGAAAGGTGGGCTTGGGGTGCTCCAAGTCTGGTGAGAGGAGGTCAGGGGCACCCAGCCCTTCCATCAGCGAGGACCAGCTTTTATCTAAGAGAGGAACATCAGCTAGGAGAGCAGAGGGGTATGAGAACAACATCTGGTGCAGTGGGCTCCCGGGGAGGGGGAGGAGGATGCCTTGGTGGACACCTGTGTCTGGGTGTCCACCGAACAAGGCAGTGGACAGGGAGGAATGGGGTCCTGAGAGGGATTTTTCTAAGTCAGGGTGTATCAGCCTGTTCATGTGCTCAGGACAACATGCCGACCAGGCAAGAGAGGGGATGGATGATGCAGGAAGGAGGAAGGGAAAGGGCAGGAGTCTTGCCCTGGAATAGGAGCAGAAGCAGCACACAGGAGCCAGAGCCTGTGACTCCCGTGATAGGAGGGGCCCAGTCACTGGCACAGGCAGCTGGGAGACCAGGCTCTTTCCTGAGCGCTTGTTTTCCTGGTGACTAGGAAGCAATGCCACCTGCTGATGAAGGGGAGGTGCCAGTACAGAGATGGATAGCATCCTGGGGGATGGCGGGGGTGAGGGACTTGCAGGCGCTTTACTGCACAGAAAGAGGCTTGTGCCTGGCTTGGCATTGAAGATCGTCCACATCACATCCTAGATGGCCGTGTTGCTCCTGGTATGGCTGCATAGTATTCCAGTGTATACACACCACAGGATTTTTGGTTAACATTGTTTACTTATTGCATTATATTTATGTAAGCAGTTGCCTGCTGATGAGAACCTAGGCTGCTCCCAGGGCTGGCAAGCTCAGGCACAGGGCATTTCACACAATTAGGAGTGTCCTTCAGGGCAAATGCTCAGCGAGGAAGGTGCACATTGTGAATTTTAGTAGAAGGCTGGTCAATCCACACAGCCAACATCGCACCAACATGCCCATCTCTCTGCACGCAGGGTAACACAAGCTCTGTCCAGCTTTTCGATGCCTGCCAATCTGTTAGGTGAAAATAATGCCTATATGTATTGTGCATTTTCTTGAGATGAATGAGGATGAAAATCTCTCTGTACATTTGTGTTTCTTTTGCAGTTGACTTTCTGTGAATTGTCTCTTTGTGATGTGCCCTCTAGGCTCTTGTTGGATTATAAGTTTTTTTCTTACGCACTTGTAGGCATTCTTCAGATACCAAAGAAATTAGCCCCTTGTCTATACTGAGAGTTGCCTATATTTCTTCCCTGTTTATTGTTTGATTTTTGACTTTGATTATCACCATTCTCCATGCAGAATTTTTCTTACTTACATGGATTACTTTATTAATGTTGGGGGGGTATACCAAGGATTGAACCCAGGGGTACTTAACCACTGAGCCACATCCCCAGCCCTTTTTATTTTATCTTATTTTTTTAATTTTGAGACAAGTCTCACTAAGTCCTTAGGGCCTCACTAAGTTGCTAAGGTTAGTCTCGAACTTGCAATCCTCCTGCCTCAGCCTCCCAAGTCACTGGGATTACAGGCATGGGCTACCACACCCGATATCAATTTATTTTTATGTCTACTGGGTTTTTCTATCACATTTAGAGATGTCCTTCCTACTGCAAAATTATTTCTAAAACATCCTCCATATTTACTTCTGCATTTTTATGCTTTCGTTTTTTGCATGCAAATCATTTTGCATTTAAGACTTTGATCTTTCTGTTATTTATTTTGGAAAAGATATGTAGCAGTGGAGGAAAGAGATAAACTTTCATAGTAATTTTTGTTCTATTTACTGAGTGTGGAAGCCACTCTGGACAGGAGCCTGGGCCCTGGTCTGGGTGAGCTGGCACTCCCCTGCCAAGCTAGGCAGACATGCACCTCCTCAAGCGACTTATCTGCAAAGGAAGACAGCTGGCTTGGATGACTTCCCAGGTCCTCTCCATCAGATGAGCAGTGAGCCTGCCAAGGATGTTCCCTTCTTTCTCTCTGAGTTCTTGGAGCACTGAGATGGACACCAAAAGACTGTGTGGTCAGTGTAAGGAACCACTGCCCTTTCTTCCTGTGTCCAATTAATTCATATTTTTGGAGGGTATGTTGTGATGAATCAGCAGAAACTTGACTCCAGATTGGGCAGGTCAAGGGCCCAATTTGCCTGCTGATGGCAAATCAGGAGTGCCAGCCCTCACAGGAACTGAGGGTCGGTTATATGTTGGACACACAGATGGGAAAACACCTGAACTCACTCCATTCGCAGAGTGAGAAACAACAAGCATGTGAGTACTTCCTGTTTTACAGTGTTCAGAGATGTGAGCTCTTTGAACTCTTCACACACACACACACACACACACACACACACACTCACTACAAGGTTTGGAGGGGTGAGTGACTTATACAGGAGATCTATTGTGTCAGATGAGGAAGTGAGTTTGTTGGTTTTTATGGGTGTTGATTTTATGAGTCTTTCTAGAGTGTTTTCTAGATCGCTGAGCTGAAGGCCCATAAATGCGATATCACCCAAGGAGCAGGTGGAAGGGATTTCTAGACAGAAAAGGGGTCATGAAGGATTTGAGAAGGGTACTGCTTGTGTGCTGGGCTTTGGATGGGGCTCAGGGAGGAGCAGGGAGGCAATAGGTCTTTGGGACAGAGCTCAGAGGAGGCACAAGACTGCTGTAGGGCAGGCTACTTCTATCTAGAATGTTCCAGCAGAACTGTCTGAAACCTTGTTGGAAAGGATCCCAACTTATTAGGGCCAGGGCTAAATGGTTGCTAGCTAACTCAGGGATTTGATCATTTGAGACATAAAAAAGACACATGCAAAAATCCCTAGAGAGAAATTCCCATTTGGTCTTATATCCAAGAACAGTTGTCTTGCTTCTGGATTTCTGCCCTATTTGCACCTTGTGGTACTGGGCCAGCTAGAACGTGGAGCATCAGCGCTGTCACCCTTGGCAGCAGTGACTCCTGGTTTTGTGCATCCTGCACAAATTGCTTTATATTCCTTTTGGGGGAACTTTGTATTCAGGGCTGATGGCGGCTGCCGAGATTCCTCCTCCCTGTTTCTGCTTCACACTGGGGCTTGGTCCTGGGTGACCAGTCAGAGCTCTTCCCTGGGATTCTAGCTGGAGCTGACAGAGCCCATTCATTCTTATCTGAAGGCCATACAACCTTAGCTTGGAGCTGCCCCACTCCAGGTGCAGCTAGCCTGCCAGCCTGAGCACAGCACCTATAGTGAGAAGAACTCAGAACACAGCACCCATAGTTGAAAGCCTACTTCCTATCATCCCTAGGTCTAGTTCCTCTTCTTCCTCTCCCTGTAAGCCAAAGAAATCCCCCACATTGTCTTAAGCAAGAGCTGGATTTCTGTCTCTTGCAATCCAAAAGCCCTAATTTCTCACTTTTAATGAACTTAATTACGGGTGGTTTTTGTTTGTTTTTTCACCTACTCGTAAGTTTGTGTTTTGTTTTTTTTTTTTTTTCCAGAACAATCTGAAGAGGAAAAGAAAGAAGCAGGAAAGAGAGAAGGAAAGAAATGTTCTTCAGGCAGAGTGAGTAACTAATATGAGGACCTGCTATAGATGTCCCTGCCTGCCTCCCTGCTGCCTGCTCCATGGCCACACACATCCCTCTGTGCTGCAGGGAGTCCTACCAAAGGACCTGCAGCATCAGGTAGCAGCCCTGCCAAACAGGGAGCCACACTGTGCTTCTCACAGAGCCCACGCTGAGTATCCGTGGGGAAGGAAGTGGGGATGGGTGGGGAAGCAGGACCATTTCACAGGCCAGGAACAGCAGAGACCTCCGGGAATTTAGATGAATAACTGATGGAACCTGAGTGCCTAAATCTCCTCCTATAGGAGAAGAACTTTTTCCTTTGTAATTAAGAAAGCCAGCCAAAACTCACAAATAATTGGGATTAGCAATGTTCATCAATGATGTTTCAAGTTACCTGAGCAAGACAAATAGAGAGTGATCACAGAAGCCAAGACTCAGAACCATCAAGCCACTGTTGGCCATTTACTTTGACAAGTATGATTCAGGTTCAATTAATTTATGGTTAAACTCCCATGGCACTGAAACCAGATAACCTGGGCTGGCAGGAGGGCGGAGGAGTGAGGAAAACACCCACTTTCCTTTGGTTTTCTCTTACCTCTTCTTGAACTTTATGTTTTTGACCCTAGCATCTCTTTCCATTTTTAAATTCAGATTCACAGAATGGTTGCTGCTAGAGCGACACAAGATTGCAAAACACCCTGCCTTGCATTTACTTCTCCGTTTCGCTTTCATTTCAAGAGAACATAAATAATAGCATTGCAATGTTTCTTGGAGAAGGTCTGCACTTATTCTAACCATTTTCTCCTTGCTTAAAATATTTTGTAGCTCCCTTTTCAAAAGTCGATTTCAAGCCAGGTTTAGAGTGAGGTACAAAGATGCAAAAATGTCCATGTCGGTAAGTTTGCGAAGGAACCTTTGTGAAACCTGGCCGCGTCGCCAGCGTGGCACAGGCACGTGAATGACCCATCCTGGTTTCTCTGTAGGTCAAGGTAAAAGCCCTCTGTCACAATCTCTGTACACATCTCTCCGGTCTGTGAATTTTGCTCCAAATGACCCTTACTTATGAAAACTTGGGCCTGATACGGTGGCATCTCAGTCCACCTCTCTCCCTCGTTGCACAAACCAACCGCCAAGTGCACTGTGTCCCTCTTTCCTACTGTATCAGTGTCTGCTAAAACCTCAGGGGAGCAGCTGCCCAGAGGGAACTAGACGTGCAAGAGAGGCGACAGGAGGAACGGGAGGGAAGAGGGCGGGAATGGGCCCTGGCACTAACAGGATTGGGCAGGAAGAGTCCCAGATTGCAGCACTGTTCTGAGAAGGCCCCTGCCAGACCAGGGGCAGCCACCAAGCAGAAGCCTTTAGTTAGAGGAGTCTCAGAAAGACAGGAGGGGCCGCTCCGGGTTCTGTTTTCACCGGGGGACAGCCAGGGAACGTGTGGAGGACCCACATGTCCTGTTGGGTTCCAGGGTGGCTGGGACACCCTCCTGTGCACTGGGCTGTTCAAGGCATCCTCCGTGGTGGGTGCCCCCTGGTGGACATTAACGTGTGACACAAAACACCTCGCGCCCACTTGCACAGGTCGAGCTGCTTGCCTCTACCTGGGCCTTTCCTCTGACCTTCAGTCTTTTTGCTGCCGGGCCCACCCCTACTGGCCACACCACTGGCCCGGGAATCTGTGTGTATTCTCAGCTCAGTCTGCTTCTCCTCCACAATGGGACAAACATGTGCCCTGCCCAGAGCCCTGCCTGGGGAGGCGTTCCCTCTCACTGTCATTCGGGGCTGTCTGTGAACATGATGTAATGCAGCTGCTGGACATTTCAATTACCTGCTTAGAACAACCATCTGTCCATCCAGCTTGGACTGCCTGCATCTTCTTATGCTGGTCCTATGGGACCTCCCTTCCTCATGTGGACGTGTCAGCTGACAAGGAGTGCTGGTGTAACCTAGTAGGTGGCCTGGGGTAGGAACACCTGCTCAGGCAGCCTCTCCTACCTCCTGATTCTGCCTGGACTTGTCCTAGACGTGCCAGCCGATGGGCTGATGCTGAGCCATTAACTCTATGACCGGGGAGACTCCCAGAACCAGATCATAGTGGGCAGTTCCAAAGGTACCTCAAGTCAAATGATTGACCTTGGAGAATCTGCTGGCATGGCTCTGCTCCAGTCCCCAGTATAGGGGACCCCCTGCATAGGAATTCTCCCCTGAGCTGGCTGTGACCACATCACACCTATTCCAACCACTGACACCACAGTGCTGCAACCAGTTTTCTGAAAGGAGACCCTAGTGGCCCCCTCCAGGCTGCAGCAGCATCTCCCTCCTCCAAGACCCTGCAGAGCCCCACAGCCTCTGGGCCTCCTGCAGCCTCAGTCTCCAGCTCTTTTCAGCAATATCTCCCCCAAGAGTCAGGCAGCCTGGCCTCTTGGCCCAGATACATGCTGTTTGTGGGTTAAATTGTGTCCCTTATAAAACAAGTGGAAGCCCTTCCCCTGTGCCTGTGAGTGCGACTTATTTGGCGGTTTTGTTTTATGTTATTTGTTTTGTTTTGCTACTGGTGCTGAGGATGGAACCCAGGGCCTGGAGCATGCTAAGCCCTGGCACTACCACTGAGCATGCTCCCTGACCCACGTATTTGGAATCCATAAAGGCAGGCACAGGCACACAGAGAGGACCTATCGGAGATAGCGGCCAAAGTAGGAGCTGTGAATCCACGAGCTGCCGGAGGCAGCTAGAGGCCTCAGAGGGAGGCTGGCTCTGCCCACACCTAGATTTCAGACATAGGGGAGTCTACAGTCCTATTGTTTAAGCCACCCTGTTTGCAGCCTTGGGATACAGCTGTCCTGAGAACTGGCCACAGGGCTTTCTCAGCTGCCCCCTCCCCTCCCAACCTCTGTCCAGGGGCTCCTGCCTGGAACCCCCTCTTCTCTCCTTCACCCACGTCCAGGCTGCAGCCCTGGGCCCTCTCTGTGAACGGCCTGGCTGATCTGTTTCAGGTCTCACCTGGCCCAGGAGAGGACTTGAGGCAACAGTGGCCCCATGATCTGCTGAGCAGCTTGTTCTTGTTGAACTTTTCCTAGGCTGACTTGATGGCTTGTGCTTGGAGCCACGTGGTCTCAGACCCCAGAGTCTAACACAGGAGGGCTCCACCCATGACACTCAGCTGTCCCTGAGGGAACTCAGTTCATCTTCTGACTCTGGGTAGACCTACCTGGTGGTTCTCCTTCAGGAATCCCTGTCATTTAACCAGCCATCGTGTCACGTGGATGAAAACAAAAGTTATGAAAATGACCAAGGGCTTCTGGGAGGCTGGACAAATCCTCAAATTTAAACTACCCAAGCCTCAAAGCCCCCAAGTCTTTCAACAGCTCTCAATAGGAAAAAGAGAAACACACTCCAGATCTTGCCACGTAAAAGTTGTGCACAGAAGGGACCACAGGGACCACTCTGACCGCGCCCAAGGCATCATGGGCTTGGGCTTCCGTTCTAATTTGGGCAGAGTGGCTGGTCTCCAGTCAAGGCCAGAGAATTACCACAGTCTCTTGACACGCCGTGTCATTAGCAGAGTGGCTTTCTCAGGAGCAGTTGGTGTGATCGCCTGTCTGGAGGCCCGCTGTGCCCTGGATGTGCCCTGTGGTCCCTCGTGGCCTCTGGGGGGTGGGGCTCGTTCTGACCTGAGATACAGGAGCCACCAGTGTGTCATGATAGTCCCCGTTACAGGATCTGGAGGAGTCTCGCCAGCCCTCCGCTCTAATCCCTTCCTCTAATGAGGAGGACACTGCATCCAGAGACCAAGGGGGACTCGGCCGAGGTCACAGAGCCACAGAGACCAAGGTCAGAGAGCCACAGAGAGCCATCCAGCCATGGCTCATGTAGCTGCCAGTTTCTGCCAAGCTCGCTGATGGTGCCTCTCTCTGAAGCTAGCAGGCCCAGATGCTGTCACCTGCCACCCTGCCACCCAGCTACCCCAGCACTAACCACCGTGACAGGCCTCCTCGTGTGCACAGGCTCCCACCGTGTGTGGCTCCTGATTTAAGACCTGGAGGAGGAAGTACATGACACAGCCGTTTGTAAAATGTAAAGCCCTCTGAAAGTACGAGATTCTCATTTATGTATTCTCCTTCCATGTTTTTATTGGTACATTCTAGCTGTACATAGTGGTGGGACGTCACACGCTCATACGTGCACACGATGTGACAGTGTAATTTGGCCGTTATCTCTCCTCAGTACCTTGGGATCTTTCTATGACTGTTCCATCCCACAAGTCAGAAGAGCCTGCACAACTGCAGGGACCCAAGTCCCCTCAGGAGGCATCATGCTTGCTTCCTGCTGCTGCCAGGACGGCATCTCAGAGGCCACGGGGAAGGAGAGTCAGACGGAAGCAGAGAGCGGGAGGAGGCTCGGCCACGCGACCTTCTGGTTGTAGGGTCTGCAGTGGATGTTGTGGCCTGGTAGCAGGGCCAGGCTGGCCTCTTCCTGTGCAGCTGCCACCTCCTCATGCAGAAAAGGAGTCTTTGGGGCTCCTCACGGAGGGACAGTCCCCAGCTTCAGGCAAACCCATCCCCAGGTTTGCTGGTGGGGCCTCAGAGACTGGCCTGTGTCCTTCCAGCCTGTCAGTAAGGGGGCACTTGGGGTAGGAAGGGCCCCCATCGGGCTCACTTTACCATCAGTGGGCTTTGAGGACAGAGGGAACCACCCAGCTCTCAGGGGCTATTCCCAGTGACCACTTCCCACTGGGGTGACCTGTGTCCTCAACAAAATGGAAGTTGTCGTCCCAAAACAGACATCGTGGGTCATCCAGAGGAGGACTCTGGCACAGGTCAGATACTCTATGTGGCTGCTTGATGCAGTTGGGATGGAGTAAACACAAGATGTGTGGGGCTCCTGTCCACATAACACAGCAGGCTATTTACAGTTACCCTTTCTCTATAAGTAGTAGTGCACTCTAAAACAACAATGAAATATAGCATAGTAAATGCATAAACCAGTAACATAGTTGTGATTGCTGTCTGTAACAAAATGCCTGAGATAACTGACTTAAAAAGAGAAAAGGTTTTGGAGGTTCCAGATGTCAATTTGTTGGCTCTGTTGCTTTTAGGCCTGTGGTGAGGCTGCACATCATGGTGGAAGAGCGAGGCAGAGCAAAACTGCTCATCCTATGGCCAGGGAACAAAAGAGAGAGGAAGAGACTGGAATTCCATTATCCCCTTCAAAAGCACGCCTTCAGTGACCCGAAGAACTTCCCCTAGGCCCCACCTCTTAAAGTTCCCACTGCCTTCTGATAGCACTGTGGGCTTGGGGACTCGGGGACACTTACCAGAACCACAGCGGTAGTTGTTTGTGGTCATCCTGAGCACCTCATGCTGGGCCCCCCGGTGTCTGGCAGAGTGGCAGGTTTGCTCACAGAGCTACACGCAGTCCAGCCAGTATGGCCACACGTTCCAGCTTCCGCGTGGCACTGGGGTGACTGTGCCTCTGCCTGTTTTCATGCCTCGTTCCCCGGGCGCCTCTTCTCCACTCTCTCACAGCCTTTCCTTCTACAAATCATGCGATTCATTTCTAAGTGCAGTTACGGTCAGAGTCCCGGGGGTGGGGGGGAAGGAGGGGGAGGCTGGCAGAGGACAAACACTGCTGGGAAACGGGCTGATGTTCACACCCTGCTCTTGTTCTCTTCTTGCTTTAGACGCTCTCTTGGCTCATCTGAGACAAGTACTCATTATGTGGTGAGTTATTCACAGGTCCTGCCTGCATCGTTTCCACGCGGCCAGCAGGTTAGGCCATGTCCTCAGGAGGACTTGAGGAAACAGGGCCTGCACCCCGGCTTTCCATCACGTGAAAACACCCGAGGCGATCAGCCTGAAAAGAGGAAGAGTTTCTCTCGGGTCACATTTTGGGTTCCAGTGCACAGTCGGTGGACCTGTTCCTTCGAGGCCTGTGATGGGGGTGCTTGAGAGCAACGGCAGGGGCGCAAGGCCAAGATAAACTGCCCAGCTCATGGCCAGGGAGCCAAGGGGCGAGGAGCAGCCCGGGAGAGTCCCCTCCAAGGCACTAAAGCCAAAAGCCCTTCCAGAGGTGGCACCCACTCCCCAGAGCACCCAGCTGAGGACCTCGGGGGACACTAAGATCCAAACCCTCAACCCACTGCCTAGAGGAGAGAAGACGGGCTCTCCGCCAGCACACGGTCCACTCCTCGCTGGTCGTGACAACAGGAGCTAACACGCCTCCCCCACCCCATGCCAGCGGCTGTGCTGGCAGCTTACAATCCTCTTCTGTCCCTCCACGTAGATACTGTCACAACATCATAGATGAAAACACGGAGACTCGGGGGGCTAAACACCGCAGCCGGATGCCAGTGGCAGAGCCAGGACCTCAACCCTCTCTGCTGACCCAAAGCAGATGCCCAGACTGGAGCTTCAGGGACAGCCCCACCAGCGGAGGGATCTGGCTTTAGACTGTGGACCCCAAGCCCAGCCGACCCCTGCGCCGCCTAGAACCACAGCAGACTCACAGCGCCTGCTCCCGGGATGGCCACCCGCTGAGCTGTCCCCATCATTCTGCCAGGCACTCACGCACAGTACAGCTCCCTTCCCACCCTCCAGAGCTTTTCGTGACCCCACGGCCCCTCAGCTACCATGCCCGACCTCGCTCCCCTGTGCAGTGGAACTCCTGCAGAGTTCTACCTTTCCCGTCTCCCGTGTTTCTCCTGATGCTTCCCTGCAGCCCCTCCTCCAATTGCTAGATCGCACTCCTAAAAGCCATTGTCCCCACAACGGCTTTGTGCTTTGCTGGCCACTCCTCTCTGACCTCATCTCCCTCCCCTCCATCTCTCTTTTGGCCTATGCAGCCCCCTGTTGCTCCAATGCGCCAGATTCCCCCCTACCTCAGGGCCTTTGCACTGGTGGGATTCTGCCTGGATGATTCTTTTTTCTAGCTACCTGGATGTTTTACTTTCCCCTTTCCTCAACTTTCCTCTCAAAGGTCTCTTCTCAGTGAGTCCTTCCCAGACCACCACTTAAAAATAGAAATAAAGCCAGGTGTAGTGCCGTGTGTCTAAGCCCCAGCTATTTGGGAGGCTGAGGCATGAGGATCACTTGAGCCCAGGGTTCCAGAGCAACCTCAGCAACACAGCAAGAGCCTGTCTAAGAAAGAAAGGAAGGAAGAGTGTGGGGAGCTAGCTCCATGCTACACCCTTAAGATGGCGACTAGCCATTGTGACAGGAGGGGCACGGAGGAAGGAGGGACTATGTGATTGGTTTACTGTTGGTTCCGAGAACCTGATCAGCTCGTGGACAGAATTCAGGGGGCTTGTGTGCCTTGCCACATGGACAGCTGCTGGCTACGTGCATTGTCTCTGATTGGCCGAACGGCCCTAAAAGTTGAATGCTTGTTCCGCAAATACACGAGGACTTGCTTTGCCTGGACTCCCTGGCCTGTCTGATTGTCCTCCGAGGGCTGGGAACGGGCAGCTAGGTGAATGTGGGAGTACCTCTTTGGCCCGCTGGTTCGGGATGGACTGTAACCCCCGCAGAAGAGAGCATAAAAAATATCAGTGCCCTTTTCTGACATTCCCTATCTCCCCTCTTTGCTTATTTCCCTGCTTGGCCCTTGTCACCTGCTAACACACTAAGACTTGCCTACAGGTCATGTATCCTGCTCCACAAGAGGCTGTTTGCATGTCTTGTCCCTTGCTGCAGGATCTGTTAAGTGCCCTGTGTCCAGCAGGAGCTCAATAAATGTTTGTAGACTGAATGACAGCGGTGCAGCCCACGAGCCTCAGAGGGTGAAGGAAGGAGGAAGGCCCGTTCTAACTGCAGCAAAGGTCCCCAGTGACCAGTGCCAAGTGCTTCGGGAGGAGGCTCGGGCTGAATCTGAGGGGAGGCTCAGGCTAAGTAGTAATGCCCATAATTGGGACAAAGTATCGAGAAGCCTTGTGAAATCTTAAGAACCGATGCTTCCGAGCTCCGCCATCAGGTAGGGAGAGGAACAAGCTCTGGACAGTCCAGGGAGTGCTCTGGGGTTTACCACCCAGCTCAGGGGGCCAGGGGCTCAGGCTCCTGGCGGCTGGCCACTGCAGTAAATCATCAGTCCTTGCCAAAAGCTTCCTTTGGTAGTAAATCTCTTCCCTTGGCCCCAATGAAGAAGGTAGGAAGTTAATCTCAGCAGCTTAGGAGGCTGAGACAAGAGGATCGCGAGTTCAAAGCCAGCCTCAGCAACAGCAAGGCGCTAAGCAACTCAGTGAGCCCCTGTCTCTACATAAAACACAAAAATAGGGCTGGGGATGTGGCTCAGTGGTCGAGTGCCCCTGAGTTCAATCCCTGATACCCACCCCCCCAAAAAAAAAGGAAAAAAAAAGAAAGCAGGGAGTGATTCACAGGGAGGACTACAAATCTTGTTGGCCCTACATGGCGGCGCACATATCTAAAGGAAACCTTGTAGAAGAAACAGATATACAGATTGATAGTCACTGATGGCTGGTGCTCCCATTTCCAGCCATGGTAATTACACATCGCCATGACGACTGCTCCATCCCCCGAAGCTGATTTAGAGCTGCTGGAGGCAGAGGAGCTGTAGGCACTTTTCAACCTCAGTCCAACCACGCAATCTCAAGCTGAAAGCCACAGCGCCACCTGCAGGAGGGGAGGGTGGGGCGGGGTGTATTCACAGCCCTCTCAAAAATAGTGCTCCCATCACCTCCCAGGTGTCCCCACACACCTACCCTCTCCTCCTCACGTCCACACTCACCTTGCTTCTGCCAGATTCATTCACTCAGGATTTTCTGAATGCCCCAGGGAGAACAGTGTATAGACGAAGAAACTGGGGAACTAAACAGCTTGGCATGTTCTGGAAATTGCAGCGTTGGGTTGGACTGCAGACCTGGAGATGTCGGGTTGAGGAGGGATGACTGCAGGGTCCTGCAGACACTGGGTGGACCTAGCCCCATCGCTTGGCAGCGATGCTTCCGGCAGGTTCCTTACCATCTCATCTCAAACAGAGACAATGATGCGAGTATTCAGGTGAGAACTGGATGCGATCGAGTGGGAGAGAGCAGCACTGCAGCAGATGGTAGATGCTCCTCCCACAGCAATGGCCAGGTGATGGGGAAGGAGGGTCTTCTATTCCACTCAAGGAATGCAGGTTCCGTCTGGCCGGTGTGGGAGTCAGGGGAAGATCTGAGCTTGAGAACAGCAGGTGTTACGGTTGGTCCTGTTCGACAAACCATAAGACTCAGGGACGAGCCGGGCGTGGTGGCGCACATCTGTAATCCCTGCACTTTGGGAGGCTGAGACAGGAGAATCGTGAGTTCAAAGCCAGCCTCAGCAACGGCGAGGCACTAAGCAACTCAGTGAGAGCCTGTCTCTACATAAGACACAAAATAGGGCTGGGGATGTGGCTCAGTGGTCCAGTGCCCCTGAGTTCAATTCCTGGTACCAAAGAAAAAAAAAAGACTCAGGGACGGCAGACTGGGGTTATGGCTCAGTGGTAGCGTGCTCGCCTAGCATGCGTGAGGCACTGGGTTCAATCCTCAGCACCACATAAAAATAAAATAAAGATATTCTGTCCACCTACAACTAAAAAAAAAACAAATTAAAAAAAGATTCAGGAACGGGGCGGTTAAGTAGAGTGCATAAAACTGCAGCTCCTAAGCGCTATTGGGCTCGCTCTTCCTCCAGCTGAGGAGATGTCCTGGCCATGATGGAAGAGCTGACTGATGTCCAAAAGGAAACTGGACTTGGCTTTGCTCTCCACATGGCGGTTCCGGTGCTGAGGAGGGACTCCTTAAGTGTCCTGTACATTCCTCCACAGGATTTCTTTAGCAAAAAGACAGGCCCTCCAGCTCTCTCCCAGGCCAGGCCATCGTCAGGACTCCACATTCCAAGTGCTTCATAAAACGGCAGATCTCAAGCTTACCCATTCCCCACGTTTCGTGGCCTGGGAGAGGAAGGGCCAGGGTTGAGCAGCCCCGTGTCCTGTCCTGCAGTGCAGAGGAACCAAGGGAGTCCAGAAAGAAGAGGTCCCTGTGTTGGGGCTCAGAAATGCTCACTGGCACATATACAGCATAGTATCAGGCGGCAGGAAAGCAGAACACCAAGTCCTATGGGTAGGAAGGTGGGAGTGTGTCCTCTCCAGCCAGCAAGGCTGTGGTGGCCATGCATCAGCCAAGTGCACTGCGCCTACTCCAGCCAGACAGGATTCCACGTAGGAACTGGTGACACCGACGATGGGATGACAAGAAGCCAAGAGGCGATGGGGAGGAAGGCCAGAGATGAGCGAGGGTCAGGGCCCCTACCAGGCCTGCTTGCACCATGCCTAGGCCAAGGGCTCAGGCAGTCCCTTTACAAGTTCTTCAGAATTGATGGCAGAGCATGCCACCAAGCAGGGCCCTTAGACCATCTTCCCCCACCATACCTCTGATCTCATTTTGTGCTTGTTTGCTTTATTTTGAAACCACGTCAAGCATATGGAAGAGCTGCCGGTGCTGTGTCTTTAGCAGGGAACCAGATGCTGAGATATTCCACCTCCCAGGAAATCTCAGTGGTTTAGGGGACAACTGGAGTGCTCATGGGAGGCTGTGGGGTTTACCTGCACCCTGGCAGGCTGGGCACCTTTTGATTTGGCCCGTCTCTAACGATGTTCCCTTTGATCATGTGATGAGAGCGGTAGCCGGGCTTCCCCATCGCCTTATCCTTGGTAACTAGCAAGTGTTTCACAGAGAACTTCATAGAGAGTGTCAGGCTTTTGGTTTATCCCCTTAAGGCCACAGGAACTCAAGGTGTCCTATTTCAAGCAGTGAGATGTGGTCCATTACTATCGCTATGTCGATTCCCAAATTGCCCACATTTGGCCAGGGGACTCCCTTCACCAGGACTCTGTCTCTGTCAGTCTCCATCATCTTCAAGCATTTGCTTCTTTTCTGGTGTGCAACGGCCTCCAACCTCAGCTTGGGCTTCTCCTGCCCTGGAACTGTCGTGTCTCCAAGAATCCTGGTCCTTCTGGGTAGAAAATGGCATTTGGAATCCAAGAGGCAGCACCAGATGTGCTCTTCTTATGGGTGCCACTCCCCCTCACCTTCGTGATGTCCCCTCTGATGCCTACTCTGGATGACCATGGCCCACACCTGGCCCCTGGCAGAGGTGCCACTGTGCTCACCCCCCTCCCCACGGTGTTTGGACTGAAATGCTTGGAAGAGGGAAGAGGAAGGCAGGTGCCTGAATGTGGATTCAGAAACCATGAGCTGTGCCATGCAATACAGATAGGTTTGGGCAGACAGCCAGACTTTCACCTATTAGGAATTTCATCTAAGAGAGGCAAAGAGCAATGGGAAAGGCTATCCATGACCTCCCCATCTGATAGAGTCGGGACCAGTGATAAAGACGTTAAAAGGGGTCCAACTCAGGTGTCCATAAATAAAAGAAAGAAAACCAAAACCAACCATGATATAGTCATGCACTGAGCAAACACCAAGAGTAGGAAGGATTCCCAATTCTGGCAATGACTAGATGACGCTCACGAAAATTATGATGAGCCACAGAAACCAGACACAAGAGGATGCATCTGTGTTATTCCATGAAGTTCTAGAGTAAGCAAAATTATGTTGAAGAAAAACCTCAGAAAAGGGATTGCCTCTGAGCGGTGGGGGAGGGGAGTTATGGGAAGGAGCTTGAGGGAACTTTCTGGGTGACGGCAGTGGTCTACATGTAGGTGAGTGCAAGCATCAAACTCCAGTGAAGCTACACTGCAGACGTGGACCTTTCTTGGTGTGTAAACTTTACATCAAAAGAGAAAAGTCAACAAATGCTAGATTCTAGTAAGTGAACATGCACACTCACATAGTTGGGGAGGGTTGCTGGTGTCTGTGATTTACTTTGAAAAGCATCAGAACCGATGGGCTGATGGTTCAATCCATGGGTGGATCTTTGACAAAGGAACTACAGTAACATGTTCATCATAGAATCTAGAGGTGCATACAGGTGTTCACTGTAAAATCATTCCAACTTTGCTATGCATTTGAAATTCTAGAAAAAGAAAATGTTGTGGGGGCAGTCCTGAGAGTCCACCCTTACTGTGGTGGATGCCAGTGGTGATCACTGGCCACACCCTCCCCAAGCCCACTTCCTGTCTATCTTCAACATGGACAGGGCGCCCTGCCTCCTCAGCTGCCCTGCCCTCTCCTTCCTCTTGCCTTGCTTTACGGTCATGTCCAAGAGGGGCTTCATTTCCAACACGGTGCCTCGCCACTTCAGACAGCAATGACTCCCTCTCACCACCCGTAAGAAGGGAAAACAGACTGTTTCCCACTCTCTCCCCACGCAGTCCACACAGGACACTTTGAAACCAGATGTGTGCCAGTGTTTCCCCCACACGAGCTGGACACCAGGCAGGGTCCTCTAACTCAGTTCCCTTCTGACGCTCCGACTGAGAGGTGAGACCAGATCCCACAGGTGAGGGCTCATCCCACGAGACTGCTGCCACTTCAGATGCCAGGTACAAGCAGCAGCTTGTCACCTATGCCGCTGACCGACAGGCTATAGTTGAGGTTTCCTCCACCCGCTCTTTGGGCTCCATTAATTTTCCACCCTCCTGGCATTTCTGTGTGTTCAGGAGCCCAGAAGTTCATCCAGTCTCATTGTTCAGGAACTTCACATGCTTGCCCTCCAGCTCCCATCCCTGCCCTGAAGGTTGGTGGGGGACGGAAAGTTCCACTCTCTAATCACATGGGCTTCCTAGTGACTGGTGGGATCCTGAGGTGAGGAGGGGCCCCCGTCTAAGTCAGCTCATTAGCATAAGCTCAGGTGTGGCATAAAGGGACTCATCATGAAATTCCTGGGGCTTTTGGAGGACTGTAAGGAGAGCTGGAGACAAAGACCAAGTCTCCTCTCACATTACGCCACTCGGTCCAAGAAGTGAGGCTGCAGTTAGTGCGCATGCCTCTGTTGAAGAGGGGTGGGTGGGAGAGTAGACACGTTCTCAGCACCAGCTACCTACAGAGCTTTGTGCTCGGCTCTTAACCAACGAACTCAAAGGAGAATTTGGTGGGGTGGGGGGATGCCCTGCCATGGGGGCATGCTCAGGCAGTGACTGTTGGTCCACGGCTGCAGAGCTCACTCCTGCCCACCAGCTCTGGCTCAGGACACCAGCAGAGGTGACACACGCAGGTTTTGCAGAGCAAGGCCATCTGAAGGTTCCTTGTGATCATGCTGGAAGGATTTCACGTGAGTCACTCAGCAGGAGACATGGGTTTATTAGAAGGAGAAAGGGAGAAAGTGGTCCTCTCAGAGAGAAGAGGACAGCACACCCCTCCTGCCCTCCAGTTTTATTGGGGTCCCAGGGAAGTTTCCAGAGAGTCCTCCCCAGGTCCACCTCTTGGCTTTGACTGACAGCAGGATGATATCAGACTTTCAACTCCACTGTGCATGGCCTTACCCCATGGAGGTGAGATCTTACTCTTATAATAACATGTTAAACACCCAAGGCAACTCTGAGTCATCTTGGCCAGCACTGACGGGTTCTAATTGGAACTTGTTCTTACAGATTTCATGGTTGATGGGCTTTGCTTCTAATTATCCCGTCTCCCAAGTCCTGGAATCTGGCCTTTGTAAAGGTTACAAAAGCCTCCCTCCTTTCAGGGAAACTTGCCTTCTTCTTTTTGGCAGAGAGGAGCCTTTCGGGTCTGCATTTTTCCTGGAGATCACAGGTTGCTTGCCGAGAAATGCAGCATACCCTATTGTCTTCAGTCAGGCAGGACCAGAGAGGCCTCGGAAACCGCCCTTCAAAAGAAAGCAAGTGGGGGGGGGGGTCTGCACAGTGGGAAGAACTGTCCCCCATGTGCAGAACTGTCCCCCAGTCTTAGGTTCCCACATATCAAAGAGACAAACTGCAGTGGATTCACTCAGCAGAGAACCAGGCACTTGTGTGGCCTGAGCTACAAGTCAACACAACCCCAGGATTGGCAGGATTTGACAAATGAGCTGACATCTTCCTAGGACTCTCAGGAGGATCAAGAGCAAGCTGAACATTGAAAATTTAATATTTCCTTGCTTTTAAGATACACATTTTCATATGTCTCATATCAATCTATACAATTCGTGTAATTATTTTGTCACACATGAAGCTGCTACTATATTGATGATGTGCCTATAATTGATGGCACCTAATAATAGGGAAATCATAGAATACATTGTTTTTCCCCCTGATATTCAACTATGTTATTCTAATACAGCCATCATGCTGAACACGCACAACTCCATGGGATGCAGCAGAAAATGTTCATTCTAGCTGGCGCAGTGGTGCACGCCTGTAATCCTAGCACTCAGGGAGGCTGAGACAGGAGAATCGCGAGTTCAAAGCCAGCCTCAGCAATGGTGAGGTGCTAAGCAACTCAGTGAGACCCTGTCTCTACATAAAACACAAAATAGGGCTGGGGATGTGGCTCAGTGGTCGAGTGCCCCTGAGTTAATCCTTGGTACCAAAAAAAGAAAAAGAAAATGTTCATTCTTTCCCATCACTTCAAACCCACTTGGCAAGTGTGTTCTTTTCTCACCTTTGGGTGACACTTGGTTGGTCCCAGAGCTTCCTGGTTACTGTTTCATCACCGTCCTCCCCATCCTCCTCATCCTGCAGTCTGTACTCACCATAGAACGGCCTCAGTTCAGTAACTGCCAATACATGTCTGCCCTCGTGAAGCAGCCAGGGCTCTGGACAGTGTCCCCAGTGAACGACACTACAGTGAGAGGGAGCCACGACCCCCTTCTGTTTCCCTGGCTGTTCCTCTTCCTCCCCCCATTCGTTAGCCAAGGTGTCAGACCCCTCCAAGCCTGGGGCAGGGCGGGAGAACAGTCCTCTCTGATTTGGTTCCCACCTGGGAGCATTTCCCCGTTTTCTCACACATGAAGCTGCTACTATATTGAATCTAACTCTGGTGTCCCTGGATTCTACATCCTCAGAGTCGGACTCTGAGGCAGGCATGCAGGGGGTTACGGGAAGTGCACGTGGGGACCAGTCCTGACAAGGAGAGAGGGAGGAGGGTATGACAGGGGGAGGAGGGAGGTTGTGAGGAGGCCTCAGTGCAGACTGCAGTGCCCTTCAGAGATACTTCAGGTGGGACCGGACGTTGATCAGTCCCTGGATGTGGCTGACCTTGGAGAGGGACCATGACCTTGGGTGAGGAAGCTCTCTTTGGCTAAGGACATATCCAGAGCATGACTCACATGCCAGTCATCAGCAGCAACACTCCCAGGAAGTGGATATATGGGTGCTCAGCCCTGCGGTACAGGAGTCACCAGCATCCACAGCACTCACTGCGTGTGACAGGGGCCAGGAGAGATTTGACTTGACTGGGGTCCCCCCAGCGTGGTGTTGATGCTCTGGGCATTGACAGTCAGGGAATGCAGGATGCTTTGAGGGTTTGGGAACTCTGCTAATGGGAAAATCCAAGTACACTTCTCTCCATTTGACACATGTGGGTAGTCCCTCCTAGCCTCTGTCCCCAAGTGTCACCTTCCCAGGGTGGATGAAATGGTACCCTCTCTGTGCTTCACACCTCAGAGGATAAATCTCAGGTCAAGTGGCACCTCAATGCCCTCTCGTGGGGTAAACACCCTTACCTCTTTCACAGGAAGGGGGATTGGGGCTTGATTTGAGGTAACTCTGAAGGGCCACCCCAGCTCCAGATCATCCTGCAGGGTCAGCTGAATCTCACTGGGTGCCCCACTGTTCACCTCCTTCCCGGCCTGATGCCCCCAGTTCTCGAAGCTCTGATAGCTGTTGCCACAAAATGTTCTCTTCACCTTTTAGCCTCGGCTCTTTCATATCCTGAAGATGATTTTGAGCAGAGAGACCCTAAGCTGTCTGGGGAACCCTCCCTTGCAGACCTAGTGTTTCTGCTGGGAGTGGCCCTGTACATTCTGCTCTCGGCCTTGAAGGGGCTGAGCTCTCAGCTTAGGACACAGCAATTCACAGACAGCTGGCCCCAGTGTTCCTGGGGTCTACATCATCAGATTCAGCCAACTGTGAATTGAAAATGCTTTTGAAAATTGCCAGGCATGGTGGTGCACACCTGTAATCCCAGTGGCTTGGGAGGCTGAGGCAGGAGGACCCAGAGTTCAAGGCCAGCCTCAGCAAAAGCGAGGTGCTAAGCAACTCAGTGAGACCCTGTCTCTAAATAAAACACAAAATAGGGCTGGGGGTGTGGCTCAGTGGTCGAGTGTCCCTGAGTTAAATCCCTGGTACCCCCCCAAAACAATGGCACATGTACTAAACATGTACAGACTTGTTTTATTATTCCTGTCATTATTTCCCCAAATAATAGCGCACAACAACCACTTACATAGCATTTACATTGCGTTAGATTTTTTAAATATATTTTTAAGTTGTAGATGGATACACTAACTTTTTATTTTATTTATGTGGTGCTACGGATTGAACCCAAGGTCTCACACATGCTAGACAAGTACTCTGCCACTGAGCTATAAGCCCAGCCCTGTATTAGATTTTACAAGCAATCTAAAGATGATTTTATGTGTATGGGAGGGAGTATATAGTTTATTAAATGCAAATAGTATACTGTGGTTTTTGGGTTTTAGTATACTGGGTTTTTTGTTTGTTTGTTTGGTACCAGGGATTGAACCCAGCGGCACTTAACCACTGAGCCATATCTCCAGTTCTTTTTTTTTATATATATATATATTTTTAGTTGTAGACAGACACAATATCTTTATTTTTATTTTTATGTGGTGCTGAGGATTGAACCCAGTGCCTCACCCATGCTAGGCGAGCCCTCTACTTCTGAGCCACAACCCCAGCCCTCCAGTCCATTTTTTATACTTTATTTAGAGACAGGGTTTCGCTGAGTTGCTTAGGGCCTTGCTAAGTTGCTGAAGCTGGCTTTGAACTTGTGATCCTCCTGCTTCAGTCTCCCAATCTGCTGGGGTCATAGGCATTTCCACCATGCCCAGCAGTGTACCGTTTTTAAATAAGGGATTTGAGCATTTGTGGATTTTATTATCACCAGGAGTTCTAGAACCCATGTATGTGAACATCAGCAGATGAGAGGTTTTGATGGACTTCTGAATGAAAGAGGAAAGAACTTCTGAATTTAAAGACATGATGAACAGAACCACTGAAGACTTCTCAACTGCTACAAACATAGGCAGAGATGCTGGATTAAAATAAAAGGAGAATGTTAAACCAGGCACAGTGACACACACCTATAATCCCAGCAACTCACGCGGCCAAGGCAGGAGGATTGCAGGTTCAAGGCAGCCTCAGCAACTTAGTGAGGCCTTAAGCAACTTAGCAAGACCCTGTCTCAAAATAAAACACAAAAAGGACTAGGGATGTGGCTCAGTGGTAAAGTCCCTCTGGGTTTCATCCCCCATACCATGAATTAATGAATTAATAAATTAATCAAATGAAATGGTTTTAGTATGTAACTAAAAGAAGGAAAGAGAAATCCCTCAGTGTCAGAAACAGAGATCACCCAGAACTGGGCAGATAAAGGTGCAAACTGACCCTGTAGAGGGGCCTGAGAGAGGCCGTGGCTGCTAAGGGAAGGTCGTTGCTGACCCCGGAACCCCTTCATTTGCACCCAGCACTCAGTGGTCCCTTGCAATTAAAAGACAGTCTCCTCCAGCTCAGGAAGGGACCTCTGTTTTACTCTGCCTTCTAGTTTCTCTCCCCTCTCCTTTGCACTTCCTACTTTTCTAGCCATGTGAACTTGGGGGATCCACATAACTGATCTCGCGGTCTCAGATCTCTGCCTTTGTTGGAAGCTGGTTACAGATCTTCATCTCAACAAAACCCAGTATGCTTTACTGAGTTGAAAAGCCCCATAGTAAAACAACAATCAAATGTTATTTCTTTAAAGAAATAAAGGCCGGGCATGGTGGCACACGCCTGCAATCCCAGTGGCTTGGGAGGCTGAGGCAAGAGGATCATGAGTTCAAAGCCAGCCTCAATAAGGCCCTAGGCAACTCAGTGAGGCCCTGTCTCTAAATAAAACACCAAAAGACCTGACCAGAACAATGTTTGAGGAGGAAAAGTTGGTTTCGTGCTTGTAGTTCCAGAGGTCTCAGTCCAGACAGCCAACGGCATTGCTCTGAGCCCAAGGTGAGGCGGAGAGAAAGGGGGGAAGCAGCTCAGCATGTGGCACCAAGGAGCAGAGAGAGAGAGACTACTTCACTCACGGGGACAAAATGTGGGCTCCAAGGCACACCCCTAGGGACCCGTGTCCTCCAGCCACGCCTACCTGTACACCCAGTTGATAAATTTATGTGGATTGATGCACTGATGGGGTTGAGGCTCTCACAACCCACCATCTCACCTCAGCCTCCTGTCTGAACAGGAGCTCATGGGGCACAGCTCACTTCCAAACCACCTCGCTCCCTGCTCATGTCTTTCCAGCCTGCTTCCATGGTTTGGGGGGGGGGGGGC